>VDFB02000007.1:3198087-3684858 GCA_007258455.2 Sequoia sempervirens
CTCTCACACACTAAATCCATCTATCTCTCTCCCCTATACCCTTATAACCCTGGACCCTTAAACCCTCTACCATATACCCTAAACCTTAAAGTTTAACCCTTAAACCTTCTACCATATACCATTAATCCCTAGGTCTATGTGTACACAAATCGGATATCCGTTTCAAATCAAATATCCGATTTCTAGACCATTACTTTAAAACAACAACAAATTTTGTATATGTATGCTTTTTACAAATCAGATATCCGATTTGAAACAAGGATTCCATTTGTAAAACGCGCGGTATATAATTAGTTGGTTGTTTTAAAGTAACAGTCTACAAATCGGATATCCGTTTCAAATCGGATATCCGATTTGTAGATCGTTACTTTAAAACAACAACAAATTTTTTATATATATTCTTTTTACAAATCGGATATCCGATCCAAATCAGATATCCAATATGGAAAACTAGGATTGGTGTTTGCTTTGGTGGTGTGTACTGACACCCGAGCCTAAAAAAAGTCAACACGATATTTTCGCGTTTTTGGGTCGATGAAAGACGTGTTTTTTTCCTCATTGCCACTTTTTGGCATACCATGATCCTGCACATACCCATGGCATGGACCTTAACAATACACAAATCACAAGGCCTCACACTTGCAAGGGATACAATTGACATTGGCAACACTAACCGTCAAGGGTTGACATTCACATCTATTTCAAGAGTCTATGAACTTTCATGTCTTCAAATTCACCCTACATTCACATTTCAAAGATATACCTATGTAGAGAAGGGAGATTCGCTCCTCACAAGTTATCTTCATTCAGAGAGCCTCACGGGGCAAACTACCCTAAACTCCCTCAAGGAACAACAACGAGAGTTTCAGAATCCGAAGGAGTAGGTCTCAAAGATTCTCTGGACAAACTGACGAGCTCTTGGCCAAAGGACATCAATGCAGAACACGGACGACAACACGGCGCGCTGGCATCTCGTACAAACTAGGGAACGAGTTTATCAAAGAGAATGACAAAGTGGCTACTTCTACTCTAATTACTGAGAACTTCCAAAATATAGGAAAATGAAAGAATGCGATAAAGCTGAAATAAAATAGAAATAATAAGGAGAAGAAAGGAAAGAAGATGCTCACAATAATCCAAGTAATGAAGCCTCCAGCTAGTAGATATCTTCAATACCTACAAGTGTAATATCTGTAGAGAATGTTGGGGCTGTATAGGGGTTTGCCTCAGTTAAACCCCCGTTTTGGTGTTCCCACCTCCATGGATAGCTAAGAAGATAGAGAGAAAGATAAATGAACAAAGTGTGTGGTGAAAGCAAAACCCGCTTAGGAGTAGAACCCACACCACCAAGTAAGAGTGATAAAAGTAAACCTCGCTCAAGGAGGAGAACCCGTATCACAAAAGAGGTGCTAAAGGAAATCCTCGCTCGAGGAGGAGAACCCGTATCATGAAGTACAAATGCAATAAGTAGGGGATATGGAATCCCAAGATGCTCGCAAGCATGAAGTAAAGGAGATGGAATTGCAAGAGTTAAGAGTGTTGCAAAAGGGTGTTGCTAAGAGAGCTTGAGAGAGCTTAAAGCTGCTATAACAAGCTATAGGGAGCTATGTAAGCAAGCGTTGGAGAGTAGAAGGTTGAAGCCAAAGCAAGAGAGAAGCTAGAAGCAGAGGAGAGGAGCTAGAAGAAGTTAGAGAGCCAATTGAACTAAAAGGACAACTTTTAATGAGGGAAAAGAAGCTTCCTGGGTGGTTACAGGGAATCTCAAGTCGTTACCACCGACAAAAAGAGGTGACAAGTGGAAAACATGCTTGGAAACGGTCGTCTGAGCATTGAAATGTCACAGGACGCTAGCACGGCGCGCAAACATCCGCATGGCGCACTAGTGTTCGGACACGTCACGCTACAAAAAAACGTGAATATGAAAGGCACAAAGTTCTAGGCAAAGTTGATGAGAGATGGTAGCTGTTGAAAAGGGGTGTTGGAGCATCCTGAGAGGGAAAAAGGTTGATGTAAGGGCTAAAATGAGCCTACTCAAGATGCTAAGGGAATGAACACTAAAGCAGGTACAAGAATGTATGCGAAATTGCAAGGGGTGCAATTTTACGCCTATACCACATGCAAAAAATTCCCTATGTTGCTCATTGGATAAATGAAGAAGATCGATTGAGGTCACTATCAAATGCAAGCACTTAAAATGCACACAAAATTTCTAAAAAATATAGGTTTGTTCCAAAACTTACTTCATTCTTCATTGTAAACCTTCTACAACCATTAACACAAACTATCCATTTACTTTTTCCATACACTCATACAAAGTATAGTGTATTCACTTCTATGTACACTCTTTCTACAAAATATTTTAAATATACATTTTTCATTCACTCCTAACTTTCCTCATTTTTTCCTTCGTAGGTCAAGCGCCCTTACTACACAAACAAATCTAGATATTTTGCTACTGGGCCCAATGAAAACAATGTGATAAAATAAATTCACCTTTTGATACTTCCAAAGCAATAATATAATTGTACAACAATTTTTCATCTTCAAAATCTACAAAAAATAGTTTCTTTATTTTATATAAATATTTCATGTATTCAATTTTTTGAAATATTTTTCACAAGAATGATACTTTCTTCTTATTAATAGCCTCCCAATTCATTTGATGGTACTTCTAAATTATGTATGCAACTTATATACCACAATTATCCCTCGTTTACCATCCACAACACTTCAACTTGTACTCATTGCACACTAAGGTGCAATTGCTAGTTTTATAATTTTTATTAAAAATAAACACTATGACTACATGCTTGTGTAATCTATCTAAAATCATAGGTCATATAATGTAATTACACTTAAAGAATTGGATGGGTTAAATACATACACCAACAAGTCAAACATAGTAGTGCCATTAAAAGCTACAAGAGATTAAATTGACACCTACTACATTATTTAAGTTTTAACTTATAAAAGCACAATAACACAAGGAAGAACAAGTTTTAAACAATAATTTACAAGAAAAATAAGCATACTAAATACTATTGAATAAATAACAAATTTTGGAATGACAATCATGAATACTTGATCAATAATAATTTCAATAAGTAGGTATAAGAATTACTATTTGCATGAAAATAAATGAAATAAATTAATACAACTTCTAATCTAGTTATGATTGCTTGCATGGAATACAATTTTTATTACAAATCATCTTATCCACTAATTCTAACTCTAAGACATGTGATTTATAGTTAAACTGGTGATTTAAAATTATTATGTTAATTGCCTACTAATGCTCACATATCTCTCTTTAAAAGATAAACAATCTAACAATTTCTTATTCAAGGCTAAAACTAGGGAACTCTAAGAATAACAAAAATCTATAAATCATGGATCTTAGAGTGTGTATTCTCTTGTCCTAAAAAACTACGATAAATAAAAATAGAAGTCTTCTATAGATAGATAGACTTTGAGTTAATTTTGGTGAAGATTTCCTTTTTTTTTTAATGAAATTTGGTAAACTTTTTAAAACATTCAAATTATAATGATTTAATTTGATGTTTTCTTGAATCAAATTTATATCACCGTTTTTTTAATCTTTACATCAATAGCTCATTGAATTTATTACTTTGAATACTCTCTAAATACCCATATTTATCATGATCTCCATGAACAATCCCATCAACTTGAGTTTAAAATCTTGGTTCATTGTCTAAGAATTTGAGAAGTATAAAATTGAACAAATAACTTATTGGAAAAACACTATGTAATAGAAGGAATGGATGCAACTACAACAATAGATGAAGAAAAATGAAGAATAGAAGAATGTTAATGTTGGAAATCATCATCAATAACTATAACTTTTGAAAATATTCTTATATGGTTTTCAAAATCACTCTTGAAACTTGGAAAATTAAGAAAAGAAAGTATATATTTTTCTAATGAATGTCATAAGTGAATTGTCTTTGTGAGTTTTGAATGAATGGTGGATTATTTCAAGTAAAAACATCCTTTATTTCAATTGTTCATTCTAATTTGATAAATCCATATAAGAATAACACCATTCTTTCATAATATATACTCTTCAACACTAAAAATAGATGTTGAAACTTACATGGAAAAAATTATATTGGAAAGGTAAAAATAAGAAATAGAAAAAACTAGCTTAGAAAATATCAAATTTTGGTGAAGGTTGACGTCCTAAAAAAAGTTACATCATATCATGTTCATAGCAAAGAAAGTATACTTTATAGCTTGTAATGTATCATAGAAAGTGTGCCTTAATTCAAACTATTTCTTCTTTTATATTTGACATAATTTATTTGATGAGAATGCCTTTAAAAGGTGTGTCATCCAAACAATTTCCCTTGGCATGATTCACTAATAGAAATAATCATGCTAGTATTTGGACACAATTATTTTTTCACAACACCTCTTCATATATGTGCAATGATTCTTGTTGACTAGATTACTAAGAATATGCACCACTTTTATACATTTGATTGTGCATGACTCTTTGGTACAGGAGCACCTTGTTAACTAAATGCCTTCAATAGGCAAATTTGCAAAAAATAAATTTTCAAATGTAAACAATGTGTGAAAGAGTCATATGTGGTCATATTTTATGTATTTGAGTCTTTTATAGGTCACTAGGTGGTCAAAAAGATGGAAAAAGCAAAACTTGAAAAAAATTGCAAAAGTTGCCAATTATGTAAAATACAAAAAGAGCAAAAATCAAGGAGATGAAGAGTCTTTGAGGGAAAAATGAAGGAATAGGTTGGTAAAAGAAGTTGTAAAGGAAGTTGTGGTGGGTTAGATAGTTAGTTTAGGGGGGAAAAGTATATATGTAATGAAAAATCATCGATGTTGGTTGTTCTTGAAGTTTGGAAAGAATAAACATCAATAAAATCTCTGTTTTTTCCATAAATTATGTGTTTTCTTCATTGTTTCTGGACTGTACGACCCATACAATAAGAGATTGATCCAAAACTATTTTGAATTCCTTAAGGAGTGTGAGTGATATTTTCATTGTATTTGGTTTTATCCCTTGACATTTGTTTTGGCGAGAGTTTGAGTAATTTCATTGTGATTGGTATGAATACCCCGTGTTTAAAGGGTTTGAAAGTCTACAAAATGAGTTAAAACCCATTCCACCTTTCGTGATCACTGTAACTAGGTGGAATGGGACTGATATTGTAGGATTAGATTTTTTCTTGGTTTGTGAGTGTAGGGGAGGCCTAAAAGTGTGTTGGGCATGAATCCCTAGGTTGGAAAGTTGAGTCTTCCAAGTGAAATTATGAGGTTTGGATATGGTAATGAGTGAAATAAGTTGGGGAAATGTTGTTTCTTGTTGAATTGAGTTTTTGCAAGCCATTTTGGACTTTTTTTAAGTGTTGATAAGATTGTGTGAGGGTTGGATGAGTGTTTTTCAATAAGCCCTAGGTTATTTGGCTTAAAAGGAGGGTTTTGTAGTTTGGCACTTGGGTGAGTGAATTTTTGAGAGTAAATGATGGAATCCTTGGTTTGATAACATTTAGATTTCTGCCCAATTGAGTTTGGTAGATTTGGGAATGTCTTGAGGCAAGGTCCTTTAGAAATTAGGCCTAATTTGAAGGTTAGAAAGCGTAAAAACTTGATTTTGTTGAAGTTGTTACAAAGAAGCCTATTGTGGTTTATTGATATGTTATTGTGTGCCCTGATGGGTCTTTGAAAGGGTTCAGGTCTTGGTTTGAAAGGATCCTATTGTAAAGTTATACCCGATTGAGTTAGGTTGTTAGGCTACAAGGAATTATGCAAGATTGTTGAGATAGAGTGAATTTTGAAGAATTGTGGTTTGAAGGTTATTGTTTTTGTGTGGAATTGTGTTGTGTAGTTGTAGGACCTCCCCTGGTTGCTATCACTCTTCAAATATTGATTAGGTTGGGATCAATTTATTTAGACAAATCCTAACTTATTTTATTACTCATTGAGCACTTAGTATTTTCCTCTCTTAAGCATGATTCTTACTTGGTAATATGTGATACAAAACTACATCAAAATACTTATCCTTTGCTTGCATGATTCACTAAACTCAAATCTACTTGTTGGTTGGTGATCTGTTAGCACTCGAAAATGACACTTCTAGACTTATTTTATTTTCATTTATTTTTCAACACATTATTTTGTAACTCCAAGTCATTTCAATATAGTTAAGAGCTTATTCATTTCAACCTCAAAATATATGCAACTCTAAATGATATATAAAAAATATCAGTTTGAAAAATTGGACCAAGACACGACATCTTTACAACTCATTTAAAAATTATTACTATAGATTTAGATTTAAAACATAGTTGATTGATAAAATTGATGATCAAAATGGCTATCGAGAAGTATCAAAATCAGATGGGTGCAACAATTAGCTTTGCTTGGGGATCATGGTGTATATTTGTAGTGTCTAGGAGAATTAAATCTCTAGTGAAATAGTAGATTGGTGCCTTAACACTGGGGAAATAGTGTTAGACTATTCCTAGATCACTTAAGTTAACTTCCACAAACAAAAAAGCATGGCATTACATCATAGAAAGAGGAAATATAATACCACATAACAAAAATATCAAGAATAGGAACATACACTATAATATATGCTAGAAAACAAAAATGCTCTTTTACAAGTGAGAACTAAGGGAAATAAAATGGGTTACATGAAACCATTTATAGGATGGAAAAGTAAGAACCTCTCCTTATGAGATAATATTTTAGCTATGGCAGTACATAAATTGAAAACCTTTGCAAAACCTTCTTAAAGATCCATGGTTTAGGTTGGTGGGAATGACCACATAACAAGAAGTTCAAGATGAACTAATTGATGTGTATTGGTTCTAGATGGTCTTCTTCCATGAGGAAAAACCTCTCTATTAGGTGGATATATCATGCCTCCTTTTGAAGATATCTTGCAAGGTCCTATAGTTGTTGCACACTTGTAGGAATATAATAATAATCATATATTTGATTTGATCTTCTTCAACCATTACTTTGACATACTCTACCATGATCTCAATCCAAGTATCATACTATAGGAAAGGATGGAGATATTAGAAGAAAATATCACTCACATGCTCTTGACTTACTAGATCCATAATTTATATGAGTTATGCACCTTGTGGTGAAACACTTCCTCATCATTTTCATTGGTTGAGTCTACATTGAAAAAACCAATGAAGTTTGAATCTAAGGGACCATCAAGGCTTGAATATTCAAATACTAAACTATTATCGAACTACACATATTAAAAATCATCACCATTTGGTAGTGAACTTTGACATCCATTAACTTTTAACATAAAATAAGAGTAGGAACCTAAACTTCTAATGTGGTTGTTTCTTCTTCTTTGACATCTTGAAGAAAATAATCCACTTCTACTATCATATTTTCTATCTCTTGTAAACACATGTCCCCTAAAATTCCTTATCATTAATGTTATTAAAATATTTAAAAATTGTAGCTACAAACTCCCTAAGTTCTATCTCTTGACCATTTCCTGACACTATTCATCTTCTAACATATGTTAATTGATCATTGTTGAAGATTCAACCCTAACTTCTTCACTATCACATATGGGATGAATTGAAGATGAGGATGATGATGACTCAAAATTAAAAAATAAATTTGTTGTGTCCTCCACTAAAAAGTTGTTAGATGTTGAAGAAAAATGGCAATTTCTAGCATGAGATTCTTTGCTTGTTCATCAAATATCAACTAAGATTTTTCATGATTAGTGTTTATGGAAACTATAAAATTCGAAGCTAAAAAATCTTTAAAGAGAAGAATATATGTCTCTTCTCCTTCTTCAATTATATCTATTGCAAGCTCTTTGAACAATCATTCAAGTGAATAAAATAAGGCATTTGATTCATCATCTCCTCTAAGAATATATGACTCTTCTCCTTCTTCAATTATATCTATTGCAAGCTCTTTGAACAATCATTCAAGTGAATAAAATAAGGCATTTGATTCATCATCTCCTCTAATGTATTTGACTTTTCCTTGCTTAGTATTGGAAACACAACTTTATGCTTCAAATTTTGACTCGATCTCGTATTCTTTAGAGATCATATGGCATACTTGTGTCATATTAGGCTCTTCTTCTATCAATAAACCCTCTTCATAATCCCTCTTCAACCTCAAAGAATTTGAGTAAAGTAGGCAATTTTTTTGCTTCTTTTGGATATTTTCATTCTATTTGTAGTTCTTGTTTATGTGAACACATAACATCATTCAATGTATGATTATGAAATTACTTCTTGTCTTATTATATTCATATTAGGTATATCCCATCACAGATACACTATTAGATTCATCCAATAAATATTTAGGCTCACACAAAAACACTTGATTTGTATTTGAAGCTATCAAAATCTATTTGAATCTTTACATTTTAAGATAACTCCATCTATCACGTTCACTCATTGCATTCCAAATAAGAATCATGTGTGTGAAAAAAAGAGTTCCCACTATTTTCCTTCTTGGAGAAGTAGGTAAATGAGATCCATATAATTGATAAAAGAATCATTTTTGGCCTAGAGGAGGTGGATACTATTGAAGTGGTGGGACATTCAAGAGAAGTAATATCTTGGTTGAATCTTTTTCAAACCTTCTTGTAATGATTATATGATATTCCAACTCAATGGCATATTGTTAAGCATCCTTTAGTTTAGTAGCATGACTAGTATTCAGAGAGAAAACAATGTTTGAAAATAGAGCATTTATGAAACAACTCAAAATAATTTTAGAAGGATTTAGTGTGTCAATAATCTTGGTAACCAGAAAATTGAATCTTGTAACAAACTCTCTTATAGGTTTGATTTTATCTTTCTTAGAATTTGAGGTTTGTGTGAACAAAATATGACTATCTTCTATTGGCTTCAAACATGCAAGAAACTTTTTGCTCATTGACTCTAAACTTGTGATAAAATTGGTAGTAAGATGGTGAAACCAATCAATTGGTGCGCTTTGTAATATTTCCTTAAATAAGTGAATTATAATATCTTCATGTACCATGTTCAAAATTCCGCGTGCATGGTGGTAAAGATTGAAATATGTTCATTGAGATATTGCTTACCATCACCATAAAACATAGAAAAATTCTTCCTCTATCAACGAGGAACATCATGAATTTCTATTAATGCCAATGGATCAATTTGGTTTCCCCATGATAGCAATAGAGGTGAACAATTGTTGTCGATGTGATTACCCTCTCGGTCAACTATTATTACAGTGATTCTTCTTCTAAAACAAAAAAGTATCTTTAAATTCGTAAACCTTTATATCAAATATAAATGCCAACATAAATAAGAGAGTAATATTATGTCTTTCTCAACAAATATCAATACTCAAATCATAATTAATTATTCTAAATTAATTGTACTTACACATTTTATTAAAATAAGATAAGCTAAATATTAAAAAATACATTTACTTAATAATTTTTTTTCCGCTTTATAAATCACTTTAGTGATTAGAATACATTCCACATTTATGATCTATATACAAGGGTCGCGGCAAGGGCTTGGCCTCAACTTAGTAGCGAGTAGGAGAAGCTTATCTTGAACTCTACCAAAAAGTAAAATAGCGGCGCCTCTATATGTTTCTTCCTCTATTACCCACCTGCAACCCATCCAATGACAACGGAAGGGCGAACATATCGATATATCCACACAGTTTAGCCATATTGCCCTTCGGCCGCTTTCGTTTCCTCCCCCTTAATCTGCAGAGGTTGGTAATATTGAAGAGGGGGCTGCATGAATAATAAGCAATTGCAGAGGCGGGACTGGGCATCTTATTTGAAGCATCCATGGGGTTGGATATACACATTCACACCAATACACCATCGTTGCGCTTCCCCATCCCCACCCCATTTCTACGCAAGACATTTCATTTCCGTCCCCCGTGCTTCAGGGGGCCTACCCTTCTGCTCAGCTCACCGTTATGCTTCTCTATTGATATCACCAGGTAATTTCCCCTCTCTCTGCTTTATGCTTTTAAGTCAATATCTTTTATGATAAAAAAAAGTTTATTATCCCCGTCTAGCCTGTAGGCAGTGACGGTGCAAATACTTGTTATATGAGAGGAATTAGCTAAAATTTCTCAGCGGATGAATAATTCCCCTTCACTGCATGAAGATAGAAGAAACAGATGAGTGGTAACATCATGCTATATAAGTTACAGAAGTGTGCGTGCCCAGGGTAATATGTCAGCTTCTCTAGTAGAGCTTCAGTACCTCGGACTGCAAAGGCTGAGAAAAAATAGGAGCCTTTTCTAAGACTGTGGTCGTATGGAGGGTGCTTCTTAAAAACTTTTGAGATTTTTTAGGAGTATTTTAAAGCTGGTGGTCTCAAAATTGTTGTAATGAAACCTTGGTCCATGAATTTTATTATTTGGCATATTCAAATTCACTAAATTATATAAATATAAAATGATAAAAGAATTGATATACAATATACTGACATATTTTTTGCAGAAGAGTTTAATTTGGTGTCCAGATTTCCACTATTCAAAGCGTAAAGAACTTCAATTAGAAAAACCTTCAAAGCAAATTTATGTTCAGTAAGCTCAAAGGAATAATAGTGAGGAAAATATAAAGCAATAGAATAAATTTTATTTTTGAAATATAAAGATGATAATTTAAAGTATATGTGCTGTTGATGCTGTTCTTTGGTCTGTGCACTGCACTCTGATTGATTTGTAAAAGAAGAGATTAAAAAATATAAAGATAGATAATTTTCTCTCTAAAAATTTTCCTGGATTAATTGGTGGGAATTTAAAAACTTTGGATGATTGATAAGTGGCAGAAAAATTCTTAAGCCGGTGGGGAAATTTATAACTCTCCAAATACATCCGCTCAAAATTTATAAACAAAAAAATAAGAATTATCATTTATTAGGAAAATATTCTAAATAATCCTATAGCATTTTTCTTTTGAATTGCTGCCACATAAATATAAAAGCCTTTAAACTAGTATTGCCACTACAATATAAAAGTCTTTAAGCTAGTGGCGAAAACTTTCAATCCCTCTTCAACGCCAACTTAAAACTTGCAGGTACATGCGTGAAGCTCCTATTTTACAGAGAAATATTCATTTTAATCTTTGTAGCCGCATTTTTTCAATTTCATGAGACTGTCCTTATAGTTAAACTTAAAATACAAATTCAAGCCCCTTCCATGGAATTGCAGTAGGCTTTCCCTATTTTCTAGGGATAATCAGTGACATTTAGTAAACTGATCACCTCTTTTTCCTCAGATTTAATATGTATTTATTGTCTTCACTTCTAATTATACATTCTCTTCTAATTCCATCGATAAATCTGCACTTCATGTTGAGAGAGCCATCACAGAACATGTCTCTGAAAATATACACGGCTTTAATTTGTATAATATGTCGCACATGATGTAGAAATTTGTGTTAAGGATGAAAACGATCCAGAAAGAGAGGTAGAGTAAGTGGAAGAAATATAAGACCTACACCATGTTATCAGAAACGAGAACCTGAAGCCCTCATTCAAACAAGTAATCAATCATTCTCGATATATTCAATTATAATAAGTTAAAGGTCACTTGATTAGGCCAAGAGGATGGTAGATGAGGTCGTAAGCTAACAGTACTGGTTAATATCTGATGGCTAAAGACAACTACACGTTGATTAGGATAGGTTAAAGTCTAAGTGTTATGTATTGTGGATGCTAGACATTCTAATGCAAATGGGTTGGGGAATGCTTTATATACCTAAGCTACGTATGAGCAATGGAACACCGAACTAAAACTGAGATTCGGAAGTGGTAAAGAATTATGGAACTAAATCAAGCTTCAAATTCTATATCTCCTGCTAGTTCTCTTATTGTTATCGGCATAAAAATAAACCGATGAGCAAAGCTTGTGTCCGTTTGGTACATTTTTCCTAGCCTTTAAATTTCTTGGGAACACCCCTTACATTTTGGGGGATTGCCGATAGCCGATAGGGACAAAATGTTGTCCTAGTGCCCTCATCTTCATAGAGATTGAACATGCCATTTAGAGATTGAACTTTAGCTAACTCAACGACTTCAAAATTTGAAATAAACTTGACTCCAACTATCTTAACTTTTGTTCCCTTTTGTATCCCTAAAGGTTCCTCCTATGTCTAGTTTCTGTGAACAAAAAACGAGGGGATGGGCTAAGCTTTGGACAGTCCGTTGCAACCCACACTTGTTTGGTAAGCACATTGACTTTAGTGTTACTATTTATGAGTCCCTCACATTGAAATTGTCAATGATGTCATGGATATTGAGTTCTTTATCATAGCAGACATTTTTAGCAAGGTGGATCCTCCTTGATGTGAGCCCTTCAAGAGCTGCAATGGCCTTCAAGACCTTTGTTTTTGTCTTCTTACTTATCTTGCATTGATTAGTTGCAATATCCCCTTGAAGTGCCCTGAACATTGTTGCCACATCTCATAGCACTTTTTTATATTGTTATGGATTTGGATAGGTTTTCAATGGCTCTTAGACCTCAACATTTTGACACACATTTGCATTTTCAAGTAAGTAGGGCATATAAGAGTTTTCACGTTAGGTGCTACACTTGTTGCAGTTGTATCTTGAGCCCCAACTTATGTCAATATACAATTGTAGTTTCCTCATTTCTATGGGTAGCCTTGATCATACTAGCACTTTTTTGCTGCTCATGGTGAAGAATTGTATTGAAAAGATTGGAGCAAATTTTCGTCTAATGGTCTCCTCTGCAAGTGTCACAAATTGGATATTAAAGTAGAGGTGCCAGTATTGGCTAGGGTTGCCGCAGTATAAATCCACCTTGTTATTGACCTACGGCTTGTCTACTCAATCCTCTGTTGCTGCACGCTACAGTTGCTTGACAAACATTTTGTCTTGTCTCACTCAACATTTCTTCTAAGTGTCAATAATTCTTCTGCTGTGTGTATTATCTTTGTAACTTACAATGCCATTCTGTTTTGCACTTCATCTTTTTCATCCTTGGGAAGTGGACCTATGAATCATCATCCTTGTCGCCTATTATGTAGAGGACTCGCATCTTCCATTGCCTCAGGAAAATGTTCTTGGAGTGCCCTTCTTTGCATTTAACACACTAGAATCCTTTCACTAATTTGCCAACCTTTCTTGTAGTGAGTTGCGCAGCTCACCACACCATCTTAGTGATTTGCACCTCTACTCATGGGCTTATGCTTTTTGTAGACTCCCCAAGATTCAAACTGCTCGAGGACGCAACACACTTCTCTTTATGTTACATAAGTTTTGTGGATCATTTGGCACATCATTGGAAGAATCAACCTATTGATAAACCATTCCCTGTGCTTCTCTTAATTGATCATGAATGGCAGCTTGGATAGTAAATCACAGAAGCACACATCATACCGTTGTATTCTTTCAACAGGTCTTTGCATAATATCCTTTAGTGCATTCATCTCAAGATGCTGGAATTCATTTAGAAATGTTGTTTGCAACTCATTATAGTTGACGCGAGTACCGTTAGATCATACTTGTGGTACTACTGTTGCACATGCTAAGATAGCATTGCGACAAATTTTGTATGGCATGATTCCTTTGGTGCACCATGTTATCTCACACTTTAGCACCAGTTTCAGCATTTCCATAGCCCATGTATTCAGGCAAGGAAAAGTTCGTGCTAACCACCACTTGCACATAGTTGTAAGTGGGTGGAGATGGTAGGGTAGTTGTATATTCCTTTTTTGGTTTTGATTCTGATTTTGGCCGCTTATGTTTGCAGCTCTTTGGTTTCTTCTGGTTTGGCTATTTAAGTGTTCTTTCCTATGTGAAGATTCTCTAATTAAAGAAACCTGGTATACTTCAACATTTAACACTTCTCAAAACATTTTCATAGTCAGCTTCGTTTACAGAAAAAAAATGTGTTCCTCCAGTAAGGGTTCTGAGTCTAGTTATCCTTTCCACCATATTCCTTTGATATCTTGTAGCATCCTTTTGTGGACTGAAAATATTTTCAGCTCTAGCCCTCATGGAAATCTTTATCACTTGGTTGCAGAGCCATATATTACATAATATATTTATATATAATTCTCATCTTCCTGGCATTCAAGGCAGATCCTTCTTTGACTGCCTCCACCCTTGGAGAAGTCTTTTGGCACTCTTCCGCACTTGGCCAATTGGGTCATGAGCCTTTCATATTAAACCTCATGCCTTTGAATGCTACATTGGCCTTCTCAACTGCTCGTCTGTTGTTCTCTAGCATGTCTGTCTAGGCGCTCTTTAATCCATCTTCAACCTAGGCTCTGTCTTCTTTCCAGACATCATCCACCTTATCTTTGTGTCACTTTGTGAAGTGTTAGTTTGCCAACAGTAACTTTTCAATCCCTTGATTGTTATTAATTGCTTTATTAGAAAAAGTATTTGGGCAATGATAGCCTTCTTTTGCGGCTCAAGAATGTAATCTATACTTCCTTTGGACAAAATAGGTTAGTGTTAAAATTGCCTTGCCAAAAGGTGTTTACAGCTTGCATCTGTGGTTGGTTTATGGTTGGCCAACCTTGCACTAGCCTTTCTGGTCCATCCCGCAGAGTATTGGAATCTTTGGACTCTTGTTGCAACATGGGCATTCAACCACTTGTAGAGTTTATAAGAAACTCTGTAAATGTTTCTTCATATTGACAATCATTAGCGTGGTGTTGGAACCATCACTTTGGCTTTTGTATTTGTAATGCCCCCCGCCTAATCCGTAAAGACTCCAAATTAAATTCTGTTTTATATTCGTGGGCCTTAATTGCTAATCATAAATTGCAGAAGATTATTTTGGTGTATTGAGGGGCATTGAATCATATAAGCCTCATTGTATGAAGGGCACAAACTCTGACAGAATATTCCTTGGTCTGCTGCCCCTTATGTGAGGAGAAATCATAAGTGTGAAGGAAATAACAATTGCCACAGCCTTGAGAAGGAGCTGCCAAAAAGGAAATCGCGAGACCTTTTGCATCTGCCGTTTAAAGAGAATTTCAATAGTGGGTGGTCAAAGGAATAATTAATTACTATGATAATATGAAATTATAATAAAAATAGTAAAGAACAGTCGAGGGATGTTTTGAAGAGTTATGACTGTTGAAGAAATTATATATTTAAGGGAGTCCAAACAAGGAAAGGAGGGCATCAATTGATCAAGACATATTATTTATTTTCCTTGTCGATTACGAATTAAAGATTTAGCAATCTTGAGGAGGAAACCCCTCCAAGATCAGAAATTCAACGATGAAAACCCTTAAATTCTTTTGTCAAGTTAGTGGATGGATACCCCTAATTTTGGCAGTAATATTTCAAGATATTTGTACAAAAAGAGATAGCTGCAAATTGAAAGAGAATTACAGCAGAGACTCAAAAATAAGTTTTATATTTTCAGCTCAATAATATAAAGTTTAATAATGTTAAATTAATATTTATAATTAATTATGCGAGTATTATTGTGAGGTAGATTTTATATTTAAAGAAAAATAAGGAAAATTTAAAAAGGGACATTACAATTGGTATCAGAGTAGTAGTCCTGCCAGCCTGTGGGTTTAAATCCAGTTTATGTAGTGGAGCCAAAGAGACTAGAGGGCTTTGGAGAGAGAAAATAAAATGTAATGACCCATTTTATTCCTTAAATCGCAGCACTAAATATAAAACCCCAGGCGTTGACAATTATTAATAGCTTTTCCTTGTGAAGGCCGACCCAGTTAAGACAATCCACGATGGAATGAAGGTGGCTGACCCAGGAAGAAAAGAATATAACTTAAATGGCAGTGATTTATATAAAAGGTGGGGCCGACTAAGAATAATTAAGATTATTAGGGGTAGTGATTACCAAACAGCAGGTAGATAATAACCATAAAGGGCAGCGCTCAAGTTATGAAGAGATGTATCCCTTGCAAGGTAAAAGCCTCAATGAAGAGGTGTGACTCCCTCTCATTTGAGGATATAAAAAAATGAGAACAAATCATTTGGGGGATAGGAATCAAGGAAGTTGATTGGAAAGAAAAATGACAATAAAAAATTGGAATATAAGAGATCTATTGGAAACAAATATTGTTTTAGGAAGAATATTATTGGGAAGTAAGTTTTAAATAAAGTAGATTCCTTTAGCAATTTGTTTTGAATTTATAAAAGTTTTATGCAAATAGGGAGGCCAATCAACCTTCCGAGTTCATGAGAGATGAAGTACCATCCTTTCTTTCATCAAGTATGCCACCCTCGAGATGGAGCGCTTGTGGGTCAAGAGGCGTATGAATGCTCCTGGACTTGTTAAGGAAGGCAGTCTTCATGCATCTTATTGAGCACGCCACCCCGAGATGGAGCGCTCATTGGTTGGGAGGCGGATGAGTGCTCCTGGGCTTGATCAAGGAGGATGGAGTGCCTCCAAGGTGGACTAAGGGATGGAGTGGACTTGAGGTTCAACCATGTTCGTGGGCCGGGAGGTGGATGAGTGCTCCTAGGCTTGAGGGACTTTCTCAAGTACGCCACCCCCAAGATGGAGAGCTCGTGGGCTAGGAGGTCTATAAGTGCTCCTAGACTTGAGGGTCTTCTCAAGTATGCCACCTCGAGATGGATGGACAAGGATCCACACATGCTCTTGCAATTCAAAGACAACCATCCTTGAGATTGCAGTTTGCAAGTACTTCAAGTGAATTCCTAATATGATTGGCTATAGGAATATGCTTTGGAATAACCATTAAGGATGTTAAGATATTTTTGAATCCAAATGTTAATGATGCTATGAACTAAAGATCTAACTATTATGATGTTTTAGCTATGATGTATTAGTAGTTGCCAGGAGACGCAGAGTACTGGTACTGGTACGGGGACGGGGATGCCAATCAAATTAGGGTACATGAGTTAAATGAATAGGGAGACGACTATTTTATATGTAAATGATTCACCGGAAATTTTGGGTACGGGGACTGGTACGTTGTCTATGTTCCCATAATGGAGTTTCCTGGCAACTATATGTATTACTCTCAATATTATAATATTTTATGTATTAATCTGAATATAACCATAAAGTTTATACTTGTTATTACTAATATCAGTTTTTAGTGATTGTTATTGTTTTAAAGGCCGAAATTTAGGAATATCCCAAAAGGGGACATTATAGAAAAGACTAGAGGCAGCATTACAAGAGGCTAGCAACCAAATTAGAGAGAATAAGATGGCCTATATGCAAAGACATGAACAAACAACACAATTGCTCCTTCAAATGCTTCAAAATATGAATAATACAACTGGTTCTCTCGGGCTTGCATGAACTAATGGAGAAGAAGGTAGTAATTCAAATCATTCAAGGTCAGAACATAACAATAGAACTCCACTTGGATCAGCACCCAAAATCACACAACCCACATTCTTACCAAGAGTTGAGCAGCCACGTGAAGAAGAAGAGCCAAACATGTTTGCAAATGACTTTGATGAGTGCATAGACGCATACTCAAGACTCAATCCAGGTCTTAGAAGACAGATTCCATTTATACAATTTCATAATGCAAGATCAAAAAATATCTCAAGAGGAGAAAAAAGACAATCTAACAAAAATTAAGTTGACTCTCCCCACTTTTGATGGTTCAAGGAAGGTCACTACGCAAGCATGGGTCCAAAAACTAGATACCTATCTCTCTCTTAACCCCATGGCAGAAGATGAAGCCGTTATGTTTGACATCCTTCACTTAAAAGGGATTGCACATGAATAGTGGCATCATGGGCTAATCACCCAAGCGCATCAACAAATCATGACATAGGCTAACTTCACACAATGGTATATAGACAGGTTTGATAGAAAAGACCCGGAAATACATTTTAAAGAGTTGACACGACTAAGGCAGCAAGGTACAATAGAAGAATATGTAGCGGAATTTCAAAGGGTTTCAATCATGGTGTCAGATATTATAGAGAAGAGACCTAATTTTTTATTTATTTAAGGGCTTTTAGAGTCACTTAGGGGGCTGCTCTGATCTTTTGAACCATCATATCTACAAGATGCCATTCGAAGGGCCTTAAAATTGGAAGATACCACATCTAAGAACAAGATCTATTCCAAGAATGTACCCTCAAGGTCGCATAAGCAACCACTTCACAAAGATTTTTTGCAACCAAAGGCATTACCTCCCCAATCCCACAAGGTGGAAGAATCCAAGAATGAACTTCAAAGGAAGAAATTATGCTTTTCTTGTAGAGCGCCATGGGAGCTAGGGCATAACTATTTGGGCAAAGGACATGTTTGTTACATAGAGGTTATGACACAAGAGGGTTTAGAAACAAAAGAGTTTGAGCTTTAGGGTGTTTTAGAGGAGATTGAGCATGAGGATTGGGAAGTAGAGAAGCCTTCTGGAGGGACACTTGCCACACTTTCAAGAACACCTAGACATCCCCCCTTTTGTGTGCAAGGATTGCTTCAGAGACATAAGGTAACATTTTTAATTGATAGTGGGGCTACCCATAATTTCATTGATGAGGGGTTAGTGAGTAGGTTAAAATTGAAAACATAAGGTTTCAATGTGGTTGTGGCTGATGGATTTACTCTTCCATGCACACAAATGATACAACAACTTGACATCACTTTGGGTAGGAACAAGGCTCATGATGACTTTTATGTGGTGGGCATTGGTGAGATGGATGTAGTTTTAGGGGTACAATGGTTACGCTCACTTGGGGAATTCATATAGAATTATCAAACTATGGAATGTAAATTCAAAATTGAGGGTAAAGAGGTGGTTCTTCAGGGTTTGTCTAATGGAGCTCCAAGGGTTGTTTTTGCAAAGAGAATGGAGAGAGATTTTTGTAAGGGACAAGTGGATTGGGTAACACAATGTCTTATTACTAATGGAACTTCAACCACAAATGAATAGGCTACTCATATAGATATTCAACCCATTTTGGATAAGCATAGTAAGGTATTTGGTGATATCCCACCAAGATTGCCATCTGGGTAGGGGGTTTCAGCATGCCATTGAGTTAGAGGAAGGTTCCAAGCCAATCATCACTACACCATATCGTCATCCAATAAGTTATACGGAAGAAATTGAGAAAACAATTAAAGAACTACTCGATATTGGACATATACAACCAAGCTCAAGTCCTTTTGCTTCCTTCGTGGTATTGGTGGAGAAGGAAGGTTCTATGAGGATGTGTGTTGATTATAGGGCACTCAATAAAAATACTATCAAGAACCGCTATCCTATCCCCATAATTGATGAGTTGATTGATGAACTCCATGGTGCAATATATTTCTCTAAGATTGATTTGCATTCCAGGTACCATCAAATAAGGATGAGGAAGGAGGAGGTTCACAAGATAGCCTTTAGATGTCACTTTGGGCTTTTTGAGTTCCTAGTCATGCCATTTGGGCTGACTAATGCTCCAACTACATTCCAATCCTGCATGAACCAAGTATTTAGTAAGCAATTAAAGAAATTTCTTTAGGTTTTCTTTGATGATGTATTGATTTATAGTAAAAATTGGGGGGATCATTTAAAACATATAGATGAGGTACTGGGAATACTTGAGCAGCAGTCACTATTCACCAAGGCATCCAAATGTGAGTGTGGAATATTTATTTAAGGCAAAAATAAGGCATTTTTAGAACGGGACATGGTGCTGCAACGGGCATCCATTGCTTTAGGTTGTATTCCTCTGGAAAGGTCATGCTCTGCAAATTCAAGTTCTACTCTATTGAATCAGTCCTCTATGCTCCCTTGGGTAACCCTACATAACATAGCAACAGGCTTCCCTCAAGTGAGAAATAGGGTCCCCACAATGAAACCAAAGTGTTGGTTATTATTAGTATCGGACTAAAAGTGATCAAAGATCTAAACAGTCACCCAAACATTCAGAAAATAGCTTGGTTCTGGTTTGCTGCATGAAACTACGTGTGCATAAAGATTTAGATTATTACCCTGTAGCCTATGTGAAATATTCATGATCAAGAGATTCATCACATAACAAGTAAGGGCTTCTTTGTATTGTGTTAGCAATTTAATATTGTATAACAGTATATACTGTTTTGTACATTGGAAAATTGAGGTCACTTTGCTTCTTCAAGTCCTACAAAGGGCTAAATCAGAAATTTTCCTGTCTTGTTTGGGTGCTAAATCACTAAGTTTCTATTCCTGAGTAGTTTAATTTAATACTTGATGAATGAAGCATTATTCTTTCTCTTGTTAACGATGTTTAATAACCATTTCTATGCTTATCATACATACTATCGAGTGTCTGTTTTTTCTGTCATATGACATTACGTGATGTTTCTTTTTATTTTTCTGTAGAATTTCAAATGGCGCTTCTAGATGCTTTGTAAAAGACATCAATGCTAAATTCAACCATATGGTTGTGGAGGACGACCTCTGCAAAGATGGGTGTTCAATTGCTTCTAGTTGCTCATTTTCAGTCTTATCAGCAGCCTCACAATTAGCAGATATTCAGGAGACTAGAGAAATGCAAGGAGAAGAGCATGAATTTCTGGATTCCCTTCTAACAGAATTGCCAGTATGAACCATAAAAACTTATACAGATTTGAGCACTCAGCCAGTTTAAGCTGTCTCTTACATACAACCTAATTTCGGTCTAATTTATCTTAAGCTTCTGCCTGAAGAATTGCAATATTGTGAATTCTGCTTTATAGAAATCGGTTTATATCTCTGTGGTATGGAACTTACTTGAATTTTATAGATCTTTCCGAAGAGATGTTAAGTAGTTGCGAATATTTCCAGGTGCAATCAAAAGAAGAACAAGATGCCATTTCAGCAACTCCTGTGCACCCTGCAGGTCTCTATGGTGAGCATACTGGGACATTTTTCTGCTATAAATGTTTATAGTTGGAAGGCTTTTATAGTTTATCTGACCAATTACTTGTGTTCATTATGTCTTTCTTATAGTAATAAGCACCAAAAACCATACCTTCTAGTCTCACTCCATTTTGGAAAGGCTTTATTGAGGACTCCAATCTTGTAGCTTTTTAATCTTTCTGTTAGTGGTGAGGATTATTTTATCTTATTGTTTGTAGTTGTTCACAGCTCTGTATGCTAGTTTTTTGGCTGGCAACCTGGTGGAACAAATTTGGAATTTTGCGTGTCCAGCAGCCATTGCACTTCTACATCCAAGTCTGCTGCCAGTTGCGGTTGTGGGTTTTATTGCAAAGGTAATTAAAACCCATCATAGAATTGTACTGGACAATAAGCTCGCCATCTAGTGTTATAGTATCAAGTTTTCAACAATTCTCCTATGTATGATCATGCAGCTTGGAATATTTGCTGGAGGTCCGTTGGTTGGTTCACTTATGGATTCTTATCCAAGAGTGCTTGCATTTAATTGTTTGAGCATTGTACAGGTACATATTCTTTTTGTTTTCCATGTAAATTGTGCTTATTTATGAAATGATCCTCATGTTCATGAACTTTTTTTAATGTTTAAAATTCTTGATGCACACTGAAATTGAATTATTACCTGTCCTCAGACTGCTGCCCAATTAATATCAGCAGGAATGATTATTTATGCCCTTCATAGGGCCACTCCTGCTGCTGCTTCTGCAACTTCATTACTTTTGCAACCATGGTTTACTGTCTTAGTACTAGCAGGTGCTATTGAGAGGCTGACTGGTTTAGCATCTGGGGTGGCATTTGAACGTGATTGGGTCGTGTTGGTGAGTTGATGAAAATGACATATTTTCTATCTATATATAAACCTGTCGATCAATTTCCTTTCTTTAGATAGTTGTCAGTCCCATTTACAATGTGCTTTATCTTATTTGCAGTTAGCTGGCACAAATC
The DNA here is from genome assembly GCA_007258455.2 of Sequoia sempervirens. Lineage (NCBI taxonomy): Eukaryota > Viridiplantae > Streptophyta > Pinopsida > Cupressales > Cupressaceae > Sequoia > Sequoia sempervirens. The sequence continues at coordinate 3,219,890 of VDFB02000007.1, forward strand.
GCCCAATTGCTCTTGCTCGTGCCAATGCCATGCTCAGCAGGGTTGATCTTTTGTGTGAGGTGATGAATTTTGCGGGAAACTGAGTTATACTGTAGCTGCAATCTTTTGATCTGCAATTAACCGCTTGCTAATTCTGGTCATTTGTGGATTTTTATGCCAGGTTGTAGGAGCATCAATCTTTGGGATTTTACTGTCCATATTAGATCCTGTTAAATGTTTAAAACTAGCAGCTGCCTTAATGATATGCACACTTCCTGTTCAGGTATTTCTTATATACAATGCATGTTTTCGTTTTCCAGTAATAATGTCTAGAGAGAACTTTTAGCATAGGCATTGTCTTTTATGCAGATTCTTTTGGTTTGTCTGACTGACAAGCTTTCAAAAGGTGTTTTAGAGCGATCCAAGAACCATACCTTTTCTGAGTTGCGTCAGCCTGGGAGATTAGGTACGCATTTGTGGTAGATTTTATGAAAGCTTGAATAATTTCATTTTTATCATGGATGGCGGAAACTATCCACGGTTTCAAATCATATTCTGACATGCAGCTGAAAGGATCCTGGGTGCAATCAGCAATGGATGGGTGCAATATAAAACACAGCCTGTCCTTCCTGCCAGCCTTGCATATGTATTACTTTGCTTCAATGCTGTTCTTGGTCCCGGAGGTCTTATGACAGCTTTCTTAACAAATCGTGGTATGCCTGATTCCTTTTCTATATATATATTGTTTGATATAAAGTGGTCACTTGTCTTGCTTAAAGCACCAGGAAATAATATACTGTTTTAAACTGTCTGATTCTTTGTGGGTTTTGATAGGTCTCAATCCCTCCATTATTGGTGCTTTCAGTGGCATGTGTGCATTTATGGGCATTGCAGCAACATTTATGTCAGCCAGCCTGGTTAAGAAGCTGGGCCTTCTGAAGGTTAGTTACAACAATAGCTTCCAGTGAGTTCTATGCTCCTCTTTTCTCTTGTATGGAGATAATAAATAAAACAGCAATTACACTAGTCTGTTCTAGAGTTTAAGATGTTGGTCTTTTGTTGTCTTCAGGCAGGTGCAGCGGGATTAGTGCTTCAGGCTCTGCTCCTTGGAATTGCAGTTGCTGTGTATTGGAGTGGTTTTATAGCACAACAGAAAGCACTTATCTTCTTCCTCTTTTTGATAGTAAGCACGTTGGATTTAGGCTTTCACTTCAATTGAACTTGGCAGACCAGTACACATGATTACTAATTTTGAGTATTTAGGGTTATTATGAATCAACAATGGCAGCCGTTTTCTTGAATTGTTTTAATGTACATTAATTTGTCTGTATGGTTACATGCAAAATAATTTATTGTTTTCCTTTATACAGGTTTTGTCAAGATTGGGTCAGATGTCTTATGATATAGTTGGCGGACAGATACTTCAATCTGCAATCCCAGCTTCACAAGCAAACCTTATTGGGGCAACAGAAGTTTCTATGGCAAGCTTAGCAGAATTAGTGATGTTAGGGGTAGCAATTATTGGAAATGACGTTTCACATTTTGGTTTTCTTGCATTGCTATCTATGGCTGCTGTAGCAGGGGCAGCTTGGATGTATTGCCAATGGTTGTCAAATCCAACTAAAGAACAGAGACAATTATTTTCATTTGATCCACATTTTATTTCTTTATCTACCAATTAGAAATTATAGACAATTGATATTATTTCCAAGCCATCTTCTGCTGTATGATAGAATTTCATGAGATCCTTACCTTCTACGATCAAGAGAATTTAGCCAAATTATTGTTCAGTTACATTTGATTCTTTACCATGATTCAAATTATGCCCACGGTTTTCTCCAATCTTAGATATAATCATGGTGATGATAATTAGTTCTGGAATCCTTCAAATCAAATTAGCATGTAAGACCTTCGAAATGCATCATTCAATTGTACAGTGTAACCTGTTTTTTGACTTTGCTATCCAAAGTATTGTTGGAGTTGCTCTCCTTGTTATTGCCATCTCTCCAATCTCTATATTTAGGAATTCTTCATAGGTATAATAGTTAACTTTCTATTGGTATTGCAGTTTTTATGTTTGTCCTTGTTCTATTGCACCATCAAATGTGTTGAGAAAGCCTTAGAAAACGAGAGATGGGATAGTATCCCGATAATTTGTAATTGTAATTCCCTTAGTAATACTTTTTTTTCTCAATTTCTTTAATAAGAGTTTACCTAAAAACTCTACGTAAGTTATTTATTGAAGGTACCATATTCATTCCTCGTAACATTTTTCTAAACGTTAACTTTTAATTGTTATTGTAATGAGTTTAATGATCACTTGATTTAGCAATAGCCTCTATTTTCATTTCCGATAGTTCTATTCAAAGATAATTATTGCTTCATAGTCACTTATGGCTTGTAAAGTCCTGACGCATAGAGCATATTTTTCAACATTCAATAGGTCGGTTCAATAGCTCAACCTTGTATTGCACAAAGTCTTATTTAGGATCATCCTCACCAATATTACCTCAATGTTATAATCTAGCATCTTTTTTAATTGAATTCTTTCAGATAAGTTTTAATCTAGTGTTTACCTTAGAGGAACTAGATAGTTTGTGATAGAATTATAGCATCTCACGAAAAGTTCTAATTCTCGTCAATGATCGATTTTTTTTGCTCTTATAGTAGTCCAAGCATCATCATGATTTCTAGACGATCTACTTGTTATATTTGTCAAGGGAAGTTAAGGTACACATGTTATTGTTAAATTTTATTTCACAATAATTTGATATAGGCCTTTTTAGACACTTTGCCCTTGTACATAACTTGGCTTAAGCTATCATAACAAGCATAGGTCTCCAAGAATTTCTTACATACTATGGGTTTTGTTTCAATCATGTCTCCAAACTATTTTGCCTCTTTTTTTGTTATAAAGAGGCAATTCAGTACTTGCATTCATGCCCTACCTAGCAAGTATAACATAAACAACCATAACCTTAAGTGACAATAAGCAATGGGGCGGCTTATGACTATCTTTTGTTATTTGGTGATTAAGTCCCTTCACCTAAATAGTGCATAGTAACTAATACTTTACAAAATTTTATGTTGCTTTAATGTTAAGAGTTTGTAAGCAACATTTAGATGCAGAGAAAGAAAACACAAGACTTTATCTTGGCCATTATTTCCAATACAAACCTCAAGAGCTCCCTAATTCAACTGAACAAGTTTTGAGGTTATAAATACCAATAGTGGAGTGAAAGTCATCTCATGTTCAACACAAGTATTTCCTTTATAAGAACTTACATTGCTCTAGTTTTGTTAGAGAAACCACAAGGGTTCACAGGAGCTGAGGATTATCTATAGTGATAACTTCCACAAAAGAGAGAAGCAATGATTATGCCATATTTGCCAAAGAATGATGCAATGCAACCTTGATTATGAGCATATGATGCATCATGCACAATGAGGGAACCTTGGCATATATAGACAAGTGTGAAGCATATAACAAACTAAGATGATGAAAAATGTCTTAATCTTATGACTTGAGACAAATATTAAATGACCCAAGTAAACTTAACTAAAATAGTTTGAGGTGGTCATAAAAGGAAATTGGATAGGTAGAAAACCTTGTTCACACCAACATTCCCCCTCAAGTGCAAATTAGGGAGAATGAGAAATCATGCAAAGATGGGTCTTGGATATAATGCCTAGTAAAGTACCCGTGTACAAAAATTCTCATAAATAGAGAAAAGGAGATTTTTTTGTAGGAAATAACTCCTCTCCAAAAGAGAGAAATCAAGAAAAAGAGTGAAAGGAAGGACAAACAAACTCAAGATGACCCCTTGAAGGATAACTTCCTTTACCAATGTACAAACGATGCTCTTAGAAGTATGAGAAGGATAAAACCCAATGTGGGAAAGTCACCCCCAGAAGAGAGTAGAAGAGAGACCGTGACTTCCCCTCAATGTAGAATTTCTTGCAATAATGGAAGATGCTTGACATTAAATGTTGAAGATGATCCAAAAATTGTGAACAACATTTCTCTCGTTATGAAGAAAGAAATCCATATGTGTATGCAATAGAGCCTCCCCTTTTAGATAGGAATATGAGAGAAGAAAACTTTGAATGTATTTTTTTGAAAGATGCTCAAGTGTTGACATGTTGGTGCCAAAGTATGTCACAATCAAATTAGGAACTCCAAGCATGATTGATGAAGAAGGCAACAAGCTAGGGCCACATGGGAATTATTGAAGAACAAGATCCAAAGATAATGATCATGGGACAATAGTTGTGATGGAGTTGTCATCAAAGAGGAGATGAATGTCCTCAAGCATGTTTGCCAAATTTGCAAGATGAGATTTACAAAACAAACCTGTATATTTGTCAAGCACTCATCCCAAGGAGTTGTATTTGATAGCCTATGAATGTTCTACACCAAATAATTGGAAGCTATGGATATAATAACACTAAACTCTAAAGAAGCAAAAAATAGAATCTCAATGAATGTCATCCAACTATATTGGCCATCCCATGACAATGTGTTTCCACAAGATGTCTGAGTATGAACAAATATAAATGAATCTATCAATCCTAAAATGCAAGAGTCCTTCGCCTTAGGATATTGACTCATAGACAACAAGGAAGATGAACCCTTTGAATTTGGATTAGGAGTCATAGAAGCTAAAGAATCAATGGATGTCTTTGAAGGAGGAGCACTAGGAGAAGCCTCAATGCTATCAAAATGTTCAAGAATTTCAAATAAGCAAGCTCCTTAGTTGTATCATCGTCATATAGTAGGTTATTAAAATCGTCCAGGGGTACAAGACTATCCATACTAGTATCTATTGGGAATGAAGATTGATTTGTGTAAAATTTGGTTCAAAAAATGTGACGGCAATCAATATGTGAGATTGAACACATATTGTCAAAGTCAACACTACAACCAATCAATCCTAGGACATGATCATTCTTGTTAGCATGTACTTGTTTCTACCTAATGAATATTTGGGTTAGGGACAAGTCCATAGAGATGGGGCAATAGATCAATCTAATTGAGATGTTTTAGGATCCCATCTTGCCAAGACTTATATTCTCTCAATTCAAGATGATAATAGAATGAATTGAAAAATACATTATTGACTAAGACTCCTCACAAATCAATTAGAGATCAAATCGTGGGAAATTGGAATCCCTATAGCAAAAAATAATGGTCTCATATTTACAATTTTTTCAAAGTATGAGTCAATGCAAAAATAGATTTCAAATTGAAATACTAGGTACTTGGTGCAAATTTAAAAAACCAAGTGGACGGCTATGAAGTGCTTGGTAATACTTTTTCAATGTCTACGAAATAAAAAATCGAACTCCATGGCCGAAAGTTATGGCTCCTAGAAAAAAATTACCCCTTATGTCCAAGAAAAATGAACCTCAACACTATTGGAGTGGCACTATCAAATTGACCACCTAGGCAGAGTGATAACCATGGACTTGTGGTTGGATAATTTTGGGTCAAGCAAAGTGATTGTCGAGCAAAGTGTGATCAAGGTAGTGGCATTTGGAGGCACTATGACTATAGGGGATTAGCTCCCTTATTGGGCATGATCATGAGTATGGACTTCAACTTTAAAATAAAATGCACCACCATTGTTGGACTAGTAATGTAGGAACTATCCACCTTTGATACAAGTTTGGGACCCCCACCAGATGATGCTTGGAAATCCTACACAATAACAATATTATGTTGATGCCATTGTACCCATGTACCAATAGAATCACTCAAAAGACTATCAATCGATAGATTTGATGTAGTGCTTAGTGTACGAGCCAAATATGCTAGTATATTCTATCAATCGATAGATTTGATGTAGTCATGATATTGATTGTATTGTATGGATTTGTATTGATATGTATGGACTCATACAACTAAGATTTTTTATGGTGCCCTAAAGTGTAAAAACTAAATTTGCTTCAAACCCTATTGAGTTTATGATTGATTCATAGGTTTTTGGGTTTTCTTGACTCAACAATGATGTTTTATTTTCTCAATAATGCGTCATATAAAAATTTGTGGTTAAATTCTCTTAGAAATGAGAAGGGGGTAGCAGATTTGAAGCTTTAATACCATGTAAGAGAAACCACAAGGGTTCATAAGAACTCATGGTTCTTTGTAGCACTAATTTCCTTCCACACAAGAGAAGTAATAATTATGTCATATTTTCCAAAGAATCACACAATGCAATCTTGATTACATGAGCATATGATGCATCATGTATGATGATAGAACCCTCTCTCTCTCTCTCTCTCTCACACACACACACACATATATATATATATACACATCTATATATACATATGTATATACATATCTATATATACATATGTATATACATATCTATATATACATATGTATATACATATCTATATATACATACATATGTATATATAGATATGCATATATATATGTATATGTATATATATGTATATATATACATATATATACATATACATATACACATAAATATGTATATATATACATATATACATATATATACATATATACATATATACATATATATACATATATACATATGTGTGTGTGTGTGTGTGTGTGTGTGTATACATACATACAAGGGTGAAGCATATGACAAAGTGAGATGATTACAAGAGTCTTAATCTTATGAATTTAGGTGCACAAATATCAAATACTCTAAGTAACCTTAACTAAACTAGTGTGAAAAGGTCTTAAAAGGAAATAGATAGTTAGAAAACTTCCTTCACATTTCTAAGAACTTAGTCATTGTTCTTAGTTTAACATTATCCATGGATTTAAGAAGAAATTTTTAAGGACATGACTCTTTGCTAATAGGTATAGCCAATGCAAAAATCAATGGTTAAACTTTAATTGCTTGTGACACTAATAGAATAATGGACAAAATAATCCAAAATAATAGGTATAGTTATTGCCATGAGATGAGTGAATTCCTCCATAGACACTTTATTACCCCTTTAAAGGTAAACAAGATCAATTTAAATCACAAATTGAAACAACCTTTATGTTCTTTGATGGGTTCCCATTATTGGCTACAATACAATCACTTTACACTAAGCCAAACTAATAGTATTTAGAAGTTTTGTTAGGTCATCAAATTAGGGTGAATGTATTTAACCCTCATAGATTAGTTGGTTATGGTTATCAAAAATAATGGAATCATTATAGATACATTTTCTTAACATTCTACATTTTGTCTAGAAGATTATCTTAAAACCTTCACAATCATTACAAAAGTATAAACACAATTGCACAACTTATTGACAAAAATACATTATTTGTCTTATTTCTTACATATAAATTGCCTTCTCACATAAAATCTAAATCAATAAAGACTCACACTAACAAAGTCAATGAACTATGCATAAGTAAAATAGGACTTTAATGGCTAAACGAATAAATATACTAAGCAAGGCCTCAAGAATTGCGATATGCACATTACTATTCTATAATTTTGGTCATGTCATCTTATCCTCTTTATCAAATACATTATCTCAATGCTTATGAAAATAGTTGTGGAAACAAATTCTTTACTAGATTTCCCCAAATATTCTCCATGTATTGGTGTCATTGGACGTTACACTATTTGTATATTAGCTATGTAGCTGAACCTTGTGATGTCCATCACCTTCAATGGTTCGATCAACACCACTCTTAGATCATTTACCTATAAATAACATGAATTCAAAGTGTGAGAATAACTAGCTATGTAATTTTTCAAGAGGGAAATATACATATTATTATGTGTGCAAAATTTGTAATTTCTACCAAAACTAGTTAGAAACTAGGGAATCAATCAAATAAATTATTCTTCTACTTGGACATCCAAATGACAATGTTAATTGGATTAAATCAAAGATTTGTTCCCAATGAAAAGTAGTGCTAAAATTAAAGAAGCAACACAAACATGAGGACTTTACCTTGGAAAATCCATCTAAGGCTTGTAAAACCTAATTGGTAGAGAGGATCACTCTTCTATTAAAGTGTATTACTCAAATGGACATCTACAATTGTAAATTATCATTTTCATGAAGCCTCTCTATTTCATCTTTCTACTTCTAAGAGACAATCTTTTTAATTTTCCTAGTTTTTGATCCAATAGATGATTTTCTTACACCACACTTTCTTCCTTTCTATATAATTTATATTGTTGGAATGATCCCCATTCCTAATTTTAGGAATCCCAAATGGAACTGGAAGTGGAAGATTCAACATTTTTCTTTACATTCCATTTGGAAACCACGAGGTTGGGTAAAAAATGTAGGTGTAGGATCAACCACTTAAGTGTGGATTTGTCTTGTGAGTGCAGGTTCATCCATCATATATATTTTTGAAGTGTCTTCTCCTATATAGTTGAGAATTTCTATTTTCAAATCCTTTATGGATCACACCTCCCTCCTTGGTGACATTTTGGAAATATAGGAAATTTTCTCCCCTCATTTGTGACATTGTTACTTGTACTAGCCCAACAACTTCCATGTGCTAAAATTTCAATAGCCTCAATCTCTTGCAATGATCAAGGCATGCATGACTACCATGGGTTAGGGACAATATTATGAAGGTTTCCCCTTACACATATGATAATGTCTAGGCAAGGGGTCTAGTGAAAGATGACTAACCTAGTAGCCTAAACAACCAACACAAAACCACATGCTAAGTGAAAGTAAAAAGATACTATATTCATTTAATAAAATCTACCTAAATAGGGTACAAGAGGTTGATATCTATCCAAAAAAATTATTACATACACAAAAATTGACACAAGGGCAATTTGATTCTTCCTTGTCTTTTTCCTCTCCAATACAATCAACCTCAACTTAAATTTCATTTTTTGAGTGAGTAACCTTGGGGTATCTTCCTAGAGCCTAATCTCTATCCCTCCGTCGTTACCCTCTCTTTGTCATCCACTAACCTCCACATTTTTCATTTCTTTGCACAATGAAAAGCAATGATTTAATTATTGAAATGTTATAGTTATTTCTCCTTCACTTCTTCTTTCTTGATTAGAAACAACTATATTTTGTCTAGGGTGATGACCCAATTATTATTGTTACCTACCATGAGTTTCAATAGTTTCCAAAAGATAGAACTACCAACAAAATGCCTACCCATGTGGATACTATAATTTTCAATTAGTAGAAAGTAAAAATTCACAATTCAAAGAATGTAAATAGATGTGGCATGAAGAAAGAATATACTAACAATAATGATGATGTCCAAAAGAAACCAAAAGTGGGAAAATAAACACATGAGACCTATATGAAAACAAACAAATGTGAAAAAGGAGAAAAGACCACCAATAATTTGGCCTAAATGCCTAAATTTTGTGCATTCCAAGTGTTTGAAAAATATTTGAATGAATCCAAGCAACAAAGATAATTGCAACAACTAGGAATGGTTGCACAAAAACTAAGATCATACACAACAACTAAAAGAACTTGCACAACAAGAATAAATTATCATGTAGCAAGTAAAGATCACACATAACAATATGGAGTAGTTGCACGACAATTGAGAATAGTTATGCAACAACTAAAAATTGTTGCACAACCACTAAAAGCCATTTCTTAACAATAGAGGAATGTTCCATAACCATTGAAAAAAATTGTGCGAAAATAGAGACCTATTGCACAACCACTAAAAACCTTTGCACAACATCAAAAGCTATTGTACAACAACAACATTGTATTGCAATTAAGTTCAATTGGAACAAACCAAGACCAAGTTGACTCATTCAAACATGCCATTTATTAAAAAACTACACAACAAAACCAAATTCTTTTAGTAACTTTTATTTTATTTTTGGTGACACAAGATTTCTCATGGACTTGAATGCTCGTGCATCATCCATGTCGAGTAATAAATTTTATGAGCATTTACACCATGATCCATTACTATGACAAGAGCATCAAATGAATTCTTCACCTCTTCTAGCATTTTTTGGGATAAATCTTGTCCTCTCCTCCATCAAGTTGACATTCAACTTTCCCCCTCTTGTGGATCTCTATCCACAACATCTCAACCTACTCCTCCAAATACTCTTCTTTACTTATATTCTTGTGGGTTTTAGCTCAATGCTAACTATCCACCTCCACCAAAACCCTTTCATTCCATTCTCTTCCCTTGTGATATTTGACCTACCGGTACTTGTCCACCTCCATCAAATGCTTCTTCCTTCCTCACACTTTACATCCTACGTGTCAACAAGCCCATTGGTGCTCTACAACACTACATCTACCAATGCTTCCATGTCATCCAAAGGACATACTACTACTAGACTCTCATCACAACTCACTACCATATGATAGATTTCAAATATTCAATTATCTACCTTTTCTTCACCAACCTTTGTTGCAACAAATTTTGCTGCAAATAATTATAGGAACTAATTTTTTCTTAATTTTCCTCTCCTCTTCAAGTAGGAGGCTCTCTTCACCTTCATCTATTTCTCTATGATATATGGGGCCTTCATGAACCACCATTTCAACTCCTATATTTATTTCATCTCCCAAAGATACTTATGTTACAACACTTCCTTCTCTTGGTTTAGCAACTCACAACTTTGTCTCTTATATTGCTAACACATTCTTCTCTTCTTCGTTATCCTCTTCTCTTATTTTTCCTTCCTCATTGCTTGAAAATAAAACAAAGGTAGATAAAATAAGGCTTTCAACATTATCCCTATTCCTTTCCTCTTCTTTCCTTCAAAGCATCTAAAATTTTAGTTATTTTCGCACACATACTTTCAACTCTAACCTAACTTCTCTCATAATTTTTTTCTCTCCACTCCATGTATGAGAATCTCACAACCATTCTCAAGACCGTTCCATTTCTCCTTCTTGAATACATTTTTTCTTAGACACACTCTCACAATCTCAAAGACACACTTTGAGATAATGCCCTCAGACACTCACTCACAACCACAAAGACTCACACTATGGACTCACCATGACACTCTCACACTACAACTTAAAATTAGTTTTTCTCAACAACCTACACATGTCCTCTAAACCCAACAATGGCATTGAAAGATGTGAACTCTTAGAACTCTATCCACCCAATTTTCACTTAGAGGAGGATGTTCCTCTACCTTCTACCCCACACCCTCATTTTTTGGAGGAAAATCAACATTATCATCTAGGACAAACCCTCTCTCACACGATTTTCTCCTTCACAATTCTTTGTAGTTACAAGGCTCCCTCTCACACTTGCAAAAACAATCTAGAGCCTCCTAAACATATCCTAGTGAGCATAACCTTTTAATTTAGTCTCAAAAAGGGGGTCCAATGATTGACGACCTAACCTAGTAGCCTAAACACCTAATATAGAATCACATGTTAAGTGGAAGAAAAATAATGTTATCCTCATTAATTAAAATTTGCTTATATAGGATACAATTGACTAATATAGTCCTAAAAAATCATTACATATATAGAAATTGACACAAGGGTTGATGTAAGCCCAAGATAACTAATCCTTTCTCAATATAGGTCTTATCCTATCTCTTTCCTCTATAATATAGTTAGCCTTAGCTTGACCTTCCTCCCTTGAGTGACTATGAATCTCTTACCAGATCCTACTTTTTGCACCTCTCTCTCTCTCTCATTCACTACTCATATTCATTGCTTTGCATAATGAAAACCAAGGGTTTTATTTTCTAAAACACTATAATATCTATCACATCATTTCTTCTCCTTTCTTGATTAGAAACAACTCTATTTCATCTAGAGTAATGACCCAACTATTATCATTACTTGCTAGGAGTTTCAACAACTACCAAGATAGAATTGCCAACTAAATGCATTGAATTTAGAGCAATAAATGAAATTATAATAATATTTAAAATTCCTATTCTAAACACACACAACCCTTAGATGGAGTATTGGTTTGAATTTGATCACACTTTGATAAAGGATTGTGGATGCTCAATTCTTGTGCAAATGTTTTTGGTAGCATAATGATGACATGATCTAGAATTTATAAATGGATAAGAGATTGTTCAAAGAGATTCCCCAATTCCTAAATATGATGGTGGATTTATATATATTTAGGTGAAAATATGGATGGCCAATCTTGAGATCTAGAGATTGATTTAGAGTTAACTAGTTTGATTGATTAGTTAACTCAATTGATTGACCAATCAACTAATCTTACTGACTAGTGTTGGTTAAAACTTAATAGATTTATCATTGCGGTTTGCTTTAAAAATGACCTTGATATTCCTAGTGAGCAATGGAAAAAGAAACAATAACTAAAGAGGCATGATGAAATTTGGATTTTTAAATGAGTATGATTTTAACCAAAAAGCAAGAAAGGCAAACATACTAAAATAGAAATTAAAAAAGTAACTACAAAGAAAGAAGAATGAAAAAAAAGATTTATTTTACAGAAAAGTTTATTAAAATTGAAAATCATACAATCTAGAGTTTAAGAATGGAATGGAATGTAATCTAACATCAAAGATACATCCACATAGACTCAAATGACTCACAATTCAAATAATAACCTGCAATTTCATTCAAATGTATGAAGAAAATATATACATGAGAGAGGAAAACAATTGCAGTTCATCACGATATTCAGAGAAACAACTGCAAATTGAACATTTGAACAATTGACAACATAAAGAGATGTACTCTAACTCACACACCAAAAATAACATTATTTCTTTCTTTCTCCACTAACTCTTTCTTTCCTGTACAAGATGGAAAAAAAAATAGTCTTTCCTCAGAATTTCCCGGCCCTTAGCCAAAAATTGAACCCTTTCCCTTGAAGAGCTGCTAAGGATTAAGCCTCAAATCTCCCTTTCTTACATTGCATTCCCAGATATTTATAACTTTTCAGTTTCTTAACTGATTCTTTTCAATTTGAGACTGTACAAAGTTTAATAAAATAAATTACAAATAGCTTTGGAAAGCCCATCTTAGATATTTTTATTACAAACATTTAAGGCCAAAGGTCTTATGATAAAATACTAGGTCTTTGGTGAAATTTGACAGGTATATGATTTTTGGGATATCATGCCAAAAGTTTGTGTTTTACCTGTGGAGTGCAACTAATCCAAGGAATTTTTAGTAATGCAGTTGTATTTAGAGCCTTTCCACTAAGATCATTAGCACCATATTAAAAGTCTAAGAGAGGATCATTTAAGGAGTCTCCTTTTTTTTAGACAACTTGGTGTGAATATAGTCTTTGCAGCAAATGGCACTAATTTTTCCCATACTCTAACCAGATTATTCATCTCGCTAGCTGCTGCAATTTTTGAACTATGGACAGTATCTATAAAATTTGATGGCACTTCCAATAGGGTTCCTTCCTTGTAGTTAATAGATGTCAAAATTCTAGAATCATGTCTAATGCTCCTCTGTCCATATTGACTCTTAAATCTACATAATTTTTTGGACATGCACCTAGAGTCAGTTCGTACCCAAAAAAGTCACCTCTTTTGTACCCCCAACTCATGTTCCAACTTTATAACCCATGTGGTACAGACCAATAGTTGGATTATTTTGACAAGGTGATGATAGTGAAGAAAACATGCTAAGACATTCAATCCTATGTGACAAATGCTCGTATGTGCAAAAGCCTTCAAAGTAATGCAAGCTATACAACTTTGTCAAATTACACAATTGACATCTGAGTGTCAACATCCTACTTCTTAGTCTTTAATAACCTGAACAAATAATTTTTGAAGATTTGAAGAAATATCAAACATAATCCTTTTTTTCTTTCTCTGTGTGTATTCTCTTTATGAGAAGTTACTATCAATTGATTGCTTCATTTAATTTAATACATTTGATATTAACTTTTTCAATGGAAAGAACTAAATCAGATGAACTCTGAGGCGCAAGTTCTACAACACTCTGAGAAGAAATACTTTGCAAGTTATTGAGTTGATTTGTTAAATTCCTCACTTTCTTGTGTAAGTGGAGTCCTCCAAACATGGATTCTAGTCAAGCAACCAAATGAGCATGTGTGAGAATATATCAGAATAAGCAATTTGTGGAAGAGAACTCATCATAGAAAACTTTGATAGACCAACACCTCTTGAATGTATTTGTCATCCACTGTAAGATGGGTGAGATTATAGAAGCATGGTCTATCTTCATGGTAGAAACCATTGGCTCTAATATGGAATTGCAGTTGAGTAATACCACTACCACATAGTGTTTTCACTGGTTTTATACTTATTAATCCACTCAAATTTGAAGGTTTTTTCTTACACAATTCAAAAATTTGTCTTACCACACAAAAATCGCATCATCCTAAAACCCCTACCCAAATTTGGTTATCTTTATTGGTTGTTGAAGGAAATGAGGGGTTCCAAAACCTCCTCCATTCCCTAAACCCTATTTCAAAACTGTTGGAAAGTGTTGATGACTTTTTAAACTTGGCCTTTAAAGATCATTTTTTAATTATGGTTGCGGAAAGTACGTTGAGCTTTGACAAGGTTGTCACAATTTTCTCCGATTTCGATGGAGGTTTTCTAATCTCGTAAAATTTCCCACATTCATTTGATTTTTGAAATCAAATATAAATTTTAAGGGTTTTATAATCTTTAAAGCTCCAACAATTAAAATAAAACTCTAAACCTTATTACTTCAACTTTGCACACCGTAGCTGACCAATTGCAAAGAGTTAAATTTGATTGAAAGAATATTTTTGTGTAAAAATTGACTAGATGGTGTATAATTAACCCTACTAATCACTCCATTAGTTTCTTTATGCTCTAGCGATTTAAAAGTTTTTGTAATCCACACATGATGAGAATTTGAAAAATTAAAACATTCCAAACCATAAGATATTTTTCCCTAAAAATTTGCTTCAATGTCCTTGATGAAGTCAAAAACACCCTTGTAAAACAATTTTCTTCTATCTCAAATGGTTCTTGATATTTAGTTATTTTGTCTTGAGAGAGTCAAACCACACATGGAAACGTGTGGCATTGACTTTTGCAACAAACACATAAGTAAACACCTTCATGTTGATCAAAAAATTGTCTCTTGAGGTGTTTAAATACACTTGAATCAAATTTTGACACAAAATTTAAAAATTGGGTGAAATCAAATATCGGGCTAATACCTAGTTAACTAACTTGATTGACCAATTAATCGACTTGACTGATCAATCAATTGACTTGATTGTTCATTCAACTAATTTGAATGATGAGTGAAAGGTGGAACTAACTAAATTAACATAAGTGAAATGTGGGTGAAGATAATTAGGATTATTTATTTATTTTAATCGAATATATGTGCATGGAATAATTAGGATATAATTAATTAATTAATAATACATAAAAAAATATAAAAAATATGAGGAATGAGACTAATTAATTAGTATATAATTTAATCAATTAATCAAAAAGGCAAATTAACATGGTGAAGTTGATAAAGTAGCGACATGACAAGATGATGAAGACATGTAGTGTAGGAAAGCATACCTTGCAATTTCACACTACGTAATGTATCCCCTTTTGGCTCATGATTTAGAAATAGTTTAAACATAAGTTATTAATAGTAGAATACCTTATGTCTAGTAAAATTATACTAATCTTGAGTTTTTGAGTCCATTCCTCCCAAATGATAATGCTACATGCAAACATCTACACGACGTGCTAACATCCCATGAAAAATTATGATTCAAGTGATCGTTGAAACCTTATATTCTCGAGAATCTGTCAAATATAATGCTCTTGTGTGTGGCAGTTAGGCTTGACAGAAAGTCATGGCCTTCTATTTTGAAAAGAAGGAAGATTTTTGAGTATCCTCTCTCTCCAATGGATCACATTTCATTACTAGGCTTTTGTTGTGCAACTTTCTTGAAGCTCTACATGTTTTGAAGCAACAACATTTATCCAATACTTTTCATGTTATTCCTCGATTGTGAGATTGTGTAAGATAACTATACTACAACTTTAAATTTCATCTTGGAGGTTGTTCATGGCTTCTTGGTGAGAGATATCTAATTTATGGTGTCTCCTCCTTATTTTGAAATATTACTTCTTTTTATGCTAGCAACTAGATGTTCTTGGTATTAGCATGTTATGCTTAAATCTATCACTTAAATTATTCATATTGTATTTTATCAACCTTTATCAATATCTCTTTTTATCAAAATCAATCATCAAATAAATCTTGGTTGTCTGTGGAGGTCAAAAGACCAGGACGGGGGTTTGTGATGCAGGAGCATCTGGCTATCCTTACAATCCGCATCAGTTTTTATCCATTTTGGTTTTGTTTAAAATTTTTGGTTTTCTGGTATGTTGCCATTCAATTTTGTTGGACTCGTGTATATGTCTGCCTGGCATTCTAGGAGCTATTTCAATTACACCCAAAGCAATATTAATGTTGAAGATTATTTTGAAAGACACTTAAATATAGTTAAAGATTTTTATGTTAAGCTGGGCGCCCAAATGGAACGATTCATCTTCCTTTAGCGTGGATTCTTTGCAGATTTGGGATGCCACATTTAAGTAGGAAACAAACAAATTAAAATATTACCCTTGGCCAGCGTGGAAAGTGAGGGGACAGAGGAATTCAAGCGCTGCATTTTGAAGGAGAGTTTTGGTGTAAAAGAAAAAAATCAGAAAACAAAAACTCATGAGACTTTAGCGCTGGAGAATGAGAAGAGTTTGAGAGGGAAAAAAACACAGAATTGAGAAGGAATTAGGCGCCAAGTCTTGAGAGCAGAGGATAGCAGCAAGTTGAATAAAAAGAGGACTGCATCACCCCTATAATAGTGTTCCAATTTCTGCCAGTAGAAATAAGCAAGGGCATGGTTGATAGAGGGGGGAAAAAAGGTGAGAGGGTTGTGGTTGTAGAAGGAGGAAATATGGAGGGTTTCCTTTTATGCAAGTAAAGATGAGAAATGAAAAAAGATCGGTGAGAATGCAAGAAAACACAGAGGAGCACACAACCATGGAGAAAAATACAGGAAATATTTGCAGCAATAAAAGAATTAAGAGGTTAGTAGGTCATGGAAAATAAGATAGATGAAATTTGAAGAGAAATTACAGAGCTACGAGTGCATAAATAGGAGAAGAACAATTAAAACTTGAAAAGTAAATTGCAGTCTGTAAGTATGTTTATGTACAACAATAAAGTGGATTAGAAATCAGATTCAAGAATGAGATTTTAAAATTTGTTTGTGTGGTGAATAAATATGTATAATTGAAATTGTTGCCTGGCTGTAAATAAGGGGAGTTGTTGATTTTTATTAATTGGTTTTATTTTGGAAGTTAGATCCTTGTGTTTGCATCATTTGGTATCAGAGCCACAAGATTCTAGAGTGGAGAGAATTCACTAGGACTGTGGGTGAAAAAATTGGTAGAATGAAGAAGCCCTGAGAGTGTGCCATAATTGTTTGACAAAATGTCTTGGAGACATGGAGAGAGTTTGTGGATGAAGAAGGAATATTTGAAGCCATAGAAAGTGAAACAAGAATTCATCTGAATGAGTGATTTGTTCCGAACTGTGTGCAAGTCCGGTGGAAAGTGCTGCAAAGTGATGGTGGACAACGATAGTAGAGATAATTTGGTTGCATTGGAAATGGTTGAGAAGCTAAACTTGAACAGGATGAAGCACCCTGAGCCATACTACATCTCTTGGTTACATGGAGGTCATCGAATTCGGGTAAGTGAACAAAGCATTGCGAATTTTCATATTGGAAGATATAAGGATGAAATTGTATGTGATATAGTACCCATGGATATTTGTCATGCTTTGTTGGGTCAACCTTGGATTTGGGATAGAGAAGCTATACATAATGGGAGCGATAACACTTATAGAATAATCAAGGATGGGAAAGAATGTGTTGAATCCATTGCGAGATAAACAAGAGGAAGTGGTAAAAGAAACTGCTCAGTATACTCCAATGAGTGTATGAAAGAAGAAAGCAATATCAAAGTTGCAATAGGTGAGAAAGAAGTGGCTAAGAATCCTTTGAAGGATGAAGAGAAGAAAGAAAAGATTGCAACAAATATGAAAAATGAAGAAAAAGAAGAGATCTTTGTGCAAAAGAATCAAGATGAAAGAGAAGAGATTGCAACTGAGATTGCAAAGGATGAAATTTTTTATAGCCCTTTGATAGAAAGGGCATGGAAGGAAGAAAATGTGGGGGCAGCCCACACAAGTGAAGAAGATGCTAAGACACAAGTTGTAGCGATGACATGTAAGTGGAGTGAGTTGTGTGAAATGGAAGAAAGGTGTTCGCAAGTTGAAATAGTGAACACGAATGGTCCCAAGTTTGATGATGAGGTTGAGGAGAACAAGGATGAAAAATTGTTGAGAGAAGAGATGAGAAGAATCCAAAGTCATTTGGATGGTGAAGGTGAAAATTTAATGGAGAAGAAGAAATTGGTGGCACAAGAAAGACCATTGGGAGTATGTGATTTTTATAATTCTTTTTATGATTTATTTGCAGGTAAGAAAGAAGTTGCAGCTATGATTGAAGAAGTAGAAAGAGCAAAAATAATTTGTCCCTTAGAGGACATGTTGATGAAGGTGTATGGTGATGGAGAAAGCATAGCAGCAGGGAGGCTTGAAGAAATCCTTGTGCAAAAAGATGAGGAAGAGAAGAGTGAAGTGGAAGAAGCATGCCTTGTTGGAGGCATGGAAAAAGAGAGCAACCCAAAAGTTGCAGCAGTGTATGAAGAGAAAAATGAAGTTATAAGTCTTGCACAAGAGAGACAAGTTGTAGCAGAGAGACAAGTTGCAACAAAGGTAAAGTTTGATTGTTGTAATTGTGAAGAATGTGTTAATTTGCATTCATTTAAGTTTGGGAAAGTAGAAAGTACAGAGATGTCGTGGGTTGAGGTGCAGCCCAAGAAAAGCCATTATGTTAATATGGCAAGAAGAGAGGTTGAAGAGAAAGATGCCATTGAAGAAAATTGGTTGGCAAAAATCTTTAATTTCCATAATTTTGCTACTAATATGTTTGCAGATTTAGTGATGAATGAGCATTGGAGGGAAAGTTATTGGAGGAGGAGGAGGACGGATTGTAGTAGGTTAATTCCCACAAAGGTAGAAGATGAAAGTGGAGTTTGGTGGAGGTGGTTGAGTAATGGTGGGTTGGATCCCACGAAGGAGAAGAGGATAGGAGAAAATATTAGGATGAGGACGTTTCATGGTGGACATGAGTCCACGAGAGGAAAGAGGAAGAGAGTGCAAAATTGTTGGGGAAGGATGGCGAATGTTCCAACAAGATGTTGGAAGAGGAGGAAAAAGAAATAATATGTAGGTACCAGTTTCAGCGTGGGAGCATGCTGCAAGTTGTTTGCGACTTGGATGAGTAGTTCTACTACTCAGCTCCATTTTGTGAGCCTATGCTCACAAACTTTTTACCAAGTGCGTCTGATGCAGGAGCATCCGGCTATCCTTACAATCCACATCATTTTTTATCCATTTTAGTTTTGTTTTAAATTTTTGGTTTTCTGGTGTGCTGGCTGGCATTCAATTTTGTTGGACTCGTGTATATGCCTGCCCGGCATTCTAGGAGTTATTTCAATTACACCCAAAGCAATATTAATGCTAAAGATTATTTTGAAAGGAAGACTTAAATATAATTAAAGATTTTTATGTTAAGCTGGGTGCCCAAATGGAACGATTCATTTTCCTTTAGCGTGGATTTTTTGCAGATTTGGGATGCCACATTTAAGCAGGAAACAAACAAATTAAAATATTACCCTTGGCCAGCATGGAAAGTGAGGGGACAGAGGAATTCAAGCGCTGCATTTTGAAGGAGAGTTTTGGTGTAAAAGAAAAAAATCAGAAAACAAAAACTCATGAGACTTTAGCGTTGGAGAATGAGAAGAGTTTGAGAGGGAAAAAAAACACAGAATTGAGAAGGATTTAGGCGCCAAGTCTTGAGAGCAGAGGATAGTAGCAAGTTGAATAAAAAGAGGACTTCATCATCCCTATAACAGTGTTTCAATTTCTGCCAGTAGAAATAAGCAAGGGCATGGTTGATAGAGGGGGGAAAAAAAAGGTGAGGGGGTTGTGGCTGTAGAAGGAGGAGGAAATATGGAGGGCTGCATTTTATGCAAATAAAGATGAGAAATGAAAAAAGATCGGTGAGAATGCAAGAAAACACAGAGGAGCATGTAGCCATGGAGAAAAATACATGAAATATTTGCAACAATAAAAGAATTAAGAGGTTAGCAGGTCATGGCAAATAAGATAGATGAAATTTGAAGAGAAATTGCAGAGCTATGAGTGCATAAATAGGAGAAAAACAATTAAAACTTGAAAAGTAAATTGCAGTCTATAAGTATGTTTATGTACAACAATAAAGTGGATTAGAAATCAGATTCAATAGTGAGATTTTAAAATTTATTTGTGTGGTGAATAAATATGTATAATTGAAATTGTTGTTTGTGCAAATAGGGGGAGTTGTTGATTTTTATTAATTAGTTTTATTTTGGAAGTTAGATCCTTGTGTTTGCATCGGTTTGATTGAGGCAAGCCCCTAAACAACCACCCAAACATTTTCCTCTTATTTTCTATGTGTAGGTACCTAGATTGGAAGAAAGCAACCTTTTAGGTGATATTTGTTTTTTTTCCATCATTTCTTCCTTAGTTCCTTTTAATTGAGTTTCTCTATTGTACACTTTTGGTACTTCTATCGTTTAAATATATTTTGCACATAGTGGGCTTGTGATTTCTTTTTGTGCGTGTAGACATAGGTTCTAAGATATTATATACTTTATCATCACGTTTGTACAGGATGATAGCACATCACAAAGACGTATGCGCTACATGTTGGTTTCTATGGCCAAGACTTCCTAAAGGCTACAAAATTGTCCTTAAGCACTGCACTTTTCATTTATGTAGAAATTAGATTTTATTTTCCAATATAGAAAATGATATTTTACAAAGTCTACTAAAATTGAATGTTTTATTTTGAAATTGTAATACTTGATTCAAAATTTTAATTATAAGTATAAAAGGATTTATCAAGCTATAAATCAAATTGTTTGGTTCATCCTAATGCTAATATAGGAAGTTGATGTAGTGCCCCTCCATTTATGTTGTCTTTGTGTTGCTTTTCGACTCGTTGTGAAGTCAGGTATTGATTGGTATGTTATTGAATTGATTCAAATTTATTTGAGTTGTGTTTTGATTAATTATTGCATTACAATGAAAGATTATTGCGATTAAAAGATATTTTGATAATTTAGATAAATGTTTTAATACATTTGAGGTGTTGATTAAATAAAATATTATTAAGGCCGTTATTAAGTTTAAATAAATTAGGATTATGTTTTAATAAAGAAATATAAAATTAAATTAAAATTCCTAGGGGGGCAGTTGTAGGTAATAAATAGCAAACTGAATGGGGAAAATGGGGAGGTCAGCTGCGATTCAAAATTTATGACTTGTCTATTATTGAATAGTAGGCGGCTTTAGGAGGATAACCGTTTTCTGGTTTTGTTAGATGGATTTGTTCCTCCAACTTGAACTTTTGGCCTAGAACTATCCCATGGGAGTCGCTAGCTAAGGCAAGGAAACCATTGATTTTGAGCTTGCGGGAATGTTGAGACAGCTACAACCATTCGGTCTTTCCTGTACATGAAGGCATGCAAAGGTCTGCTGTTCAATAACAGGTGCTACCTCTTCTATTTTCTTCTTCTGGATAAAATATTGGGTTAAGGATATACATGTTGTCTATAGTCTATTTCATGCGACGATTGAATGCATCTCTTTCGCCACAAGGTAGACTGGACTGGCTACATTGTTATGAAGTCTTGGGTTGGGGTAGGAACAAATTATGTTTCCCTTCTCCACTGTTCATATTTGGGGAAAACTCCAATAGCCTTGTCTCTCTGTCACATCGCATAGATTTTACCTTACCAATCAGAGGCCTAATAGCTTGAATATTCTTCACATTCGTACTCCTCCTCTCAGCCCTATTTTCTCATGTTATTCTTGTGTTTCCAATAGCCTAAGGGTTACTCTTATTCAAATCTCAATAATCTTGAGTTCATAGACTTGATATTGAATAAATTGCAAATCATGATTATAAAGTTCTTTGTGCCAAACCCTTATCACTTTGAAGGCTGACTATCTGTAGAAGAATCAATCGGTCTACTCTCTTTTTATATTTGTTTTTATTCTAGAAACTTTTCAAGCTTGCGAATGGATACTAAATGGTTGTTGAGATCCTTGGGTTAAATGTTACCTTATTGTCACTAAGTATACCGTGCCTCTTCTCTTTCGACTTGAACGATTTTTATAAGAATCTTTCTATTTGCATAGACGTCTAGTCTTGGGGCGATTACCAATAGATCCACATAATCCTCTTAGGTCGTTGGTGTTGCACAATGGCTATCCATATATTCTAATTAGGGTATGGATAGTTGTCAGAAGCTTCAGAATATTTCCTCTTGATCTAGTAATGGTTAAGCTCTGGTATAGATGTTCTTGGTTTGAATAATTCTTAAGATTCCTCATTAATCCATCTTATGTGTTTTGTACCTTTCTTGATGCCTGCTCTACACTTACCTTTGTATGCAAAACTATCACAACATCTCCTTTGCGTAAGCCTCTACCCTTTGATATGAATGTTGGGTTTAGTTTCCTGCAATGCCTGCATTTCGATCTTCTACCACAGAGGTTAATTCATCATGTAGTGATTAAAATACATACTTACCTTCTTATGACGTAAATGTCCTATTCCTTATAATGGCCTAATTTAGTTGCTAGATGGTCAATAAAGTCCTTTAGACCTGCAATATTTTCCAAATTTCTTACACCTTATACTCATAATGTTTGAATAATCTATCATCCTTGGAATTGATTTTATTGTGCATATATATCATTATACTATCTTATAAACTATATATATATATATATATGATAGGATGAATTAAGTATTTACATTTATTTATAAATATAAAAGTTGAGAACTATGATCTAAAGAACAATATGTGGTTAATTCTATAATGAAAATATGGTTATATTCATTTGAGTACACAAATGTAATACAACATTTATTAATTGTAATTATGGTAATGGTCTAAATTCTATATTGAGATTCTTAATTTAAGAAAGAGCAAGATGATCATTTAGACCCTCGATGTAACTTCTAAATCGTAAACTAACACGTGTGTATTATGTGAGTAGTTTGAATGGGAATTTTAGAAATTGATTTATGTTTTATAATTATTTGGTTATGTAGATGAACATATTGAAGGACTTAGTCAAATGATTGTATTGGAAATTATATAAAGGAAATTATTTATTATATTTAGATAATTGAAGGGATGGCTTAGTTAATTAAATTAATTATCTTTTGTTAACTAATGGGTGTGGATTACTGTTTTTAATTAATTGTAATAGTTATTTTATCATGGTTGGTTATTGACTGATTGCTTTTTTTGAAAGATATGTTTAGATAAATGAATTAGAATATCTCTAGTCAGTAAATGAATGTTGTTTTCTTTTGTAAGTCATTTAATAGTTGAAGTGCCAATTCTTGAGAGCACTTGCGATTGTTATTGTGGTTGCAATGTCTAGCTTGTTTGACTATTTGAATGAAACACTGTGTCGTTCTGGATATTGAGAGTGAATTGATAATTGTTTGAAAGTGGAGTGTTATTTGTAAATGGCCTTTTTGTGATCATGATATTGTCATCTCTTTAATGGGGAGTTATTGTGCATTGTGGTTAGTTGGACTTCCAGAGGTTGGAAAAGGAGTTTACTTATTGTTGGTTTTCTTGTTGAGTGCTTTGTGAACTATTATTTTTTTTATACTTGATTTATGGTTATGTGGGTTCTAGCCTTGCACTGTGGAATTTGTTATCTTTGAGGGTTCAAGCCTTGCTTTATGTGTACGTGCATGTGATTTGAGATTTTGTGCAAATGGCTCTACCCGGTTGGAGATTGTTGAGTCTTTTGTTACTAGTAGGGGGAGTGGCTCTCAATGGGGGTCTGGTGCACAAAGTGGTAGGTCCAAGGTAACTCATTGAGAGTTTAATCAAGTGATAATCTAAAATGAATTAGGGGGTTGGGTAGTTCACATTAATCAAGATAACACCTCACTCATGGCTCAAGTGCTTGATTAGGCTTGAGATGAATGGAAAAGTCTGGAATGGCAAGATCAACTGCCTGGTCCAGGTGGAAGGTATGTTGATCTTGCATGAGTTTGCATGGGGGTCCGGTGACTGGTAGAGGTGGCCAGGGTAACCCAGGATGGGGGTCCGGTAGCCTAGGAAGGTTACGCCAAGGTAACCCATAGCAACTATGCGATGACACTTCTCCCAATAGCAACCTTGTTTGCCTTGTTTGTTTTCCCCTCATTATTCTTGTACCTCTGGAAGTGGTTGTTTCCTTATGTTTTGTATGTTACTTTTGTATGTTGGAGTCATGTTAGCCCATTTTGTGTCATGCTACTGTCTTCTTCTCTGCTTTGGTGATGAGACCTTATCATTATCTCCTAGCATGGGGGGTGGACCTTAGGGTTCCACATGGTTGGGTGGAACATGCCACACACTCCATTGGGTTCCCTCACTTTGTTCGTGTTTGTGGTGTCTATTCTTGGATATGAAGACTTCTGCACTTGTTCCAGTTCATGTGGAGTATCTTCATGCATTTGTATTGTACTACAATTCAATTGTATCATGTATTATTCTTCTAATGTACTCTCCTCACATGTTTATGAGGAGACATTGTTGTTCAAGATGTAATGATGAAATGATGTAATTTATTGATAAACTCTTGTATGTAATGGATGATGGTAATGTTGTTATTTCATATGTTCATTAATTGGATTAATGTGGATGTTATTTTGTGATCCTTTTAATGTGATGGTTTATAATTCTTGTAAGAATTATTAGTGGGAATTCTAGTAACGTAACTTCAAAATCTTTGAGGATATTTCATTTGCAATCTTGTGTATATCACACCTTCAAAAAAAAAATTGTTCAATTTTTAGGTGTGCTTGCTTGTTGTCCTCTAGGGTTTCGTGGCGGGGCGTTACAGTTGATTCTCACGGAAAGCATTTTACTTTGTTAGAAATGATTTAATATATTACATTTTGGTGAACTCAACACTCTTACACTTCAAACCTTAGTCAAACACACAAAAAGAAAAACTAAAAACATTTCAAAACTATCAAAAACATAAAATTAATTACTGAGACATCTTTTAATTGCACTTCTTTCATTAAATTTAGAATGCATGTTGTAAAAAATATTATGACCTTTATGACCCAATCTCTTTCCTCAAATAACATAGTTAGAAGAAGTATTCATAATTTAAACATGTCACAATCTAAACTTTTGCATATTTCTATTCAGACTACACCAAATTTCTTGAAATAACAGTTCACAATGAGCATGCCTAAATATCCTAACTCACCTCATTAAATTTTTTCAAATCTTGCTTCACCAACTATCTCATCACCCTCTTCGAGTGGCGGTATTGATCATGATTCTTCACTAAGAGTTGGTTTCGAGCAAATTCAAACTGTAGAAGAAAATTTATGATACTTTCAAAATTATCTATCTAGAATGATATGTTTGCACAAGGTGCTCCTATTGTGGATACCATCCATAATATTCTTTTTTTTTTATAATAAAACAATTGAATTTATTTGGAGTTTGGTGCACATGTTCATAGCAATTTCCCCTCCTATACTTCAATCTTAGGTAATCTGCAAGGCTTGTATTCAAACATTACTAGCACACACACACACACACATGTGTCAATGCTAGTGCTTGATGTTCATATGGTGACAACAACACCCGTGACAAAAATAGTTGCACCTTCTTCAAGATTCTTTGTGGGTTGTTCCTTTGGTTCTTCCATTCGATTTCCTAGATTAGGTCTTGGTGCTTCTTAGCCCCCATCTCTACCATTGTTGCATCTATAGTGTAAACATTGGCTGCTTATGCTCATACAACCAATCCTATTTTAAACTAACTTCTCCAAAATGTTAGTCAATTACACAATAAAATTGTTGACTTATCTAACACTTCTTCCTAACCATTGATCCAGGCTTATTATAGATTAAATCCATTATAGTTACACATCCTCAACACTCCTCTTCCTCAGGGCTTTAAAGCACCTCAATTCAAGAAATATAGTGAAAAATGGGACCCTCAAAGTCATGCCTTGACAAACATTGCATTATGTAGTGGTTTCATTTTTCAAAATGTGTTGTTAGCCAAACTATTACTATGGTCCTTGAAAGATACCACGTTGGACTAGTTTTTCTCCCTTTTGACAACTCTATCTATACATTTGAATAATTGATCAATCAATTTCTCTAGCATTTCCAAGCAAATATTAGACCTTAGATCACGTTCATTGATCTCATCCATTACAAGAAGGGACATGTTGATAAAGTGATTGATTTAATCTTCAAATATCAATCATTATTTTTGTAGATTCCTTATGCTCCCTGATTTTGATGTACAACATGTATTCATCAAAAATCTATAGCTATCTCAGGGATAAAATACTATTGATGAAATATAATTTATTTGCTCATTTTTACACTGCTTTGAAATATTATCAATAGTCTATTAGTCAGTATGGGGGTTCTACCTCATTGATTCACTTTGATAATCAGGGTGGTGCATCTTCTTCCATAAATTAAAAAATAAATAAACCTTTTAACCAACAAACAAGCATTATTACTGTACCAAAGGATCTCAAGGTCTCGACTATAGTACCTCAAAAGTGTAGATCATTCATAGAATTATTAAATTCTTTGTATAGTATAACGTAAAATCTGTTAAAAGATAATAAAAAATTATCTTCTTCAAATCAAACCTCTTTTGATTAATCAACCTTATCTGGCTTGGTACAATCCAAAAACTTTCTACCAATTTTATTATTTCCCTCACCATGATATTGAAATATGTATCTTTGCCATTTTATGTAATACTACATCAATGTAGGTAATATTCAAATATGTGAAAAGAAGGAAACTACTAATAAATTAGTTCCCAAGCCGAATTAGGAACTTCAAATCTATACTAGTCATTTTCGTACACATTCTTCTAACTTTGTTTCAGTTGGTGTTATACCTTCTTTAACTTTTGAAAGAAAAAAGAAACAAATGGTAGTTATGGTTGACATTTCCAATAAATCACTTCCAACATATGATGTCACCATACCTACTATATCCTTTTTTTCAAATGAATTCCCTTTACAAGGGATAATGAGCCTCTTTATATCCCTTTTCATTTTAACAAGAAAATCATTAATGGTGTTCTTATTTACCCTGCTAGTAGGGTGAATATCATAACACAAGAAATTAATTTTATTAATGAATTCCATGAAGAGAAATGCGATGATTCTTTAGTGATGTTACACCCAAATTTTGATTTGCAAATTACTTTTAACTTTTACGTTAAAAATATATTTTTGACATTAGTAGACGATTATATGTCATTTGATATTTTAATGAAATTATAATGCAATACAATATGTTTCAATTTTAATGATTATTATTATTTAGTCAAGATTATGATGTCGTAACTAATAATAGACTAAATATGTTATTGTATTTCTAAGTTGAATGTAGGATTAGATTCTTACCCTATCGGAGGGAGAGGGAGAGTATCACTGGTGAGAAGAGTATAAACATGGCTAAACAAATGAATTAATGCCAATTGAGTCATACACACACTCACATAGGTTTATGTATCAAGTTTGGGTAAGTAACCATAGTTTTGTCATTGAGTTTGTTTTGTGATTCGGCTAAGTATGGTCAAGTTGTAAGATTAGGTTAAATCTTATTATCTTTGTCCTAGTCTACCGCAATAAAAATGCGTTATGTGGTATCATCATTGTCTTTTCAATCGATCAATTTTATATAGTTTATTTGATTTTATCTAAATACATTTAAAAAATATAATATATATATATATAATATATGATATTATGTTAGCTAAAATTCCAACATCATGTTGAAGGAGTCGTGGCTTTTTAAGGCAGTTAGATGTGCTAATTAATGCATGTAATGGAAAGTAAGTTCAAACTATTTTAACTCCTACATGAGGCTAAAGCCTCCAACACAAGTTATAATGATGCATTAGATTAATGTTATCAATGCCTATGATGAGGCATAAAGGAGGTGTGCCAATAAAGTTTTAGTTATGTTATTTTTAGAAGTGGTTATGAAGTATGGGCCACAAGATTTAGAGTAGAGTTGGGTTGATTAATATTGTTTATTATTCATTTTTCTCTTCAATGTGGGAAGAGAAAGGAAGGAGTTGTGGTATGTTTTGATTAGATGGTGAAGTTATATATATTGTTGCAAGAAGCTTGTGAGGACTTTCCTCTTGGATTTACAGTTGGTTGTTAGCTATGTTTTGTATTGTGGAATAATAATAAACAAAAACAGAATTTCAACAGTAGCCAACTGTGGATACTTGAAGTAACTAAGCATTTAGAACTCAGAAGTACAAAAGTAAAGTGATAGTTCAGACATGCTTTTATACTCTATTTTTCTCCTTAAATTTTGATAGTATAAATTGGAGTTTCATATTTGAAAAGATATAAAAATATTTAAATATATTGAAACATATATGTTGAAATAGTGAATGTGTAGTCTAATTTTTATAGACCTATGCATGCAATTATTTAATTTCTCTTTTAGAACTTTATATGATAATAGAGAAGAGATATGTTACCTTGTTGTGATAAGTTGAATAAATTATTCTATTTTACTCAAGAAAATAAATTTATAGTTTGATATATATAGAGTATCTATATAGAGTGTGCAAAGGATATTTTGTATTATATATCTATACATTTGTATGATAAGCTTGAAGCTTATTTTGATATGTTGACTGAAAGAAATTAGATTTATATTCATAGTTGTTGAAAGATTTTAAATACCATAAATATGTGCTTATTCTTGTAAAAAGAATTTGGCAAGATATATTGTATATTTGTCAACATTATTAATGTGTTCTTGTACAAAGAACTAAGAGGAAAACACAAAGAAACCAGAATTATTTAAGAATTTATTTTCTTATTTGTGAATAAAACTTTTATTTTACTTATGTTTCGAGTTGACAAGAGCTCATGAGAAAGACAAGATGTGTTGAGTCAGTCATTATTTGAAAATACCATAACTTGTAATTTTTTTTTTTAAAAGTATTGTGCATGAAAATAGGAGAATATTTCACTCTTGGAAATGAATGCAAAACTAATGAACAAGTGGCAGTAGCCAAGGTCCGAGATATTGCAAGTACGCAATATGGATGTTCATTGTAGGAAAATGTTTCCATGACCTTAGTCATTTATCAATCATAGAGTTATACATTTTGATCATAAATTTTAATGATAAGTTAAACAAACAGTCAAACAAGTCAACCATGTGTTAAACCTTAGGTAACAAGTTCATTTCCAAGTCGAGTTAGAGGTGTTGGTTTTATTACCAAACTTTGGCCAAAGTAATGCAAAATTCTCTATTCGCATTTGTCGGTTCACAGTGTTCTAGATTGCATAATCTAGTCAGATTGGTCATACTTAGTTAGAAGTTGTCTAATTTGTACGATTGATTGGTTATATAGGACACAACACTAGGACTCACATGGCATTTATTTGTTGGTTCGTTTGTCTATACTCTTTGTGAAGGGTAGAGCCACTTCTAGATGGAAGGTGTGTGGGGGACCACAAGTCTGTGGTTGGAGGTAAAGAACTCAGGTGATACTCTTCCTCTTGTACATGACTTCACCAAGACTTGTGAGACAAATACAAATTTTCAGATATGGAAAGCTTGACTTTATAACACTTACTGTGTATTGTAAATTTGGTTATTTGAAAACCAATTTATCTATGTAATATGAAAGAAAAGTTTATAATTCAATTTTAAATGATTATAGTTTCTATTTATTTATTGTACATATTTAAAAAATATTATATGAAAGAAAAACTATAGGGTGTGTGCAAGAAGTTGAGTCCACTATTTGGCCAAAAGTGGTAGTTTTTTCTCTATTTTTAGTATTCGTCACATTTGACCTTAAAATTTGAAGCACTTAGAGATGAAATATTTAAAAAAGCCACTAATTATAAAATGTAGTATTCAAAGTTTAGTATCCAAATATATAATTTATTTTAATACCCAAATGATACAAAATTTGACTT
This sequence comes from Sequoia sempervirens, assembly GCA_007258455.2. Taxonomy (NCBI): domain Eukaryota; kingdom Viridiplantae; phylum Streptophyta; class Pinopsida; order Cupressales; family Cupressaceae; genus Sequoia; species Sequoia sempervirens. The sequence continues at coordinate 3,250,007 of VDFB02000007.1, forward strand.
TCAATAGGCATGTCTAAAAACTAGTGTTTAGAAGTCACTTATTTTTTACCATCCGTGCACATGTACATCATCCATATTTTGACCTAAATAATTGTATTTTCTAAATACTTTTGGGAAAATATTTGTAAAACACTGAAGAATGCTCACGATTTTTTTTTGTAATTTTTTTGAATATTTTTTTTTTATCAATTTTTTATTGGTCATATTTGTTGTTTTGAAAAATCGTCATGTATGTCATGCATAAGATGACCTAAACTTATCATTTTTTGATTGTTTTGTCAAATTGAAAAGAATTGTCAGAAGATCGCCTATGTATAATTTGTTTTTCAGAAAAAATAATTTAATAAAAAAGTTATTAAATTACTAAAAAACCTCGATATTTCAAGTTTATGGACCAGTTTCATCAAAAAATATTTGGAAAATAGAAAAAATAATCCAATTGTAAAAAAAACTACATATTTAGAATCTACACAGTCTCATCTATAATGGGTTTTAATTTCGTCAATTTTTTTTGCAAAAAAGGTCTTCAAACATATGTCCAAAGTCTTTTCTTGTGACATTGGCATGACCTTCAAGTTATAGGTCAAATCAGGTCCAAAGATTAAGTTTGGGTCCCCAATCCTTTTCCCAAATTGAAAGACAAAGCAAAAGTCTGACCAAAAATTCATTTTCTTTTTAAATGGCACCTCGTTTATAAAACGGGATCTCATTTCATAATCGTGATAACATTCACTTTATTTAATAATATGAACATTGGAAAGCGAAATGGGACGCTGTTCAAAATATAAGATCCCATTTAGGATACGGGATCCCATTCACTACAGGATCTCATTCTGTTTTTGACCATTTTTTACATTTTTACTGCTAAAAAATTATTGTCAATTTTGCAACTTGAAGTGCACAATTGACAGCGACTACTCCCATTCTCTATCAAATTTTGTCTTCTACAGGCTCTTGAACTTGCAATTTTATTTGAATTTTGAAAGGAGGCATCATTGGGACAATTTTGGAGTAGAATTGTGTTCATTTTCTACTCATTTGAAGGAGGAACAAAGAAGGAAGACTTTAACTATTGACATTCATTTGTACTTTAGATTTTTGTAATCATGGGATCACAATATCGTAATAAGAGTAAAGATAGGAAGGCATTGACCCATGAAGAAATTCAAGCAAAGAGAGGAGGAAAAAAGACAAAGAGAGAAGAATGAAGATTTGATCAATGAATAATGTTGATGCATCCAATTCCATGACTATTGAAGATAAAAACATTGAAGAGACCATGGATGTAGATGATGCAAATTTGCAAGAAGTGAATGAGAAAAATAATACAATTATACAAACTAATCCTAGTATGTCTTCAAATCCACCTTTCAATTCTATGAAGAATGTGACAATAGGCATGAATCCATGTACATCTTCAAATCCACCTTTGAATGATATGGAAACTTTGATTGTAGAAGATTTAAATTTAAAACAAGCTGGATTTAACAATGTTGAGATCAATAATATTCGTCGAGATAATGAATTTAGACTTTTTGTTATTGAAAATGAAAATGAAAATAAAAATTGTTTCGATGTTGAAAATGAAAATGAAAATAATTTTGTTGTTGAAAATGAAAATGAAAATTCTTTTGTTGAAAATAAAAATGAAAATTGTTTTGTTGATGAAAATGAAAATGAAAATTCTTTTGAAGTTGAAAATGAAAATGAAAATCCTTGTGATGTTGAAAATAAAAATATTTTTTAAAAAATTGAAAGTATTGTTTTGGATAATCTTCCTAGTAAGATTTCTTGGAGACAAATAAGAATGCATGCCAATAGATTATTCAAACAATTTTTTATCGTAAAAAACTCATTTCAATGTCAACTCATGATGCAATTGATGAAAATGTGGAAAATGAGAAAGTAATGTAAACGTTAGGCATTTTTGTTAAACCAAGAAGAAAAGATGAATCATTTAAACATGCTATATCTATTGTTGCTAGTGCCATTGAGTCTATTGGAAAGAATGGTCGATCCAAAGATAAGAATGTGGCACAACGAGCTATAAAAACTATTATAGTTAATAAAACAACTTTGAATAAAATAATGTTAAGCAATATTAGAAATTCTAAAAATACATCCTAAAACATTGGTAAGAGCAACAAAGAGAAGATAAAGTATAGAAAATGATTCAGTCAACCAATGTTGAAGTTTTAGTGGTTGAATCCCAAGGTCTAACATGGAATTGAATATTAAAATCAAATATTTGATTGAAAAATATTGGCATGATAATACTAGGGTATCATCTAATGCTAGAGATGTTTTGAAATTAAGAGTGGGGTCCAAGATTTGTGATCCTCATCCAAAAACACCTATTAGACACAACTCAAACTAAATTTTATAGAAAATTTTGTGGTGATTCAGTGTTACTTGGTAATATTAGAATAAGTCAAATATCTTTTGAAAAATGTAAACCTTGGTATGTGAAAATTAATAAGCAATGAATCTCTTGTTGTAAAATGCATGCATAATTTCATTATTATTATATGATGTTTTTCGATATATACGTTGTACTTTACATACTAACATGATTATGCAGGATTGTAGTATTAATATGCCACCTGAAATAATCAAGGAGTTTATAGCAGGTTTGTTTTGTGAAAGATCTAATGGGAAATTATTTTATTTAAGTTCATGTATTTTTAGACAATGCACTCGTTGGGGGCAATCTTTCATTCCTAGGAGTTTGTATGGATGAAATTGTTGAAAATGATTTTGGACAACAATTAGTGGATGTTAAAAGATTTAAGAATGTCGAGTATTCTTTAAAAGATGGAAATTTTGGAAAGTGTTGTGATTTAATTACAAAAAAAATTAGTGTACATGCATTCATATCAGAATTTAAGAGTAAGATTGTACCAAAATATGTCAAGCACTCTCAACATGCTCGATGGCTTGATGGACAATTTCACACATGTAGAAACACATTTCCAATTGGAACTATACTATCAGTGGTTGATTTTGTGGAAAACTATACTCTTTCTCTGCAAGAGGAAATCCAATCACAATATTACAATTCAGTGCAAGTGGCTATGTTTGCTCATATTGTATACAAGTATGCAGATGATAGCACAAAGGATGATAGAATTTTTTTGAGGGAGTATCATTTCTATTTTAGTGACAACCAGTTACACTCGTCAAATTTTGTTCAATACTGTTTCAATATTTATACAAATTTAAGAGAAAGAGGAATCCAAATGACTAAACATCTCATATGGTCAGATAATTGTACGGGACAGTTCAAGAATGCTCAAATATTTTATTGGTTAAGTAGGGTTCACAAGGAACAAAGTGTCCAACATATGTGGAGTTTTTTTGAAGTTGGACATGGTAAAGGAGAGCATGATGGAGTTGATGCATATGTTAAAAGAATTCTTGCTAGAGAGCAATTGAAATTTGAGGATGTAGTAAAATTTAAAGATGTGTGTGGGATTGTAGATTGGTGTAATACAAAAATTATTTACAGGATCAAGTGAGTACTCTATAGTTCGTCGATTCTTTTGGTTGGTTGAAGAAGAGAACATAGACTTGATTGTGAAACAATCAATGGATCTACTAAATGGAATTCATTTAAGATTTCGAATGCAAGCATATGGACTATTTAGATAAGGGAGCTTCTATGTTTTTGTAAATTTTGTATTTTAGGAGATTGGGAAGCATGTGAGAATATAGAATGGGTTGAAGAGTGGAGGCAAAGATCGTTGACACCTGCACAAGCACATAGTCAATATGAAACAACAATTGAAGACAATGATCAAGTGTTTGCATCAGATGACTATGATTGTGTTTCAGACTTGTACAAGAAGGTAAATTAATTCAATTTATTTCACTTTATTACTATTTTATAATTTATATTTAATTATATATGAATGCATATATGTAGATTGGTCAAATTATATGGACACATAAATTATTGAATCAAATTTTATTTGTAGGACCTATGTATGTTGTTGCACCTAAGGAGATTGAAGAGAAATAAAAATATTTGTTGGCTCGTTGTGTGGAGACTAAACATAAGTTAATAGCACCTCGAGAAGATAATGATGGCTATCATTATCCAATAGGTTCGGTGATTCCCTTAAGACATCCCCTTAAGCAAATTTTGAGAACTTCTTTAATGATGGCTATCATTATCCAACAGGTTCGGTAGTGGTTGTCGGCACTTGGTTACGAAAATACCCAACAAAGAAGAATGGTTTGCTTGCATTTGAAGATTATGAAACACATAATAAAATTATACACTACTCACATTTGGTGGTGGCAACAAATATAAAACTAGTGAGGTATTGTGGAAGACCTGTAAATAAAGAGCTATGGACAATTTCTATGGAAGAGGATGAGACAATCATAGATGGATTGCAAAAAAGAGAGGATGTAGATGGTACAATGAAATAAGTAAATATAGGTAAGTGTATATATAGTTTTATATATTTAAATACATGTTTTAATGATGTATTGATATTGCTTAAATGTAAGTAGTTAAAATTGATTTATTGTCTTTTTGTATCCTTAAGCCATCATCACAAATTCATCACATACTTTGAGACAAAAAAGAGAGGATGCAAATTTAACCTACAACATGAAATACTTGTAAATACAAGTAAGTATATATATATAGTTTTATATATTTAAATATATGTTTTGATGATATATTGATGTTGCTTATGTAAATAGTTAAAATTGATTTATTGTCCTCATGTATCCTTAAGCTGCCATCACATTCATCACATGCTTTGAGACAAAAAAGAGAGGAAGCAGATACAACCTGGACAACATAGAATACTTGGTAAATATAGGTAAGTATAGTTTTAGTTTTATATATTTAAATACATGTTTTGATGATATATTTGTTGATGCCAAAAATTGGCAAGGTAACAGCCTTTATGAGAAACTTAGTTAATGGGGGAACCCATTGCGCTAAACCGAGTGACTTCCGGGTTTTCTAAGAAGTCGGCTTCTGTACTTGGGGTTTTGAAATGGGAAAAGGAAGCAAATAAAAATAAATAAAGATCTAACTAAGACGATGCGCCAAAATTTAGATGTAAGGCATGATAAATCTATCTTTTGGATGTGATTTAACAGAAATCAAAGATGAAAACCTGAATAACTTATCTAATGACATAAAATAATTCCCATATACATTTACTGAAAAGAAGAGTCAAAAGACATGGTCTAAATCAACAAGCTTATATTGAAATCATAGAAGTTCTACATATAAACAATTCAAGACAATAATGGCACAGTATAATGTTTTATCAAATAGCTTAAGAAAACAGAAAGGTCGAACAATGGCACAATCTGGGAGTCTTATACAATAATCTAAACAAAAGGCTTAGTGTTGTTCCCCTAATTTTTTGGTATCTTCCAAACTCATTTTCGGAAGCAAGTAGTATATATAGATAAAAATCCCACTGCCTGGCGGGCCAGTAATAGAAAAGATCTCATATCATGAGCAATGATGCCTGCAACAATGATTTCCTTTGATCGTTGCAACAAAAAAAAATTGGACTATGGAACGTAGTCGCTCTCAAACCAGATGTGTCCACTCTGAATGATGGCAGTGGTCTCAATAAACTCTTGTGCAAACATGTGTCATTCACCCACGAAGGCAGTTAGAACACGTGGCAATTTGGCGGGGCACGTTGCTCGCTCTCTCCTTCCATTTGATGAAGTACCCATGAAAGAGACACGCGGCAACAGGTCGGGGCCCATTCATTGATTCCTCTTCATGATGAAAAACTATGTGGTGAAGACACATGGAGGCATTCTTTACTACCGGTGCTGATTGTGGGGTTCACCCAAAAAGTGAATGTGGAAAGACATTACGTGGCACATGGACGGGGCCCGATTGAAAAGTGAAGGGAAGCAACCTTGAAGTGCCCGCAATGTTTACATGTGGAAGCATGGCGGAAGTCGATAGGAGAGTGAAGGAATTCCCTACGAAGAGTGTCTGGCGGACACGTGGCGGCAGTGGATGAAGTTCTTCAAAAAGGGGTTGAGAATACATGTAGTGTGGGCCGAACTTAGCAAAATAATCCACCTAAAGGGAGCTAGAGGAAATATATATCCACAACTTTTGGCGACTATCAAGGGCGTTTTGCCTGTGGAATGAGGAACCCAAAAAAAATTTGGTTCATAGACTAGAGTCCTATCCATTGGGCGATGGCGTCAAAGATTAGAGAGAGCAACTTGCAGAGGCAACCAGTCGGCCTTAGATGGTGTCGATATGTCGCATAGATTTTCTTGTGCTCTGCTCAGATTGATCATTTCTTTGTAAGGCAGTGTCGTGGATATACCAACCTTGGACTCGAGTTGGAAGAGCAACCACTCAATCTGATGAGTGACGTCTTCAATATCCATTGTAGTAGGGGGTTGAATAAAGATTTGGAAAGCGGATGTGTCCTGCTGCTTCTCTTCTATCTTTGCCACAATCTGCTCCGCAGTAGCCATCGAGTCGTCGGAAAGAAACGGGGAGGGTAAGTCCATATGAGTTAGTTGGGAGAACCTAGCCCACATGTTATTCATGGTTCGGTCCAGTGTGGCAATGCACTCGCTAGCATGGAGGATAGTTGTGTGGCAGTGAATGAACTTGTTTGTTGTTTTGGCAGCGACCTTTCGATCCTCGATTCCTGCGTTTGCTAAGTCCTCATCTAAGACCATGTATAGCTTATCTAGAAAAAATTTCGCCTCAGGAACCTTCTCCACAATGATTTGTGGGAATCGCTCAATCGCTCCATGAACTTCCCTACCTAAACTTGTCACCTCCGCCATAAATTGGAGCATTGGTTGAAGGGTCAGGCAGAAGGCCTGACCTTTTCCCAATATGAAACATATAATTGTTGAGCCACCAGAAGGAGATCTGACTGGGCATAAAGGGTTTGGGGAAGACTCTTCAAAAGACTGGTCTCTGCATCTCTCGATCTGACATCCTATGTCAGTTATGTAATCTTTTTGTTTGCGGTTGAAAGTTGCTCTGACAAAGTCTTCCATTCGGCGAGCCATTTTTCTTCGGCCTGATTTTTGTTCGCTGATTTCATCTCAAGGGAAAGCTTCATCTCCTAGAGTTCCTTCTCCAATTGAGCCTTTCGGTCCTCAAAATATACATCCTTTTGCTGTATTTTTTGCTCCAATTGAGTGCGTTGATGGTCAAACTTCTCACCTTTTCATTGCATCTCCTGCTCCGCCAGAGCCAACTAGTCTTGATATTCTTGGTTTTTCTGCCGCAGCTCAATGACCAGGTTGGGGTCAAAGGATTGGAACTTTGCAAGTTCCTCTCAGAGTTTAGTTTGCTATGTCTGCACTTTCTCCAATAAGCGTGCAATTTCTGCATCTTTTTCCTTGTCCTTCGCTAGTAGGACTTCAATCCTCTCCTTTACAAGTTTTAGCTCTTCTTCTTTCTTCTTCAGGTGGTAACTGGACTTGAGGAATTCAGTGGTCACCACCTGTTGTGTTTCTTCCATGAGCTCAACTTTTTCTTTCCACTGGGCTATGATCAAATCGAGTCCCATGGCATACATGTTATAATCATCGGGTTGCATTTTCTCTTATGGTTTGATGACAGTCGGATACATGGTTGCAAAGTGCAGCGATTGTTGGGCCTCATTGAAAATAGTTTGTACCTTTGGCTCGGCCGACCTTTTAGCATCCTTTCCCTTTTGCTTTTGTATCCTAATAGCTCGCGCTTGTTTTGTTTTATCGCCCTCTGCCACAAATTGTGTTAGCAACCTGACTAGCCTGCGTGCGAAAGGTGCACCGGGAGGAAGGGCGAAAGGGAACGTGAGGGTAGTGGTTCCAAGTGATTTGTTCCCCCAAAGAGAGATTATTTGTGGGGAGAATGGAGGAATCTTCCAAAGCTCAGTTTGTGACCCAGGGGGAGGACTCATTAGGCGTTATGGCGGTAGCAAAATCATGGTGGATTCCATCTGTTGGGCAAACTGAGTTGGGTCTGATATAGTAGTAGCAGGAGGGGTATCAATGGTAGTCGCAGATGCAGAAGGTGAAGCGATAGCAGATGCAGATTGGGCAGTGGTGAAAGGTGAAAGGGTCCGCAGAGGAGTCAAGACAAATGGTCTCACCTAGGAGAATTGGGAGAAACCTCTCGCGACCATTGCGGCAGAAGTGGAAAAAGAAGGGCCAACAGTTGAAGTGATGGGCAACGTAGAGACAGTAGGGGACACCAAAGATTGTGAAGCAAGAGAAGGAGTGAAACTTACCTACGATGTGGATGATTGTGGTCCCTGGCTTGTCACTAGCTCTGCGCTCATTGCAGGCCCCAGACTTGTTGAGGGCTCTTGCGAACCCTCTTCTTCAACTACATTCGTGTGTTGCCTCTTGTTGGGTGGTGAGTACTCCACCTGTGCGGTCTCTGACTATTGTTGGGTTGTTTTTGACCTTTTTGTGGTCCAGGTGCGTGTATACAAGGCTCCCAACCGTGATATATTGAACCACACATTTGAAGAAACTTTGTTAGGCTACTTCATCGCCTTTTCTTTATGTTGCACTAGGGCCATCTGTACTTCACTTTCTTTCTCATTTCCCTTCTCTATATGTGTTTCAGACTCCTCTGAGTCAGCATCTTCATCATCACTTGCATCAAAATCAGTATGCATGTCGTCCCATAATTTATCGAACCTTTCATCCATCTCTATGCTCTGATAAGGGGCATCAAGGCATTGGATTTCTTGTCAGTAGATCCAGAAATCCCTAATTCTTTCCTCACTCCAGTTTTCTTTCCATGACAACTCATTGCAAAGGGAAGCCCCTATTTGGTGCTTCTCATTATACTTTGCTAACCGGAGGTAGAATTTATGCCATGGCTTCTTATTATCCTCGGTAGGAATATAGGCTAGGTCCACCAACATATCGTCATGTTCCTCCATTGGACTCCACCGCTTTCCCCAATACGGTCGGGGGTTGTGGGTTACCTTGATGAATTCGTTACCTAAGTCATCGAAGGGGTTATATTGCCATTTGTCACAGATCAACACTAACCCAAGATGAGCCAGCTTTGCTTCCAGCAGCTTATGCGACTACTTTTTTGCCATTACCACCCATTTGAAGGTTAGCGGGCATTTGAAAAATCCTCTCTTGCCTCTTCCTCCACAAAATTTATAATCAATAATAGACATCTGCCAGAACATCTCAAGGGCCAATACCCTGTGTGTGACACTCTTTGGGAGTCAGAATGGCTCCTCGATAAAGCCACACATGCGGATGAATGTAAAATCCCTCCCTAGGAACTAGTCACATTTAGGAGTGAAGCTCTGCATCCACTCCGTCTGGTTAGCGGAAAGCCAATAGAGACAACCATCCTTAGCAAAGTCTCGTAGAATTGGAGTTAAGAAAAAATCTAAAAATGCATAATAATCATGTGTTGTGGAAAGGAGGGGATTCCATACATAAACTGGCTTTATGGCTCCCTTATCAGTAAAAATAGATAATGGCATCTTCTTAAATTGAAGAAGTCAAGGTTCTAGTATAAAAACATATGAGCAAGTAAAGAAGGAAATTTGAACTTGCGCTGCATGCGGTACTCTCAAATATGGCTCATCATTTCTACCCAATTTTCATCTACGGGCTCAATCAAGCAGGGCAATCTATGTTTCAAGTGTTCATGAGGGCCAGATGGGGACATTGTGTGCAGGATTAAATCATACCCCTGATGCATTTCTCAAGGAGCTCAGTTGGAAAGCCTGCCTTAGTCAAGTTCGGCATAAAATTCCTCTAAGGAGAAAGTCGGCAAGACCTTCTAGATGTCTTGCCGACTAACAAGGGTTCTATTCATTTTTGAAATGTCCCGGTCGGCCAGACATTTTAATCGTTGTGGGTTTTTATGTCTCCCCGACATGCTGAAGTCTCGCCAACCGATTGCACCAGAGGAGATCTCGGCAAAAGGTTATGCCTTTGGCATAAGGTCTGGCCGAAGGATAAGGTATCGGCGACAGAGGTGGCTTCGGGGTGAAGTCTCACCGACAGGGTGGACTCTTGCCGAGATGAAACAGCGTCGGCGAAAGATATAAGTTTGGCATGAAGTCCCAGCGACCGAGTGATGTCTCACTGAAGCATGGTGCCTTCGGTATAGGGTTGTGCTTTCGGGGAGAAGTCTTGCCGACCCAATAGAAGTCTTGCTGACATGGAGTGGTGGTCCCCATGGTGGTCTTGCCAAAACGACCGGCGCTGGGATGAAGTCATGCCGAAAGACGAAGGTCTCGGAAAAAATTGGTGCTCTCGCTATGATGTCTCACCGACGGGGTGAGGTCTCGCCGAAATGAAAGGTGTCAGTGTAATGTTTGGCACTTGGTGTGAGGTCTTGCCAACCCGAAAGGGTCTCGCCGAATGGATATTTGGAATCGGTAAGACTCCTGGCCACGGGGTTTGAGTTCGACATGATGTCTCGGCGAACGAAGGTGGTCTCGCCGAGAGAGTTTGCCTTCGGCATAAAGTCTGGCTGAATGGGGAAAGTCCTGCCAACAGAAGGTTTCCTTCGGTATAATATTTTGAGTTCGGGGAGAAGTCTCCCCAACTTGATGGTATCTCGCCGACCGTTGTGCACAAGTGGTCTGAGCTCGCCGAAATGTTTCGAGCTTGGCATGATATCTCGCCGATAATGGAAGTCTCGCTGAAAGGTGGGGGCTTCAGTATAATCTCTTGCCAACCCAATGAAGTCTTGTCGATGGTCTGGTTGAAGTGTTATCTACTGTCAGGTGCTTTCGGCAAGACCTCTTGCCGAAAGAGATATATCTTGCCAATAGTCTGGGCGATGACAAAGGTGAATATCGGTATGACTTTTGCATTCGATATAACCTCTTGCCGACAGTGACAAGCTATGTCAATCGCTGCTATAGAACATAATCGCATCGGGGAGACACAACCAGTGTCTCACCGACATGTGATTCTCTCTGAATGACCTTTGACCCCTTGGGAATCCTACGTGGAGTGTGTTCAATCAATCAGAGGGATCTAAAGGCGAACCAGTGGCAGTTTGACTAATTGACTACCCCTAAAAAGAAGATCAACATAATGTAAGCAACATGGATTTGCTTGAGATCAAAAGCCTGGAGCAGCTCGGTAAAGCAATGGTGTGGAGATCTGATGAGAAAATCTGATGTTGTTTCTGGAAGAGGTCGACTTGCGGAAGGGTCTAGAACAGGAGAAGAACATAAGCCGTGAGTCACAGTGACAGTTGGGATCACTACTGGCAAAGAGTGGATCGACATTTATGATAGCACTCATAAACATTCAAGGCGGCCCTTCAAGGAGGTTCGAGGATGGACACGGAGGCCAGAAGTAAATGCAAGTATTCCATAAGATCTAAAGGCTTCTCCTGAGGGCGATCTGTCACCAACATGGACACGGGGATGCAATCAAATGCAGAATTAACTTCATTAAAAAGATCTAGGGGCGGATCTTTCTAGAGGTTGATATTTTTTGTAAGCCCTAGGGCAGGGGTCGACACCTTTTAGTATATATGGCATTTTTTCCTCTTTGTAAAGGGGAGTTCTTATGCTTTTCGAAAGTTTGTGACTTTTGCAATCCTTTCTCAGATTAGCAAACTTTTGTAACTCATTTTGGAGCATGATATATAAAATTTACCTTGGTTACCATTGATGGTTCAATTTGCCTTCTGGTTCTTGCAAAATATTGTGCATTTTTAGGTGATTGATCAAGCTACTTCGTGAAATCTTTCTTGTTTCTTATAGCTTTGTCTCATGTTAGCATGCCTCTGTTTGCAAAAGTAGTATTATGTAGGTTACAAATTGTGTTTACTGAATTGCACATGAGCTTTTAATTTGTGAAAATTTGCTTTTCCTTCTTAAAAGTGTGTGCATCTCAAACCTGTTTGTGAAATACTTATGCATAATCTACAGAAACTTGTTGTGCAGTCTCATATCCATCATTAGTATTCAAGTGTATCATGAGTGTCTCATTGCTCTTGTCAATTTGGTGTATCACCATAGGATTTAGTTTTAATTTTCATACACTCCTTCTCCCTTTTCCTTACAAATATCAATAGTTTAGGTGATACCAAAGGAAGCCGGCCTTCTCTGAAGGTTCATTTCAACTCTAGGTGACTCGCAGCCTTGAAATGATCCCATGTTTCTCTAAAAAGCTCAGTTTTTCATAACTTTGCATAGGGTGCATTTCTAGGAGATAACAGTTTTGGCACGCCCGGTGGGACCGTTCGAATCAGAACAGTTTAAAGAGTACATATTACTGTTGGTTTTTTGATATGCAGCCAGTAAGTTTCAAGCCTTTCAGACTTATGACATTAGCATATCATGGTGACTCTGAGTTTGGGAAGTAGCAAAAAAAAAAAAAAAACCAGTGCATTAATCACTAATCAGCATACTGAGAGATTTGGTGTCTACCTCAGTATCTTTTAGCCTTTGGAGGTAGTTTGAACAACACCTGGTGACTCCGAGCCCAAATCTTTTGATTTCGCAGGCACAAGTGTTGGTATGTCTCAAAGAATCTGTTAGTTATGAGTTTCCAACTCTTTGAATGAAAAGATGTCAAATATTCATGAAAATGCTTACTATTACCCTCCATATCATGAGTATGTTGTTCCTACACCTTATCAATCACATTCAACCAACCATAATGTATGTTTCAGCCCAATTTCCCTTGCAGCAATCACTAATCATTTTCATCGTGTTTCCCACCCTCTCACTCCAGTTCAGCCTTTGTTTCAATCAATATTTGATCAAAATCAACCCTAAGAGGAGGTTTGTGATGTTAACCATTATGATTATTTATCTAATCAACCTCAAAAACATTCATACCATAACATATTGGACTTGCTCCAACAGATTGACCATACGTTGTGGGGTCTAAGTCAAGGTCTTCACAATATGAAGATTAATGATATTAGTAAGGTGCTTGTATGCCTATCTAAAATGTTGGTTGATATCAAGATGCAGAAAGGTACCATTATGCAACAACAAGAAATGGTTGAACAAGTCTACTTTTATGATCAAGAAAGAGTGGCAAAAAGAGTCCAGTTTGAGGGAGACCTTAAAAGGGAAATAGCTACTAAGGAAGGACAAATGAAGTTGTCTGCTCAGGTGCAAAATACTCAAGCTTACTCAGATTATCAGCAACAACTAATGGAGGAGTTTCAAAAGAGGCAACTTGAGGGGAGTTTCAAAGAGCAGAGTGTTGCAGCTAAGGATGAGCAGATGAAACACTTGCTTGCACAAGCTCATAGGATAGAACCCCAACTACCTATGAGGGAGGGGGCCTCAAAGTACAAGCTTCCAAGTTTCAGACAAGGTGAATCTAGCATGGATAGCTATGGTGAAATTGCTAAGTTGGAGGAGCACATGTTTTTAGTTCCAAGCTTCAAGAAGATTACTTCTTCTCAAAGCTCAAAACTGACTGAAGATCTTCCTCAAGTGGGATGCACTTGCGAGGTTGCAGTTTCAGAACATCAAGAAAGCATTGGTGAGTTGTTGATTGGTGGCAACCAACAAGACAATGGAGGCTCAATTCAGGAAGAAAAGCCTGAAATTGAACCTGATTCTATCCTCCAAGGTGAAAGTTTTGATGTTGTTGAGCATGTTCTGGATGAGGAAGCTAATGTTGAGCTTTTTGAACAGTTGTGCACATGTATTATTGAACAATTTTGTTCAACATTGGATGGCAAAGAATTTGAAGAAGTTGAGGGTTATGATGATCTTGAGTAGCAACTTGTAGGTGTTGAAACTACAGGAGGAGCCTCATGAACCTATTTTACAAGATTATATCTGGTTAGAGGAGCTTCCATTCTATTGTGCAGAAGAATTTGAGATTTCATCACTACTTGAATTGTTGCCTTCCTTTATTGAGGAAAACAAGCCTGAATTGGAATGTTTTTTTTTAGTGGTGATAATAAGAACTATGAGTAGCTTCCTTTCTGGAGTATAAAAGAGCTAGAGGTTGATGTATTGATTGAAAATGTGTTAGAGGAAGTCATCTCATTGTTCTCCATTGAAGGAATAGGTGTTTTTTCGGGAAAGCATGAGCATACTGAGGAGGTTTCCATTTTTTTACCAAGTCAGCCACAGGGATTAGGATTTTCCAGCCAGCAAGGTGATAAAGAGGCAGTCCATGAGCAAGAGATCAACAAAGGAAGCTCAATCTTTTCCCTTACCAAAGGATGTCCAATCAGATACCTAGCCCAGATAGAGTTCAATACAACACCAATGATCAATCTTGCACCCATACATGAAGACACAATAGAAGATGTTATCAAGGATGCACTGGCAACTAAACAAAAGTATGTTCAGCTCACTTATCCTCCTTTGGTTGACAATACATATGGTCTGTCTAGTGAGGTAAGTGAACTCATTCACCTCTTTCAAGAGGCAGTGCATCGTCTTGTTAAACATTTTTCTATTTTTCACTTTTACTCAGTTGTCCTTAAACATGCTAGTCATTGCATTTTGAGAAGAATGGGCAGCTATTTCAGTCATCCTGTGAATGGTTTTGTTTGACCAATTTCTTACTGGTTAGTGTAGGGTAGGTTTAGTTGCATTTTTTTTTTAATTTATTTTTCATTCCCTAAGTGTTGTTCCAACACAGTTAGATAGTTTTCCCTTCTATAGTTTTCTTGTTTTCAATAAGTTTCCAAGTCTTCTAATGAGTTACAAATGAGTTACAGCTATGTACAAGCTGCTCCAAGTCTGTTCCTGAGTTTTCCCAATGACTCCATGCCCAATGGATAGGCCTAGGCTACTATTTTTCATGTTTAGCGGGCAAACATCCAGCTGAGGTCGCCAGAAATGTTACCCAATTTTCACCTACGGGCTCAATCAGGCAGGGCAATCTATGTTTCAAGTGTTCATGAGGGCCAGATGGGGACATTGTGTGTAGGATTAAATTATACCCCTGATGCATTTCTCAAGAAGCTCAGTTGGAAAGCCTACCTTAGTCAAGTTGGGCATAAAATTCCTCTAAGGAGAAAGTCGGAAAGACCTTCCAGATGTCTTGCCGACTAGCAGGGGTTCTATTTATTTTTGAAATGTCCTGGTCGGCCAAACATTTTAATCGCCGTGGGTTTTTATATGTCTCCCCGACATGCTGAAGTCTCGCCGACCGATTGCACCAAAGGAGATCTCAGCGAAAGGTTATGCCTTCGACATAAGGTCTGGCCGAAGGATAAGGTCTCGGTGATAAAGGTGGCTTTGGGGTGAAGTCTCACTGATAGGGTGGACTCTTGCCGAGATGAAACAACGTCGGTGAAAGATATAAGTTCAGCATGAAGTCTCGGCGACCGAGTGATGTCTCACCGAAGGATGGTGCCTTCGGTATAGGGTTGTGCTTTCGGGGAGAAGTCTTGCCGACATGGAGTGGTGGTCCTCGTGGTGGTCTCGCCGAAACGGTCAGCGCCGGGATGAAGTCCTGCCGAAAGACGGAGGTCTCAGCGAAAGTTGGTGCTCTCACTATGATGTCTCACCGACGGGGTGAGGTCTCGCCGAAACGAAAGGTCTCGGTGTAATGTTTGGCGCTCGGTGTGAGGTCTCACCGAATGGATATTTAGAATCGGTAAGACTCCTAGCCGCGGGGTTTGAGTTCGACATGATGTCTCGGCGAACGAAGGTGGTCTCGCCGAGAGAGTTTGCCTTTGGCATAAAGTATAGCCGAATGGGGAAAGTCTTGCCGACAGAAGGTTGCCTTCGGTATAATATTTTGAGTTCGGGGAGAAGTCTCCCCGACCTGATGGTATCTCATTGACCGTTGTGTACAAGTGGTCTGAGCTCGCCGAAATGTTTCGAGCTTGGCATGATATCTCGCTGAAAGGTGGGGGCTTTGATATAATCTCTTGCTGACCCGATGAAGTCTTGTCGATGGTCTGGTTGAAGTGTTATCTACTGTCAAGTGCTTTCGGCAAGACCTCTTGCCGAAAGCGATATATCTTGCTGATAGTCTGGGTGATGACAAAGGCGAATATCGGTATGACTTTTGCATTCGATATAACCTTTTGCTGACAGTAGCAAGCTATGTCGATCACTGCTATAGAACATAATCACATCGGGGAGACACGACCAGTGTCTCATCGACATGCAATTCTCTCTGAATGACCTTTGACCCCTTGGGAATCCTACGTGGAGTGTGTTCAATCAATCAGAGGGATCTAAAGGCGAACCAGTGGTAGTTTGACTGATTGACTACCCCTGAAAAGAAGATCAACAGAATGTAAGCAACATGGATCTACTCTGAGATCAAAATCCTGGAGCAGCTCGGTAAAGCAATGGTGTGGAGATCTGATGGGAAAATCTGATGTTGTTTCTGGAAGAGGTCAACTTGCGGAAGGGTCTAGAACAGGAGAAGAACAGAAGCTGTGAGTCACAGTGATAGCTAGGATCACTACTGGCAAAGAGTGGATCGACATTTATGATAGCACTCATAAACATTCAAGGCGGCCCTTCAAGGAGGTTCGAGGATGGACACCGAGGCCAGAAGTAAATGCAAGTATTCCATAAGATTTGAAGGCTTCTCCTGAGGGCGATCTGTCACCAACATGGACACGGGGATGCAATCAAATGCAGAATTAACTTCATTAAAAAGATCTAGGGGCGGATCTTTCTGGAGGTTGATATTTTTTGTAAGCCCTAGGGCAGGGGTCGACACCTTTTAGTATATATGGCATTTTTTCCTCTTTGTAAAGGGGAGTTCTTATGCTTTTCGAAAGTTTGTGACTTTTGCAATCCTTTCTCAGATTAGCAAACTTTTGTAACTCATTTTGGAGCATGATATATAGAATTTACCTTGGTTACCATTGATGGTTCAATTTTCCTTCTGGTTCTTGCAAAATATTGTGCATTTTTAGGTGATTGATCAAGCTACTTCATGAAATCTTTCTTTTTCCTTATAGCTTTGTCTCATGTTAGCATGCCTCTGTTTGCAAAAGTAGTATTATGTAGGTTACAAATTGTGTTTACTGAATTGCACATGAGCTTTTAATTTGTGAAAAATTGCTTTTCCTTCTTAAAAGTGTGTGCATCTCAAACCTGTTTGTGAAATACTTATGCATAATCTACAAAACTTGTTGTGCAGTCTCATATCCATCATTAGTATTCAAGTGTAACCTGAGTGTCTCATTGCTCTTGTCAATTTGGTGTATCACCATAGGATTTAGTTTTAATTTTCATACACTCCTTCTCCCTTTTCCTTACAAATATCAGTAGTTTAGGTGATACCAAAGGAATTCGGCCTTCTCTTAAGGTTCATTTCAACTCTAGGTGACCCACAGCCTTGAAATGATCCCATGTTTCTCTAAAAAGCTCAGTTTTTCATAACTTTGCATAGGGTGCATTTCTAGGAGATAACAGTCATACTAGAACAAGGATTTTTTCCTATGCAATTTATGCAACTACTAACCCCAGATGAGCCAGCTTTGCTTCCAATAGCTTATGCGACTACTTTTTTTCCATTACCACCCATTTGAAGGTTAGGGGGCATTTGAAAAATCCTCTCTTGCCCCTTCCTCCACAAAATTTATAATCAATAATAGACATCTGCCAAAACATCTGAAGGGCCAATACCCTATGTGTGACACTCTTTGGGAGCCAAAATGGCTCCTCGATAAAGCCACACATGCGAATAAATGTAAAATCCCTCCCTAGGAACCAGTCACATTTAGGAGTGAAGCTTTGCATCCACTCCGTCTGGTCGGCAGAAAGTCAATAGAGACAACCATCCTTATCGAAGTCTCGCATAATCGGAGTCAAGAAAAACTCTAAAAATGCATAATAATCATGTGTTGTGGAAAGGAGGGGATTCCATACAAAAATTGGCTTTCTAGCTCCCTTATCAGTAAAAATAGATAATGACATCTTAAATTGAAGAAGTCAAGGTTCTAGTATAAAAACATATGAGCAAGTAAAGAAGGAAACTTGAACTTGCGCTGCATGCGGTACTCTTGAATATGGCTCATCATTTCACAGTAGATGACTCTTGTGAAGTCATACTAGAACAAGGATTGTTTCCTACACAACTGAAAACCCAAACCCAGCTGAAATTCCTGCACCCATTTTTCTTCGTCGAAGCTGCAAACAAACACCATCATAAAGAGCGCATCCTGCATATCTTGCTTGAAGGCATTGTGCGCAACTGGAATTTCTGGTGGCTCGTTGCAAAATTCCTGAGGCCTCTGCATTTCTGCATTATAAAAGTCCAAAGTGTTGATTCTGCCTCTCCAAAAGGTGCACCCACTTTCTGGAGTAAATGTCTCCATTTTGTCCACTTTAGAGTGGTTCATTGGGATACACAACATGCTCCAGATAGCATCTTCGTTGATGTTGACTCTCAACTCTTGGCCTTTGATGGTGTTGGTATCTGGGTTGAAATGTTCAATGGCCTCATGAACGATCTCTGGGCAATAATGCACAAAGGGGACCATGTATTGTGGAAGACCGTTGAACCATAGCTTATACTGAATTTTCTTTGTGCTATCAACATTTTTCATCCTTTCGCAAGCTCCTTCTCTAAGAGTCTTAGGGTTCTTCGCGAGGATGGGATCGTGGATATTATCCCATTCCTCTTTTATTTGGCTTTGGTCCCTGTAAGTTTTGGGCTTGTCTAGGGCCCGTGTGTGAACCCATTCTAGTTTTTCTAGCATCCCAAGCAACGCATAAGAGGTGTCATCAAAAATATTAACGACCGTCGTTGCTATCATGGCATCATGCTTTGGGTTGCCTCGGCCTATGCCTCCATCCGAGAACTTCCAGCCATTTCAGGGTACTGTAAATTTTGGCCACATTAAAATTCTCTGCAATTCACTTTGGCTCTGTCTATGCTCAAAACCTTTTTCTCTAGGTAGTGTGCTCAAAAATATTTTACAATGTTAGCTTCCTACATGCAATACTTAGCTATTTCTTTTCTTGGGGTAGCCAACAATGGCTGCCTTTTAGCATTAAATTCGGTATGCACCACCAACTCTTTTGCTCGCTCAAAATGAATTACTTTCCATTTTGAAATGACAAGAATTCATAATGACAATTTGATAATCATGTCGTATGACGTGATTTCCTTGGAAATTGAGCCGATGATTTGGAGGTGGTTTAGGCTTTCGTATACCTGCGTAATTAATATCCTAAAGAGAATAAATAAGCCAAAGATGCAATAATTACTTGAAATGATATGAGTTCCTCTTTGGAGTTTGGGAAATGCTTGCAGAATGACACATCAGCATCTGACTGTATAAACGATCGCTTGGGAATGCCACCAATTTGCGATACTTAATTACCTCTTATTAATTTTGCATGCAACAATTCGTACCTAGCAAACGCAACTAGGTGGGAGATTTGAGCAAGCTCTGGTGGGATTTTTGAGTTGGTACTCGATTAGCATCATGCTTATGGCATGTAGATTACCTTGCATATCCTAGCTATTTCTATAAACAGGTGCTCAGACAATAGAAAAATCACACTTAGCAATTTGAAAAAAATTGGTATTAGGCGATTGGCTAGAATTAGCTTAGCAGTTGCGTAGAGCTAGACTTAGGCAGTTGTGCAGAGCTTGCATTAGACAATTGTGTAGAGCTTGGTACCATGAATACTCCCATTAGGCTAGTTTGTAACAAGTCCCAGACAACATTCTTAGGTGAAATCTTGAATAGGCGGTTGAAGAGAGTGACAAAGAATAAGCATTCACTAGCTATCATAACCATGAAGTGGATTCTGGGGAGGGACTGCATTAAATACGAAGATAAGTACAAAGTCAATACCGACGTATGTTCTCACTTCGTTGTGTCTCTACTTGACATTTAGGTTCCCAAGCCAATGATCCTTCGCCTGGTACTTGAAATATTTCTGAAGCGCTACTTAGGCGGTCTTGGAGAGGTGGTGACGAATGTTGCGTTTGGTATGGGCCTGCCAACGGTGAGTGACCTTCAAAATTATATTGAAGAAGATGCAATGGCACCGTGGGTACCATTCCTGAGTGGGTTCTGCATTCAGTCACATGAAGAGCATCGTCAAAGGGTGACCTGTGCCTGCCACTTCCTGTTTCGCGGCTACAATGTGGTGTGCTTCTACGACGTTGACTGGTACACCGACTTCAGGAACCTAGTGTTCCCTCCGCCACTGGCCATTGCTCTGGTTGATGTTGTTACTGCTCTTGATGCTCCTGCTACCATTCCTGTTGATGAATTAATTCCAGATGTTGATGTTGATGCTTCTATTGCTCCTACTCGAGACTAAAAAACCTTTTATGTTTTAAGAAAACAATACTTTGTTAATCTGTTTTTGTATATATGCTTGGAAAAGGGCTTTACCATACATATATATGAAGAAGCTGTAGAATATATAGATATACTTTTAAAAGCATGGCCTCAGAGCCATTTTGAAATGTATTACCAAAGTATATATTTCAGTATATAATGAATATACAACTTATATTAAACTTATGTCTCCTTTGCCTTTTGATTTTGCAATGTGGTTTCTCTTTTCTTTTTCTGCACATATGTGTTCATTTCAATTGTGCATATGGTTGTCATTTTTCTCTGCCTCATGAGTCACAAGTTAGTTCTCTCTGCTTTTTGCAATAATGGGTTCCATTTATTTTCTGCTTCCTCACACAAATGAAATTAATTAAAAGACCGGCCAACAAAAACACAAAAGAAAAATAATTACACTACTCACATATTTACACTCGCAGAATAATTATGAAGCTTAATTAAATAATTTTAGGTGAATTTCGTTAACCAGAATACCTAATGCTTCTTGCTCCATATTTTCTAATTTGAATGTATTGTTTTGCTTGCATTGAATTATTTTGAAAGGGCCTTCCCAAAAATTGTCGAACTTTCTGTGTTGGCCTAGCTTTGCAGCCCTTTTGTTGAATTTTAACACTAGGTCCCCGCACTTTAGACCTTGGTCTATGGCTTTCTTGTTGAACCATCTCTTAACCACCTATTGGCAGTTGGACATGGCTATCAGTACCTTTTCCCTGTTTTCCTGCACTTTTAGCAACTCAGCCAATTGAACCTCCATGGTGCCATTTTGTTCTACCTCAAGAGATTTGAGCAGTTGTAGCACAGGAATCTCCATGGAGATGGGTAATAGCACTTCTTTCCCATATACTAACTCATACAACGAAGTCTTGAGGACTTGCTTGGGAGTTATATGGTCCACCCAGAGCACTACCTGAAGGTTCTTATGCCATTCTCTTTGGTGTTCTGACCCTATTCTTTTGATGAGTCAGACTAAATTTTTGTTAGTCGACTCGGCTAGGTCATTCCCCTACGGGTAGTAATTTGATTACGTCTTCAAGAATATACCATGCGTGAGTGCAAATTGACATACCTTAGAGCCTAGGAAAGCCTTGGCATTTTCAGAGATGATGGTCTTTGGTGGGCCAAATCTCGTCACCAATTCCTCAAGGAAGTCCACTATCTCCGCCTCCATCACATTCTTGAGGGGCATGGCCTCAGTCCATCTAGTGAAGTAATTTGTGGCTGTGAGGATCCATTTGTGTCCGACTGTAGAGGTAGGATTAATCATCCCAATGAAATCAAGGCCCCATTGTGTGAAGGGCTCATCAACCACCATCGAGTTGAGAGGCATTGTGGAGTTTTTCCTCCTTGGCACAAAGAATTGGCATTCCTTGTAGACTTTTACCAAGGAGTACAAGTCATTGAATAGCATGGGCTAGAAGTACCCAGTGCACATGATTTTGATGGCGGTGGTCTTCACAGAGAAGTATCCACTCACAGAACTATTGTGGAAAGTGTTGAGGATCTTCTTCGCTTGCTCCATGGTGACACATCGTAATAGAACGTTGTTGAAGTTCCTTTTGAAAAGGATCCCTTCTATAAGTGCATATCCATTGTTCTGCAATATGTAGAATCTTCTCTTTTGAGAAGGAAGGCCCGGTGGATATTTTTCGGTATGCATAAACCTTACTCTATCCGCCAGCCAGCAACCTTCAGACTCAGACTCATTTGTTAGAACCAGCTCTGATTGCTCTTCTTCGGTTGTCATTTCCTTGTCGTCCGCCAGATATTTGCATAGTCCTCTTCCTCGGATGGTCTTTTTAGGCTTGACCTCAATTTCGTATTCAAGGATCTTAGTGATCCAATTGGCCCTTTTTTCGGTGATTTCTCCTTCCATGATGTATCTGTGCACACTGGAATGTGTGACATAAACAATCACTTTGTTGCAAGATATTAGATGTTGGAACTTCTTGAGTCCCTTAACAATTGTGAAACTTGCCTCTCGATGAAGTTGTAGTTCGTCTCATATTCCTTTAGGGTTCGGGAGTGAAATGCTATTGGATGTTCTCCCTTTCATAATATTTTTGAGTTAAGACAGTAACGATGCTTGACTTTCTACTGAATACATACACTATGAAGTCCTTCAATAGGTCTAGATTGACCAGCACAAGAGCTGAGGAAATAACATCTTTAACCTTCTTGAAGGCTTCTCTAGCTTCTTTTGTCCATTTGAATAATTGATCATTTTTCAACATAAGGGTGATTGGTCTAATTATTCCTACAAATCTGAAATGAATGTTCTCACGAAGTTAACCTTCCCCAAAAAATTTGGACTCCTTTCTTGTTGACTGGTAGAGGAAGTTCTTCGATTGCCTTTACCCACTCAGGATCAATTGTAATTCCTTCTTTGGACACTACATGTCCCAATAATTTGCCTTGAGGTACTTCAAAGACACATTTTTTTGGGTTTAGGGTACCCTGAACTCCTAGATTTTTTTGAAAACCATCTCAAGGTGATTGAAGTGATCCTCCTTATGCTTGGAGAATACAATCAGATCATCCAAATAGATTAGGATAATCTTGTTGATCAATTCATTGAAAACGATATCCATTTCCCGCTGGAAAGTGGCTCCCACATTTGAGAGGCTGAAAGGCATTTTAGCATACGCGAATGTTCCCCACTTGGTAGTGAACGTCATTTTGTGTCGGTCCTCCTCTTTGACCTGGATCTGATTGTAACCAGAGAAGTCGTCCAACAGAGAAAACATTTTGAATCCTGCCACTGTTTGCAAGATTGACTCCATGGAAGGCAACGGGTAGTGATCCTTTAGAGATGCTTTGTTCAGGTCCCGAAAGTCAACACATAGGTGGATATCTTCATTCTTCTTTCGGACTAGAACCAGGTTGGAAACCCACATGATGTGCTTGATTGATAAGATGATATGAGACTAAATTAGCTTTGTTAGCTCTTGTGCCATCAAGGCTTCAATCTTTGGATTCACTGGCCTCTATTTTTGGTAGACTAGTTTTGCACCTTTCGTCAGCTCTATTGTATGTTGGATGATGTCGGGATCATATCCCTTAAGGTCATCATATGACCAAGCCACCACACCTTCATACTTCTCATGGAAGTTGATGAGCATTTCTTTATCGTGATGCAGAACATCTTTCCCGACTTTGAGTTTTCTTCCATCTCTGACCTGAAGGTACACATAATCGCTTGTCTGCTACAAACTTTCTCTTATCATTCCTCGCATCATCATAATTGAACAGGTTTTTGAGAGTGACCAGTCCCTTCAGAAACTTGTTGGATCTTAGCTGAATGAGTTGTCCATCGTAGCCCTCAAAAATCTTCGGTTGGAGTTGGTCGACAAACTCTCCTGACTATTGGATGAATGAGGCGATGTGTTCATCGTTGTCGAACACTTGCCAGCTCTAATCATTATCTAAATGTTTTGGTCAGACTATCACTCGTACAGAGTGTTTGTTATGAATTAGGTCGGAGGCAGGGTCAAATTGAGATCTAATTGCAGCCATGTGGCTCACCATTTTGTTCTCAGGGCACTGTCTGGATGTTGAAGGCTTCAAAACCCTCAATCAGTTCCTAGACTCTATGTCTATAAGATCTCATGCGGACATTCTTGGTTGTGGAGAGCTCTCAGACTTGATTAACCACTAGTTTAGAATCTCCAAACACCATTAATTGCTTGAGGCCCATCCGCTCCACAAGGCTTAGACCTTGCACTCGGCCTTCATATTCGGCTTCATTCTTCGAACACGCGAACTAGAAGCGGAAGGATCGGAGTTTCTTTTCATTGTGTGGGGATATCAAACATATCCCAACTCCTACGTCAACTTTTCATCTTGCTCCGTCAAAGTGTAGCGTCCACAGCTCTGAGGTTTGATCACTTTCGAATTCCTTCATGACCTTCAAAATCTCTTGATCCTCATCATAGATGACATAAGTGCCTAACCCAATAGCATGATAGTTTCTGAAAGGATCAGTGTCTATAAATTCACTTAAGAGGACTTCCTTTGAATCGGTCCAATCTCCGGTGACTTTTCCTTCCTCTAGTAACTCGGTGCAATGCATTTACTCCTTGGTGAAAGAGCTATGGGCAACCTCAAATTTGATCATGGCTTCATCAGCCACATGTTCTGAATGCAAAGCTTCGGACACTATTTTCATTTTAGCTTTGTGCTTGGTCCTTAGGATCAAGTGTGACCAATCCAAAGATAGATATTTGCCTATCTTTGAAGTGAATTCCCAAGATAAGCAGAGGCCGAACATGGGAGGAACGTCTATGATCATAGTATCTTGTGGAACTATGATGCTCAGGAAAGAGAACAAAGTCAAGGGGAGACCTTTGATGACACCTATAGTTTTGACTTTGTTCCCATCAAGCTACATAACCCCCCTCTTTAAAGGTTCATAGCTAAGTCCTAAGGCTTTAGCTATCTACATGGGCATAACTGTGGTGCTAGTGTTTGAGTCAATCATGGCATAGTGTAATAAGTTCTCTCCCACAATAAGAGTTAGGAAGAAGGGTTTTGGTTTTGGCTTAACTCTAACCTTGATAGAGGCTTCCTCTATGCAATTTGTGAGAACTTTGGTAGGAGGTGATGTATTAATGGCCTTTCCCTTAGATGACTGCTCCATTGGCTCAATGATTGGATCTTCCTAGAGAGCCTTTTGCAACAATGTCTTCTGCTCCATAATAGCTAATATATCCCATAGGGACACATTAGCAGAGGATTTTTTTAATTGTTCCACCACATTGAATGGTGGCGGATTTGAAGGCTTCTGCTCCTTAGCTCTAGTTATAACAATTTCCCTTCGCAGTTGTATAACTGCGAAGGTACTAGGTGTCTGGTCAGAAGCACTTTTGGGTTGTGAACTAACTAGTTACGATGCGACTGATTCACCCGTTAATCTCCTCTTTGAGTGAGTGTTGTAATCGGACTACACTTGTGGGGTTTTCAATGTGGATGCATCGTTGGAAAACACTGCCTCTTCTTCTTCCATCAATGAGAAGAGTGTGTGATCGGGAGCAATATTTGTTTCTTGCTCCAAGGACATCCCTTGCATTTGCATGGTGAGTACCATGTTTTCCATTTACGGAGAAGCATATACATAACCTCCATGGTCTGACGTCGTGCCTTGGTTGTTCTATTCTGCCACCTTTTTTGTAGATTTCTGCATAGGCAATTTCAAGGCATATGTGCGTCATCACAAGGGAAGCACCAAGGATTGATATCTTCAACTAAATTTTTTTTCCCCGCTGTTAGTTCTCTACTCGAGCTCAAGTTAGCACTCTACAACAAAGAAGGTACTAGTACTATTTGATTAGTTTTTTGTGCCTACAGATTTGTGTGCGAGCCTCCTTGGGACTGGTTTTGTTGATAAGAAGACCTTCCGCCTCGATAATTTTGATAGGTTGGCTTTGGAGGCGCAAACTGGTTCTGCTTGATGACAATTATTTCGTTGGCGATGGTTCAAAACATTTCCTTCGCATTGCTCATCTCATCTTTTGAAGAGTCGGATGTGGAAGCAATGTTCTATGGTGCACTTGCATATGTGTACATGGATTGAGGAGGAGCGGGCGCACTAGTAGATGGCATTTCCTAGGCAAGAACTGATATCTCGGGAAACATAGGCATGATGGGCCGAGGCGACAACTTTTTGGTGTTTATTAGATTGTTCTATGCTTTGACTGCGACGTTGTATGCACCCGGTTGAGTGGTTTCACCAAGGGAATGGATCATCATCAAGATGTCGGCGTTGATAGATTTCAAGTAGAACATGAATGCCAGATCGGCCGGTGGGCGAATAGCAACCTAAATTCTCTACCAAGTTATATGGAATCGAGCATTGAAGTCAATCATGGCTTCATATGGGGCACACTTTATGATTTCCAGCTGATGATATTGCGAGGACATGTCTCCATATTCGATAATCTTTCATAGAAAGGGTCTTTGAGTTGATCCTAGTTAGAGATAGTATTATCTTGCAAGGTGCGGTACGAATCTAGCACTTTACCCCTGAAAGAGGCTATGAGCAACCTTAGCGCTATATTTTGGTCTGTAACTTTGTGCACCAAACACATGTTTGTCACATCTTGCAGATGTTCGTATGGTGTTCTTGAGCCATCTCCGGTAAATTTAGCTATAGCCTTTAAAGCAAAGACTAGGATAGGGGCCCAAACGACGAGTGCTATTGGTGCTACAAGAGGACTTTCAGCATCCCATGCCACATAATTTATGTTCTCGATTGGCAACATGGCTAGCGGAAGGGGTGGAGGGAGTGGAACATTCACTATATGGGTTCCGGCTTGTACTGTTCCAAGTGGCGACACTAACAAACCAGGGTTATTCGTTGTTTGGGATCTAGTAACAGGTCGATGGCTTATACACATCTCTTTAGATTTAGATACATTTAAGCAATCCCACTAGGGACCCATTGCGCTAAACCGAGTGACCTATGGGTTTTTAAAGAAGTCAGCGTCTTTTGTACTTGGAGTTTTGAAATGGGAAAAGGAAGAAAATATAAAAAAATAAAGATCTAACTAAGGCGATGCACCAAGATTTAGATGTAAGGCACGATAAATCTATCTTTTGGATGCGATTTAAGGGCTCATTCAGCAATTTGCTATGTCCTAGAATCACAGAAATCAAAGACGAAAACCTGAATAACTTATCTAATGACATAAAATAATTTCCATATACATTTATTGAAAAGAATAGTCAAAAGACATGGTCTAAATCAACAAGCTTATATTGAAATCATAGAAGTTCTACATATAAACAATGCAGGACAATAATGGCACAGTATAATGTTTTATCATATAGCTTAAGAAAATAGAAAGGAAAAACAATGGCACAGTCTAAGAGTCTTATACAATAATGTAAAAGCAATACAAAAGGCCTGGTGTCATTCCCCTAATTTTTTTGTATCTTTTGAACTCATTTTCGGAAGGAAGAAGCAATATATATAGATAAAAATATCACCGCCTAGTGGGCCAATAACAAAAAAGATCTTGTATCACGAGCAATGATGCCTACAACAATGATTTCCTTCGACCGTTGCAACAGAAAAGATTTGGACCATGGAACGTAGTCGCTCTCGAAATAGATGCATCCCCTCTGAATGATGGTAGTGGTCCCTGCAAACTCTTGTGCAGACATGTGTCATTCACCCACGAAGGTAGTTAGAATAGATGGCAATCTAGCGGGGCACATTGCTTGCTCTCTCCTTCCATTCGATGAAGTCCCCATGAAAGAGACACATGGCAATAGGTCGGGGCCCATTCGTTGATTCCTCCTCCTTGTGATGAAAAAGTATGTGGTGAAGACACGCGGAGGAATTCTTTACTACCGGTGCTGACTATGGGGTCTGCCCAAAAAGTCAACACAGAAAGACATTACGTGGCACAGGACGAGGCCCGATTAAAAAGCGAAGGGAAGCAGCCTTGAAGTGCCCGTGGTATTGACACGTGGAAGCATGGCGGGAGACAATAGGAGATTGAAGGAAGGATTCCCTATGGAGAGCACCTAGTAGACACATGGCGGCAGTGGATGAAGTTCTTCAAAAAGGGGTCAGGAATACCTGTAGCGTGGGCCGAACTTAGCAAAATAATCCAACTGAAGGGAGCTAGAGGAAATATATATCCACAATATTGATATTGCTTACATTAATAGTTAAAAAGTGATTTATTATCCTTTTTGTATCCTTAATCCATCATCACATTCATCACATACTTTGAATCAAAAAGGAGAGGATGCAGATTCAACCTACACACATGTGGAATACTTGTAAATGCAAGTGTTTATATATAGTTTTATATAAATTAAAATACATGTTTTGATGATATATTGATATTGCTTAAATCATTTTGATATTAGGTGGCATGAAAAGGCTACATTTTGATGATTCACCATAAGTTTTGGATTTTCTTGAGATGACATAGCCACATTTTGTAAACATTGTTTTGAGTTGGCATATATGTCAAATTTGTATATGTACATACACAATTACTCCACTTTTATATATCAAAATCAATATTCTATATATTTTGTTTGTTAAATGTGCATGTTTTCCTACTTTGAAACTTAAAATTTGAATGTATAATCACTAAATATCATGTATATTATTGTTAAATTTAGTTGTCTTGGGAAACTTCACCAAATTTTGAGAACTTCTTTGATCCCCTTAAGACATCCTATTAGGACATAAATTATATTAACATTGCCACTATTTTTGTTTAGTAAATTATTGTTATGATGAGTCCTCCTAAATTCTAATACTTAATTATATTAATTGTGATTCAACATGAGACATGTACTTTGAATTCTTTGATCCCCTTAAGCAAATTTTTAGAACTTCTTTGATCCCCTTAAGACTTCCTATTAGGACATAAATTATATTAACATTAACACTATTTTTGAAGAGTTTGTGATTATTATGACGATTCATCCTAATTTCTAATACATAATTATATCAATTGTAATTTAACATGAGACATGTGCTTTGAATTCTTTGATCCCCTTAAGACATCCTATTAGGACATAAATTATATTAACATTAACACTATTTTTGAAGAGTGTGATTATTATGATGAGTCGTCCTAAATTCTAATATTTAATTATATCAATTATGATGCAAGAGCATCCAAGTGCACACACACAAAAAAAAAAAATTATGTTTGTGTTTTGTTTTAATTTTTCTTGCAAGCACATTTATTTTAAATCCTCAACTCCTCCAACACAATAAGGTTTGATGTCGAGATTGTGAAAACTCAATTAATTAATTATTTCAAATTTTTATTATTTTAAAAATATTTTGAGAAGTGTTAATTTTCCAAAAAGGAAAATTCCATGCCCAAGCCTGTGAGTGGTCATTTATTGTAAAATTGTAACACCATTCAAAAAAATTGAAATTGCATTTTGGAGGATTGGAATGATGGACATTGATGGAATGGAGAGAGTGGGTGTAAGGCAGGAAGAGAATTTTTTAATGGGTATTGAATGCTCGAGCCAAGAAGAGGAAACCCACGTCCAAGAAGGAGTAAGGGGATATTCTGAAGGTGGAATGGCATGGTAGAGAAAGATGGCCTGAAGTCGTATCTGAGATAACTATTCTTAGTAAATTGAGCATAACTTTCTCATATCATAACGAAATGGAAAAATTCAAAAAAAATCAGAAAGTTGAGAAGGAGATGCATAAAACCAAAAAACCATTTTAGAAGATTCATACGAATGAGGGAGTAGTGATAGGCAGAAAGTTGTTCAAGTTTTAGAAGCTTTAGGATGGAAAAAAGGAAGGTAAAATGAAGAAAATGAGAGGGAGGAACAGGGAAAAAGAACGTTGCAGCTTATCATGGCTTGAAGTTGGCTCAAGTGAAAGGTTACAAGAAAGTGTGGCTTGAGGGGGATTCCCTCAATATTATTAATAATCTGAAAAATTGTGCTGCCCCTTCATGGACTATTGAACCTTTGATTATGGATGCTATTGATATCCTCAAATCCTTCAATGAGTATTATATATCTCATATTTTGAGAGAAGGAAATGGATTAGCTGATGTTTTTGCTAATCTTGGTGTTAGAGGTATTAGGGAATGGGGTGTGAATGACCCCCTCCCTATGGAGGCTATTGTATGTATTAATCATGATTGTCAAAATAGCTAACTTGGTTGATGACATTTTAAGGCTCAGGGCGTGCATGACTATTTTCACGTGGCGGGTTATTATGTGGAGATGTTGAGCTAGATATGGATTGTGCTAATGGTACCCTATTTGATATCCATATGGGACGAAACTCTAGGCTCATTATTTTACCCTACCATAATTTCGTTGTCACACGGATTGTAGGTATCTTTGGTTTTCCTTCTCGAGGTTTCTCCTCATTGCTTTCAAGGTTCTCAAGCTTCTCGGCTCTACAAATTCTAGTGCCATGGGAGGTGATATAAATCATGCGGAGCCTTTCTCTTGCAATACTATTAAGAAAAGGAGGAGGTGTGGCGTGTATTAGAGAAAGGTGGGCTTACTACTTATCTAGAAAGGTTGCATGGAAACAATCTGCAGGCAACGACTTTGTTTGCTAAAGCTTGGAACAACTTTTTTTTGAAACTGGGTGGAACATAATTTGATGTGAATGAGGATTTTATAGCCAATATCACTGGGTTGTCTACGGATGGCAAGAAGGTTTATAGAGACAAGAAGGAATCGCAGGTGGCCATGCAAATCTTTTTCAAAGGGAATGAAGCACAAGACCTTAAGACGGCTAAGAGTGGTGGGTACTAGCGCAACTCACTCAAGGTGCTTTGGGGGGATGTGGTTGAGAAACTTATGAGGTATATTACCCTCGAAGGTCGTTTATCTGTGGTAAATGCTTACCATTTTGTTCTGCTTAATCATTTTCACCATAAAAAGAGAATTTATTTTCCTTTTTATCTCTTGGTGTCATTGGATTATGGTCTAAAGGACCACAAAATGAACCCCAAAAATTTGGTGCTGCATGTAGGGCTCATTTTATTAATTTCTA
The DNA here is from genome assembly GCA_007258455.2 of Sequoia sempervirens. Lineage (NCBI taxonomy): Eukaryota > Viridiplantae > Streptophyta > Pinopsida > Cupressales > Cupressaceae > Sequoia > Sequoia sempervirens. The sequence continues at coordinate 3,280,786 of VDFB02000007.1, forward strand.
ACTATGCTAAAGCTTTTGTGGTGCCTAAACCAATTGCTACTCCTAAGGGTAAGCAACAAAAGCTGATTGTGGAGTATGAAACAGTCTCTGAAGAGGAGTTGATTAGCAAGAAAGGGAAAAAGAGGAAAATTGACCTGGAAGAGGAGTCAATTTTTGAGGACACAGATTATGTCCCGGATTCTCTTGCCTCCATGGAGGTGGTTTCACAACCCCCTGAAGTGGGAAAGTCTACGAAAGGGGTGTCAAGCCCTAATAAGGGCTATGAGACTTGCAGTGAGGATAATGTTGCTAAAAATCCGAGTAGATGCCTAAAGGATAAGATTGAAATTGTTGGTGAGGTGTCCTCGCCACCCCCTGTTTTGGGGATTAAGCCAAAGAAGGATCCAGAGGAGGGTAGCAACAAGAAAGTGGTTATTAGGTCTGTGATCTAGTTGTTCGAAATGCAAACTACTTCTCCCCTTAAGGTGGAGCCGGTGGGTAGGATGTTGTGGATTCCCTAGGTGTGGACTTGGATTTGCAAAAGAGAAGGAAGTTTGTTGTTGAGGATATTGTTGACTCTATTCAAAAAATCTAAATGTCGGTTGTTGCTAGTAAGGGTAAGGACATTTGTGTTAGTCAGGACAAGGTAAGCTCCTCCCAAGAGGATGATGTTGTGGGTAAGGGTGTTTTTAACTTTGATCGTGAAGATATTTTTGATGTTCTTGGGACGGCTAGAGAGGGATCCATTGTTTTGTTCAAATTGTTTAAATGGGTGTTTCATGAACTTAACATGACTAATGTTAAAGTTCGGGGTGCGATGAGTAAAGCTGGCGAGTGTTCAATTTAGAATCAGATTGATGAACTGTTTGACTCTTTGAAAATTGTGGTGGATGAAACGTTGAAGATGAAGCATACCCTTGAGGAAAAAATTCTCACCCTTGAGGACCAAATGGAGAGGATTTGTGCTAATCTGGAGAAGGGTGGGGAAGGGACTAAATCTATAGTGAAGTTTGAGTCTGTTAGCATTTCCTCTCCTTTCGAAAGTGCTAAGAAACGCAAAGAGATTTCTCCTAGTGAGGATACTGGTGTTGGTGGCAGGCTTATGGAGGAAGATGTTTTTTTTTTATAAGGTTGGAAGCAAAATGTTTTGATTAGTGAGGTGAATGTGGGTGGGCCTGGGGCTAGAACGTGAAACAAGACCAATGTTCAGGTTGGGACTCCTGTTAAAGATTCGTTTGAAGTCATGGATGATTGTCAAAAGGTTGTGGTGAGTGACATGGAGGCTGTTGATATCCTAAAGAATATGTAGTGATGTTGCTTTTGTTTTTTGGTTGTTGTCGCATTGATGGTGTGTTATGTTTTGGCTGTTATTTTCTCTATGTAGTTATCTTTAGTTTCAACTAATCTTTTTGTAAAGGGTTTTGGGCCCCTTCAAAACCCGTTTTTACCTCTAATCAAAAATAGGGAAAAAGAACCAGAGAGCCAAGAGGATGGAGTAAAAAAGTGATGTAATTGTTGATGCTTGTAGCTATTTATAAAGATTTTAAATCTAATTTTCAGTGATTGGATGAACAATATTGCTTGTGGCAGAGTTTGGTTGTGGCTAGTGTGCTTCCTATAACTTGTTTTTGCAAGCATTGCAAATTTGAATATTGAAAAATCATATTTATATTTCAAAGATTATAAAATGATGTGAGATGTTTATTACTTTGGAATGCACCCTCCATCTTTGAATTCATGTTTAAAACAAAATCTCTTGATTGAGTGTTTTGGGTGTTGTCGCAACTGTTTGATGTTACCTGTAGCTAGTTGATTGTGGAGAATTATGGGTTTTCTAAGTTTTCAACTATGAAATTAGAGGGGTATTGTTTGGGTAAAAATTATGATCTTCTTACTTTCTTGAAGATGAATGTGGAGGTTTTCATTATCCAAGTTTTTATTAGAAAAGGAATTCATTAAATGGTTCAAATTAATTTTTGAAAGGAGGTTTGTCATGAGCTTTGAGTGTAGATTTAGAGTTGTTTGAATTTTCCTTGTGGGGCTGCAATATTCACACTGAGTTTGGAGTGTTGATTTTTTTTCTTGCATCAAATTATGATTTAACATGAGACATGTACTTTGAATTCTTCGATCCCCTTAAGACATCCTATTAGGATATAAATTATATTAACATTAACACTATTTTTGTATAGTTTGTGATTGTTATGATGACTCATCCTAAATTCTAATACTTAATTATATCAATTTTGATTTAGCATGAGACATGTACTTTGAATTCTTTGATCCCCTTAAGACATCCTATTGGGACATAAATTATATTAGCATTAACACTATTTTTGTATAGTTTATGATTGTTATGATGACTCATCCTAAATTCTAATATTTAATTATATCAATTGTGATTCAACATGAGACATGTACTTTGAATTATTTTATCCCCTCAAGGCATCCTATTAGGGCATAAATTATATTAACAATGACGCTATTTTTATACAATTTGTGATTGTTATGATGAATCATCCTAAATTTTAATACTTAATTAATCAATTGTGATTCAACATGAGACATGTACTTAGTTCTAATACTTAATTATATCAATTGCAACTCAACATGAGACATGCACTTAAGCAAATTTTGAGAACATTGTTTATCCCCTTAAGACATCCTATAATTTCACATTAATCTCCAATTAATGTCTTGACTATTAATTGAAATGTAAAGTACAAATATTTAAATGTCTTATTAATTTCAACATTATTTGTATATAATTTCACATTAATGTCCTATTAATGTCTTGACTATGAATCTTTTGTAAAGTACAAATATTTGAATGTCCTATCAATTTCATATTAATTTCACATTTGTATAATTTCACATTAATTTCCTATTAATGTCTTAGATAGCATACTTGAGTTAAATTATTTTTTAACTCCTAAATTATAATGTATGAAAATATTGAAATTTAATAATAAAATATTGTCTCATGATGATAACTAATTTGTTCAAGTTAAAATGCATAAATGTACATGTGTAAATTACTATTTAACAATAATAATCCATAAAATACTAAAATTAATAAAGTCCATGAAACAATATATTAAGTCTATGAAAATATTGAAACATGTACATATACAGTCCATGAAATAATGAAACACGTGTATATAGATCAAGTCTATTGAATACTAAAATACTAAAACATGTATAAAAAGTCCATGAAATACAACCCATGAAATAATCTAACCCCCATTGTCTCTATAATCAAAATACCTCTTCAATCCACGCAAACTACCTAGATGATCTGAATCACTTTGTACAAGAGAAAGAAAGTAGAAATCAGATTTAAGACGATTAAAAATGATTTAATTCAATTAATTTATAAGATCATATTTAAATTACCGTATGATGTTCTGCTACAAGACTTGTCTCATGCTATAGAAGAAAAATAATTTAACATATGAACATATATATTCAATTTTAACTTTGATTTAAGTCATTCACAATGTATAATTTGTAATTGACTTTAAATATAATCAAAATTTTATATTACCATATGGGTTGCTTTGCATGTCTTGGTTGAGGTGGTATGACATCATCAGGATGAAAAGTGCCAATAGCAAAGTCCTAAAAGGTCAAATTTAAAGCACATATGTACAAATTAGATTAAAACATATATATTCAAGTGTACCAATAGGTGTTTTAATCTATTTAAAATACCTACAAATTGTGCACACATATAAAAAAAAATTTAAATAATCTGAAATTCAATTGACTCTTGAATTTGTTGTGCATCAAATGGGTGTCCAATTCCCATCCTCAAGGTGGTGTCAACTTGTACATAGACATATATTTTTTAATACTATAAGTACATGCATGTTTGATATAGTGAATTCAAAATACAAAATTGTAAGTATAGTTTTTTAAAACAATATACATGTACGAGCGACTCATGCGAGACGCCTGACAATGGAGGAGCGCTCGACACTCCCTTTGGTGGAATCGACATGGAATTCAAATGAATTCCTTGAACCAACATAAACATTTAACACGTGTTCAGTATTGAATTAAAAATTAAAATCAAGTTAAAATTATTTAATATATTTAAAAAATCAATCAAAATACCCCATATGGGTTGCCAACTTGCCCTGGTGTCAATGTAAAACAAAATCGACAAATAGAAGATGCCCCTATGGTGGTCATCTACACCAAACAAATTGATTGTTAAAATATTACAATTCTTTTGATATATATGTTCATTAAAAACACATGCTTAGAAAATTGTTATAAATTCAATGTATCTACCTATATATTCATTCCCGTGTCAAAATATCTATAGGGTGATACTCAGTAGTAAGAAAATCAGCATATGAACCAATATCCTCAAAATGTATGTGTGCACTTGAACTAGGTGTAGCCTAATCATGTCCATGACATAGTTGATGCCAACTCGTACATACATGAGGCGTCGACACAGGTGGAGTGGTACTAGGACCAACTCCATATAACATTCCTCCATGGTCTTGCTCTCTAGCCCCAGCTGCCATCGCAGAAGTTTGGTCATCAAGGTTGGTCGTGAGCTCACTCAAACCTCCTAGTGCAGATACCACCGCATGATGTTGCATGGGTGCAGGAATGGCAGCAAAAGGAGGATCTACAAGAGGCTGAGCAAGGATGGGTCTTCTTTGATCAACCAATGCCCCTAACCTTTGTTGTGGTATGCCGCCACCAACACCCCAAAATGATTTGATATCAAAATAATTAGGTTTTTGGCCCAACACAAACTACATATAATTTTCTCAAAAATTATAGAGGGACCTCCACATTAGCATGTGGTGGATGTTCAAATACCATCCACCATTGATCCCAAAAATTGACAAACATCTGCAGATGTCTACACCACCTCATTGATATTCTTGGTTTGTTTGCAGGAATGGGTTGGTTGTTGATAGGGTCGACAAAAAATTGTGCAAGATGGGATTTTGTTATTTTAAGGTCCAAGATCTGTCTATAGGAGATTCCATCAAAATAAAATTGTCTCCTCTCCTCTCTCCATCATCGATGACTATCTAAGTCCACATCGATGGACCTGACAACATCAACAACGTTTTGCATCGAAGATGCAAAACACCTCAGATGGTGTGGAATCAATGCTTCATTTTGAATTGCATTGATTTGATCTTGAATAAATCTAATGTTATCATTGATCTGAGCTCGCAAGTGAGCCTCGTCAAATCTAGGGGTGGAGGTGGGGGTTATAAGGTGGAGGGGGTGGAGGGGTGGAGGTGGAGGGTTTTGAAGTGAATTAGGTTGAGGTGGGGATTGAGGATATCCTCAATATCAAACTAATCCATGATATAATAGTGAACCTACAAAACCTATACAAAATTAACAAACAAGTACAAAATTACAAGAAATAGTTAAATTAAATGTGCATGAGTGTTTAAATAGGATACATACACATACATACATACATACATCATTCCACTTGAGCATATACATACAAATTTCAAAATTTAAGATACATGTTTAAAAGAAAAATAGGATACATACACATACATACATCATTCAACTTGAGCATACATACAAATTTCAAAATTTAAGATCTAACTATGTAATATTACTACATGTACATACTAAAAAATAAACTTAAAACATACACACAAAGGTAAATTTCTAGGTACAAAGTTAATCCCCTTAAACTATTTTCTTAAAAATCCCCTTAATCCACGATATAAATGACGTAACGATACAAATGAAAAACTGTGTAAGGCTCATTTATTTATAAGGAATAGAAATGAAAAATAAATAATTGTTAATGTGATGTTAAATCACATTAAATTAGGAGAAATTATGATGGCTTAAGGGGTCCTTGTAGGATGGCTCAAGGGGTCATAATAGGATGGCTTGGATTAGCTATAGCTCCTAGTGAGTGATAGCTAGAAAAGTGTCAAGATGATATTTTTTTTATCTTAACCAATTTTTGAAGGAGAGCTAGTGCTTACATGTCTCCTATTTCTTTCCTCTTGGATATATTTCAATATAGTATCTTGCTCTTGAACTTATTTTGCATTGAGTGCTTCTTGGTTTGGTTGAGTTTTTTTTCGATCTCATTTAAGATGAACTTTACCCAATCCTCTCTAACCCCAAGACACATGAACTTAACAATGAGAGAGAGAAGGAAGAGGTATTCTTGTTGTGTTTTTTCTTGTTGAGTTTGCATTGATTTTGTTGGATGTGTTGGGTGCCTTGGACGCATTAGCAGGACCTTTGATCCTGATGTTTTCAAGTAAAAATAAATTAACTAAATATTTTAATCTAAATGCAAGAAAGAAGTATTAAATGTTTTGTATTTTCCCAAATTGAATTGTGATTTAATTAACTATTACTATTAAATGATTTTAAATGTTCCTAAATATAATATAAATTAATGTTTTGATTGATTTTGATGTGTTGAGTGTCAAATCATTATCAAGGCCTTTTGATCTTGTTGCCTTGTCTTGTTATCAAGGGAATTTTTCTTGTTTTCTTATGTTGTAATCAAAGGATTTTCAACATGCTTGTTGAATTAAATGTAAATTTACAGTCTAATCTAGACTATCTAATGGAGGAAAGAAAAAAATTGCAATATTTTCTAATATTGGTGCTAATTTAATCAATTTACATTTCTAATCTAACACTCTTCAAAGTAAATTAAACCAAGAATTCAAAATAATAAACAAATTAGCACCTCACACCTAGAAATATAGTAGATAGAGCTTGATGAAGTTGTGGAATATTAGTCCGCAAGGACTTATCTTTCATATTCTCCTCTTATCTCCAACTTGGGGTGCTCCAATTCACAAAAGAAGGATATAGGGCATGGAACTAAACTTAAGGAATAAATAGCAAAGTGTTGTGACATGGGAAATTTTGAAGCTTAAACTAAAGAAAAGATCATTGAGGCTTGCAAGGAGTGTGGCACTCTATGGTAAATTTCCCTTGATGTCTCAAAATTGACTATCGTACTCAAGCAACTATGGGTAGAATGGTAGCAAAACCAAACTCACAAAAAAGGCTTGAACCAAAGATCAAAGGTCAAAGACCCATTTTGAGAGCCAAGTGACATTACTTAAATAGGTTGGGAATCTAAAAAAAACAGTGATTAAGGGTGGGAAACTATCAATAAAAATCATGATGTGGGGGGAAGAACTCAAGAGCAATAAGCGATAGGTGGACTCAAGACTCAGAAAAGATCGTAAATTAGAAGCCAAATGATGGGGAAATGGATAGAATTAAGAGTTCTCACATTTCAATTTGGAATGGAAAGGTCACCTTAATTTACCAATGGGTTTGCTTTTTTCCAAGGTGGGTCTCTCCTTTTGCCAAGGAAAATCACTCAAGTAACCCCTAAGGTGCTCAACTGACCTCATCTCGATGTTTGCCAAGGAAAGTCACCTAGATGAACCTAAAGGTGCTCAAATTGCCCTAGGGTATCTCATGTGACCCCAAGAATTCTCAGGTCGCCTAACCAGTTAAAAGGTGAAAAGGTGAATTTTGGAAAGGATGAGGGTATAGATGTAAGGCAAGAGATTGGAGAGGCCAAGAGAAATGCAAGACACTATTCCAAGGGCTAAATAGATGCTTCCATCCAAGTCACAAAGGACAATAGAGTTTTATTCATGCCATTGCGTAGTGAATTGAACTACCAAATCATCATTGGACTATCATGTATGCTCGTGCAACTATGGGCACTTAGGAAAACATGGCTTCCATATTCCCACTGTTGGTATAGTTTGTCATTGATGTCAAAGGTGAGGTACATGAAGTCAATTATGGATGCAAGGTTTCAAAGTGAGGTACATGAAGTCAAATATGGATGCAAGGTTTCAAGGTGATTGGTATGTTGGTATCACAGGTATATGGTTGTTGGTGATTGACATGATATACATGATATGTGGCACACATGTGACATACATATACTGACAGATGCATTTGAGATGATTTCCTTTGTTTGCATTCCCAGGTTGGTCAAGTTGACCTGCATAAATTGGTGTTTGTACATTCTCATAGGAGCAGCAAGTTTATGTTTAGTGTGAGTCTCCATGTGGCTTATATGTATATTTTCCATCATTTATAAAGTGATAACAACTCTTAGTCAGATGTTGATGAAGACCTACAACATGGACATATCCTAAGGCATAACAGACATTTTCTTCTCAGTTTGGTTATTAAGGTGGTTTTCTCCATTCCAATCCTTTGTTGATATTGGCATTTGGCTTACAATGTTATAAGGTTACTTGTAGAACATATACTATGGTCTTAGTTGTTTTGTGCTTACATTGTGATGAGAATTCAGATTAAAATTTAAAAGGTCTATTGACCTTATCATTTGCATCTCATATGTTGTTTTTAAGGCTTTGAAAATCGTATCCTTAGTATTACTTGTATTAAGGCATTATTGTCACTTACACCACATATGGTGATGGGCAGTTAAAGTGACATAAGGTTTTTATTGGAAAAACAAAAATTAAAAAGAGTCCTTGGCGGGCATGCTAAACCATGAGGCATAAAGGTTAACTTAAGCTCGAGGCAATCGGGCATACTAAAGGGTAATAGCTTATTTTCAAAGTTTTTGAGAAAGGCATTTGTGGTTTCGTTATTTCAAAGCCCACATTAGGGAACGAGATGCAGAGGCTCACATGGAAAACACCAGGGTTTGCTATGATGTTTGATAAAATTAGGTTGAATGTTGTCGGCAGTTTGGAATGATGATGGTGTCAACAACTTGAAGTGACAAAGCTCGAATATAGTGGAAGTTGGCTTCTACCAGTTGGACGATTATCAGGTTTTTAAGGCTTACTTTTCAGTTGGTTTTTCACCTACTCAGGTATTTGCAAAATTCTTTGATTACAGGCCACATTTTGTTAAGGAAAGGATTAGTTTAAAAAAAAGGCATGAAAGAGTTGTTTTGCATATCATCTTTCAGTTATAGCAAGATTATTGCAACTAGTTTTATAAACAAATTCGTTGTGTTCGAAATGGTGTTGTTAAGGATCTTTATGGGCTTCACCTGTGTTGGTTATGATATAAACCCTTTTAGGGTTTATGGATATTTTTTGCAGGGATTAGTAACAAACTCTTCAATTAATTCATTTAGGGTTTCTACAACCCTAATCTGAATGGTTTTGGTTTTACAGTTTTAAAAACTGCATTTGAAGGCAATGGCTATAAAAGATAACTATCAATTTTTCTGTTGGGTTACTCTCAAGAAGAATGAAAAGAGATTTCATGACTATTCTTTAAAGACTTTGTGCAGAGGTTGTTTCATATTGAAAAATTGATTATCATTCTAGAATTTTTTGTCACTTTCATACAACATTCTTCAATGTGCTTATTGAAAATATATATATAGTCTTCTATTGAGATTTAGGACTACAAATTGCACTTCTAGGGTTTTGATAGAATACTCTAATTTTTTTTCCATTGTAAAGGAGTTGGTGCTCTTGTATCTTATGAAGTTGGTACTTCTGAATTTTGTGGAGTTGGTGCTCCTGAACTTTGTGGAGTTGATGCTCTTGAACTTTGTGGAGTTGGTGCTCCTGAACTTTGTAGAGTTGGTGCTAAGTGAATAAAGAGAAAGATTTTTCGAGTGGTTTTTATTCCCCAAGAGGGTTTTCCACTCAAGACATATAATGTGTTATGTGATGAGTCTTTGTGTGATTGTTTTTCATGTCTATCTTATTTTCATAAGTTATCAGATGCATTAATGTCTATTATCAGTTCTTATTTCTGCATTGTTAATGTGTTATGCTATTACAAGTACTTTCACAATCATATGTTGCAAACTGGTTTAAAAGTTTTGTTTAACCAAACATGTTTTGCATGTTGTGATGAAAAGAATTTCGTCTATCACATCACATGTTCATTCATTGATTCATAGTGCAAGGTTGTTATGTTTTAATCTATCATAATGTACTAAAGCTCTTTGTAGTTTCAATGATTATCATATGTCATTCAGTTGCACAGTTGTTGCAGTGTCTCATAAAGTTGCATTGAAATTTGGTGGTCTTAAAGTGATTTAATGATGTTGGTCTTCATGTACATAGTCTTATGAGTTGCACATGTTTTGTCATCATGCTTTGATTGTTAAACAATGTCAGTCACATCTTTTCCATGTGTAAGATATCTCACATAGGTTATATTGGCATAATTTGTTTAAATGAACTGAGTTAATGTTGTCATATCTTTGTTTACCTCTTTTCATGAATGCTCTCAAAGTGATTACTCTGCTTTGTTATCAATAGAAAGGATATTTGAACTAAAATTATTTGTCAAAGTTTAAAAAGGTTTGAATTTTAGATTTTTCTATCAAACATTGATTCACCCCCCCCCCCCTCTCAGTGTTTGTCCATACTCCAACAAGTGGTATTAGAGTCATACCCGTGCATAAGTCTAACCAACTTAGGGTTTCTTGGTTGTGGAGTATTTGTTATGGCTAAGGGAAAAAGAAACAAAGGTCAAAATAAAACCACTAGTGTCAAGTAAAAATTTGATCAACCAACCCCTATCAAGTCTAGTGAAGTTTTGTCTCAAGAAATGCCCCTACTAGTTGATACTAAAAGTGATCTTGTAGTTGGAGAAGAAGGAGATCACTTAGTAAGTGACTTTGAACAAGAATTTGGCGAAAAGGAATGTGAAGGTGATGAATTTGAGGTTGATTTGGAAGGAGAACTGCTTGTTGCCTTAGATGAACTTAAAAGGCTTAAACAAGAAAATCATGATCTCAAGGTACACTTACAAGAAAGTGTTGATGTCAATAAAGTTGTAATACAAAATCATAATGATGATAAAAAGATTATTGAATTTCTGAAAGCTCAAATGGTTGATAGAAAAAGGACTGAAGAGGGATTGGAAGTCAAGTTAAAATACAAGGATGAATTGTGTAATAAACTAGAAAATGAGGTTGTTTCATTGCAGAAAAGTTCAGATAATGATTCCTTGTTAAAAGAACTAACTCTTAAAGATGACATGATTATAAGTCAAAAAATTGAAACTGAAGAATGTAAGAAGATAGCAGATGTTGTAAGGTTTGATTTGGAGGTTAAAAAGATTGAATGTCTAAAAATTGAAGGAGAAGTAGTTGCATTAAGGAAAGATCTTGAAAGTGTCAAGGTTCAATCAAGTAAAAATCAAAAATTTGATTGTAGTACTAATTGTAAGGACCCAATTAATAATAACCAAAACACCACTATTTTTTTTTTGTGTGTTCAAGTATTCATTCACAAGTATACTTGGGAACTTCTATCCATACAGGATAGGTATATCATCTATTCATACGGAACAGGAATTCACTTCATCTATTCATATGGAATAGGAATACATCTATTCATATAATTAGAATAGGCATCCACCTAAACGAGGCAGGAATCTATCATCTGATAGGTATGTGCTCTGGCCAGATTCTTAGACTCATCAGGATCAACCAATCCTGAGTCACCTACCTGATGACCACACTCCCTTCTGAAAGTGTACCAAGGTCGCAGTCCTCAGGGGTATGTAAGTTATAATTCTAGGCTTGAAACCCACCTCGGAATTTGGCCTAAGGGCCTCGGGGAATCAAGCAATCCATGCGGGATTCTTCCGAGTATAGCTGTGTATATTTTAGTTGATTATTTCTGATAACTGGTTATGTGATCCTTCTAACCCTAATCCCTGCTCCCAAATGCCTGAGTACTGGGAGCATCCTTCATTTCCCAAACTGCCTACATACCCTACTTCCAAACAGGATCAAGGCGTAAAATATGTAGTTTTGTTTCCTAGGCTATGTTTATGTGAACTATTATAAAGCAGGTACACAACCCTTTCTAGGGTTTTTATTTCCCCTAGACAGTTCCTCTGCGGTTGCTACCCACGATGGGAAGCATGGATAATAAACGATCTCCTTGACCATTTATTGTTTATCTAATAACATTCATCTAACCCTACTCCCTAATGATGTTTGTCTCCCTTGACCCATTTAAATGATTTCCCAATAAATTATCCACATGATTATATCTTTGACCTAGAATTACATTTGCACCATTGAAAATTCCTAAGTTACAGTTTTCTAGGTTGTCACTAGCGGATTTGATTCATTTATGTTTTATCTTTTTAGATTATCGATCCAAAGGGGATTTCCCTCCCTTTGGATTTTAAATCAAACCATGTCCCTTATTTCTCCCCGGCGATTTATAGGGACGGTGCCATAAACGTCGTTATTGCAACTGTGTTAGGTTGTAGATGCAATAGCTCAAGTATGGCGGCATTACCCGTAAACGTGAGCCAGAGGTACCGTTAATACCGAACGCTGCTAGTTTTGTTTTTCCTTTCATTGATTAGGTTTTCCAAGATAATTTATCTTTCGTAAGAAAGAAGCCCATAAGAATCTAAGATTTATAAGGACTACAATTATAACAATATTTAAAGAATAACATTTGCTTAAGATATTTTAGTAAATCGACAAGCATTGTTCAATAAATTACAAATACATCTTTAGAATAATTTATTGCTAATAAAGAAACGTTCCATCTTAACCATTGAATAAATAAGCTAACTAGACAATAACCATTCATAGAAAGTATTTTCATGCAACACAATAAATGAGTTTCTAAGTTTAGCTACATGCGATATTCCTCTTTTTCTTTGGCGGCTCCTTTCTTCTTATCTTTCAACCGTTTTATGTGTGAATGCAAGAACTTCAATATCTATTTCCAAAACATAGGAAGAGGTCTCTCTTTTGAGAGGGATCTTATATACATACATTCTAACACATTTGGAAATACAAGGAAAGGGCTTATATATTGCTTTTGGGGAATAGTTATCAAGATTTAGTAGCTAGTGTATCTAAATTTTGGAACCATGAACATCCATTTTGTTAAGATTATAACATAAATTTTTCTCTTAACAACCTTTCATTAAGACAACTTTTGAAAAGCCTCATAATCTAGGTTGAATTGGAAATTTGTATAAAAGCCTTTTAAATTATCCTAAGTTTCGGAATGTATTAATTTTAAGGGACTTATGCACAAATAGGATTCTTGAATGCATAGTGCATGTCTAAGTAATCATTGTTTTAATCAGGACTACTAGTAGCAAATTCATATCATTACCATGTATATCTTTGATTTGTGTTACATTACTCTCCTTTCAAGACTTAGGAGTACTTATTACAACTATCTACAACCAATTGAGCTTATGAAATTAAAAGCTATAAGGAATGGAAGTATTTTATTTATTCACTAGGAAAGGTGATTTAATATAAATTTAATGAAATATCCCACAAAATATATAATGATCTAGATGTTAACCAAATCAATAATATGTTTTAAAGGAAATTTATGGATCTTTCAATGTTCACTGGGTTTTTTTTTTTTATCAACAAAAAAATTAGAGTAGAACTATATTGGAATTTAAAACATATATGAATTCAATGGATTTTTATTTATTTTTTATATACAATTAAATCATTAAATATTTAGCTACTCCACAATCTCCATAAAATCTTAATTATCATTAATAAGATATTGATATTACAGATTTATACTTTCTAATCTCTAAGAATCATCCTTCCAATATTGTGAAATAGTATGAATATAAGTTACTTTGTAATATTTCAATATGCTGAATTCTCAATTATAACACTTATTAAATCTATCTCATGATTCTATACTTGATAATATTATGACTTTCATTTCTACGAAATCATTACTGATATACAGATAAAATAACACTCACAATAATTAACAATTTTGACTTGATCTATAAAATTAACAATTAATATCTACATAAGATCATTAAAAGAGTGTTTGCGTCTACACTGAACATGTACACATTGCCCTACTAATTGAAGCACCTGCTTTTTGAATAGAAAATAGCTAATCCAGAGAGGGCAGAGTGTGTGAGGTTTTAGAGACTGCACCATGACTATTGAAGGCATTGATTTTCCTAAGGTTGTTGATTCCATAGAACAGCCTGTGGAGGGTCATTCTAAATTATTTTCCAATCATGTGAACAGGGATAGTGAGGATGCCTTCTGTACTGGGTTGAGACTAAATGCTTCATCCAAATCTAAGGTATTATAGACCCCTCCATGATTGTAGTTACTATATAATGATTCCAAGTACCCACTAGTTGTGTATAATTCTGAAATGGAATAAAGAATTCAACACTAAAATATGGTTGCAGAGATTGATGGTTTTAAGACTAATTTTTGGATAATCACAAGTTTTCACAGTATACATACATATATATATATAAATTTCAAAATACTTCTAAGGTTCCACATACTAGATATGACTACAAGTATCTACAGTTTCATTCTAAATTGAATTCTATGGGGCTATTGCAGATCGCTTTTATTCTATAGACTCTATATCCAACCCCCATTTTATGAAATGCTCAAATTATAATGAAGATAAAGAGGACAATATGAAAGCCTACCTGTGGCGCTAGTTCCAGGAGGAGATCCAAGGTGGATGATATGTTCAGGCCGACACTCCTCTTTTCTACAATTGAACACCCCTCTGGTGTTTCTCACAAAACGTAGAATTCTTGAGTGATCCAAAACATAAGCCCATCCACTCATTTTATAGATATAATGCATTAATTTTTTTGTAAACTGTAGAATGCGGGTAGCTCTAAAATTTATTGGGGGAGGTTGGAATATAACCCATGTGAATAACATGGATGGACTGAGGTGATTGAATTCGGCGCTAGACAGCTGGGGTTGGCGTGCTAGCACATGTTAAATTCTTCTTCATGCGTAGCAGTTCAGAGTAGGTGGATTTTTTTTTACTTTAGAAACTTCTAAGCTTTAAGTTTGATAGGTTTTCAATTTAATTACAAGTGGATCATGATTTGATTGAAAATGACTTCGGAGGCATGGGTCAAAGTGTCTAATTCACGAATATCACTACCATTACTTGCTCAATTGAATGTCGAGTTAGTTGTTAGTTGATTTAATTTTTAAATTGATGATATTAGTTTACTAAAACTTAAATTTTGATATGCATGAATAGGATAGAAATTTCAAATAGTAACAATAATTTAGAATAACAAAAGAGGTCGTGACATCCTCCCCTCCTTAATTGTGCATCGTCCCGATGCAGTAATAAGTTTGTAATAATAAGAGATAGTATCTAAAAGTGTTTGAAACAAGGAAAGAAAAAAAAACATAGTATCTAGATAGTACTTAAAACAAGAAGGGAGATGACTATTGTAAATCAAGTGTATCTTCCCAAGTAGCATTGTCTTCATCATATTGATCCCACTGTACTTTGCTTTGGTCAACCACCCTGTTGCGTAATTGGTATTGGCGCCTCTCCAAGATTTTGTATGGCTCTATCATTATTCTATTGGGCTCTTGGACCTGTAATGCATTCCAATTCAAAACATGTTTCTCATTAGGCACATACTTCTTAAGAAGTGATATATGGAAAACATCATGGATACGACTCAACTGGGGAGGTAGGGCCAATTTGTAGGCAACCGGGTTTATCTTCTCTATGATTTCAAAGGGTCCCACATAACGGGGTGCCAACTTTGCCTTCTTACCAAAACTTATAAAGCTTTTGTATGGCTTAACCTTTAAGAAAACTTTTTCTCCCACTACAAATTCCCTTTGTGTTTTGTTCTTATCTGCATAACTCTTTTGTCTATCTATGGCTTCCTTTAACCTCTATCTAATCAACTTGATCTGATTTTCCATTTCCTTCAACATATATGGTCCAATTATCACTCTATCCTCAAGATTATCCCAACTCAAAGGTGTTTGACAAGCCCTTCCATAAAGTGCTTCAAATGGAGCCATCCCTAAGGAGGCTTGAAAAGAGTTGTTGTACACAAATTCTAGTAGTGGAAGATACTCTTCCCACTTAGATTGTTGGTCCATACAGTACATTCATAGGAGCTCTTCCACAATTTGATTTGTTCTTTCAATTTGGCCATCTGTTTCAGGGTGATATGTTGTACTAAAATTTAATTGTGTTCCCAAAGCTGATTGAAGAGTTGTCCAAAACCTTGAAGTGAACCTAGCATCCCTATATGATATGATCTTTTATGGAATTCCATGCAACCTAAAAATTTATTTTATAAAACGTTTAGCCAAAATTGGAGCATCATCTGTTAAATTACCTGCTATGAAGTGAGCAACCTTGGTAAGTTTATCAATTACCACCATTATTGTGTTATGCCTATAAGGTGTCGTAGGCAATCCTTGTATAAAATCCATACTAATGACCTGCCACTTATGATACGGTATATCATGGGGGTATAATAATCCTACAGGATGGTTATGCTCTGCCTTCACCCTCTGAAATTCAAGACATTTAGCTACATAGAGTACTATGTCATTTTTCATTCCTTGCCAAAAATATAGTTTCTTAAGGTCTGAGTAGAGTTTATTTGCTCCAGGATGTCCTGAATAAGGGGTATTGTGGGCTTCACTTAAAACCAACTCTCTTAACTCCTTGGAGTTTGGAACATATATCCTATTGTTATATCGAAGCAACTTGTCACCATCTAGATAATACCCCCTTATTCTAGGATCAGTTGGATCACTTTCTAAGGTCGATCTGACATGCTTATACCATGAATCTTCTTTTTGCTCATTTAGAATTTTTTCTTTAAAAGTGGTTTTGAATATTGCAATAATCATCAAGTGCCTTCTTCTACTTAGTGCGTCTGCAACCCTATTTTCCTTTCCTTTGATATATTCTATCTCAAAATCATATTCACTTAGGAATTCTAACCATCTTATTTGTCTAGCATTCAAGTGAGGTTGCGTGAAGATATACTTGAGTCCTTGATGATCAGTTTTTAACTCAAATGGTTTTCCTAAGAGAAAGTGTCTCCATTTTTGAAGAGCATGTACAATTGTTGCAAGTTCCAAATTGTGAGGTGCATAGTTTACTTCATGATTTTTAAATTTCCTTGATTCATAAGCTACCACACCTTCATCTTGTATGAGAACCCCACCTTGACCTTCAATGGACGCATCTGTCACAACTATGAAATGTCCATTTGGCTCTGGAACCTTTAAGATAGGTGCAGTGGTTAATTTTTCCTTCAAAATTTGAAATGCCTTATCACACTGTTCAGTCGACAAGAACTTCTTACCTTTCCTTTGTAATGAAGTGATTGGATTTTCAATTTTTGAGAATCCTTCTATGAATCTCCTATAATATCCTGCAAGTCCCATAAAACTTCTTACCTCAAACACATTTTTGGGAATTGGCCATTCTTCTATGGCTTTTATCTTATCTAGATCTACTGCAATTCCCTCTTCTAAAATGATGTGGCCTAAGTAATGTATTTTCTTTTTAAAGAATGCACATTTTGATAGTTTCCCATATAGCTTATGTTTCCTCAACCTTTGCAAAATTAGTTGAAGATGTGCTAGGTGCTCCTCCTCATTTTTGGAATAAATCAAGATATCATCTAGGAAGACCAAGACAAATTTATCCAGGTAATCATGGAACACACTGTTCATCAAGTTCATAAAGGCAGCTGAAGCATTAGTCACACCAAAAGGTAAAACTGTAAACTCATAATGCCCATAAGAATCTAAGATTTATAAGGACTACAATTATAACAATATTTAAAGAATAACATTCGCTCACGATATTTCAGTAAATCAACAAGCATTGTTCAATAAATTGCAAATACATCTTTAGAATAATTTATTGCTAATAAAGAAACGTTCCATCTTAACCATTGAATAAATAAGCTAACTAGACAATAACCATTCATAGAAAGTATTTTCATGCAACACAATAAATGAGTTTCTAAGTTTAGCTACATTTGATATTCCTCTTTTTCCTTGGTGGCTCCTTTATTCTTATCTTTCAACCGTTTTATGTGTGAATGCAAGAACTTCAATATCTATTTCCAAAACATAGGAAGAGGTCTCTCTTTTGAGAGAGATCTTATATACATACATTCTAACACATTTGGAAATACAAGGAAAGGGCTTATATATTGCTTTTGGGGAATAGTTATCAAGATTTAGTAGCTAGTGTATCTAAATTTTGGAACCATGAACATCCATTTTGTTAAGATTATAACATAAATTTTTCTCTTAACAACCTTTCATTAAGACAACTTTTGAAAAAGCCTCATAATCTAGGTTGAATTGGAAATTTGTATAAAAGCCTTTTAAATTATCCTAAGTTTCGGAATGTATTAATTTTAAGGGACTTATGCACAAATAAGATTCTTGAATGCATAGTGCATGTCTAAGTAATCATTGTTTTAATCAAGACTACTAGTAGAAAATTCATATCATTACCATGTATCTTTGATTTGTGTTACATTACTCTCCTTTCAAGACTTAGGAGTACTTATTACAACTATCTACAACCAATTGAGCTTATGAAATTAAAAGCTATAAGGAATGGAAGTATTTTATTTATTCACTAGGAAAGGTGATTTAATATAAATTTAATGAAATATCCCACAAAATATATAATGATCTAGATGTTAACCAAATCAATAATATGTTCTAAAGGAAATTTATGGATCTTTCAATGTTCACTGGGTTTTTTTTTTTTATCAACAAAAAAATTAGAGTAGAACTATATTGGAATTTAAAACATATATGAATTCAATGGATTTTTTTTTTTTTGATATACAATTAAATCATTAAATATTTAGCTACTCCACAGTCTCCATAAAATCTTAATTATCATTAATAAGATATTGATATTACAGAGTTATACTTTCTAATCTCTAAGAATCATCCTTCCAATGTTGTGAAATAGTATGAATATAAGTTACTTTGTAATATTTCAATATGTTGAATTCTCAATTATAACACTTATTAGATCTATCTCATGATTCTATACTTGATAATATTATGACTTTCATTTCTACGAAATCATTATTGTTGTACAGATAAAAAACACTCACAATAATTAACAATTTTGACTTGTTCTGTAAAATTAACAATTAATATCTACATAAGATCATTAAAAGAGTGTTTGCGTCTACACTGAACATGTACACATTGCCCTACTAATTGAAGCGCCTATTTTTTGAATAGAAAATAGCTAATCCAGAGAGGGCAGAGTGTGTGAGGTTTTATAGACTGCACCATGACTATTGAAGGCGCTGAGTTTTCCTAAGGTTGCTGATTCCATAGAACACCCTGTGGAGGGTCATTCTAAATTATTTTCCAATCATGTGAACAGGGATAGTGAGGATGCCTTTTGTACTGGGTTGAGACTAAATGCTTCATCCAAATCTAAGGTATTATAGACCCCTCCATGATTGCAGTTACTATTTAATGATTCCAAGTACCCACTAGTTGTGTATAATTCTGAAATGGAATAAAGAATTCCAGCACTAAAATATGGTTGCAGAGATTGATGGTTTTAAGACTAATTTTTGGATAATCACAAGTTTTCACAGTATACATATATATATATATATATATATATATATATATATATATATATATATATATATATATATATATATATATATATATATATATATATTTCAAAATACTTCTAAGGTTCCACATACTAGATATGACTGCAAGTATCTACAGTTTCATTCTAAATTGAATTCTATGGGGCTATTTCAGATCGCTTTTATTCTATAGACTCTATATCCAACCCCCATTTTATGAAATGCTCAAACTGTAATGAAGATAAAGAGGACAATATGAAAGCCTACCTATGGCGCTAGTTCCAGGGGGAGATCCAAGGTGGATGATATGCTCAGGCGGACACTCCTCTTTTCTACAATTGAATGCCCCTCTGGTGTTTCTTACAAAACGTAGAATTTTTGAGTGATCTGAAACATAAGCCCATCCACTCATTTTATAGATATAATGCATTAATTTTTTTGTACACTGTAGAATGCGGGTAGCTCTGAAATTTATTAGGGGCGGTTGGAATATAACCCATGTGAATAGCATGGATGGACTGAGGTGATTGAATTCGGCGCTGGACGGCTGGGGTTGACGTGCTAGCACATGTTAAATTCTTCTTCATGCGTAGCAGTTTAGAGTAGGTGGATTTTTTTTTACTTTAGAAACTTTCTAAGCTTTAAGTTTGATAGGTTTTCAATTTAATTACAAGTGGCTCATGATCTGATTGAAAATGACTTGGGAGGCATGGGTGAAAGGTCTAATTAACAAATATCACTACCATTTCTTGCTCAATTGATTGTCGAGTTAGTTGTTATTTGATTTAATTTTTAAATTGATGATATTAGTTTACTAAAACTTAAATTTTGATATGCATGAATAGGATAGAAATTTCAAATAGTAACAATAATTTAGAATTAAAAAAGAGGTCGTGACACTAATCTATTGAATGAGATGTTGGACAGGAAAAATCATTCTAAGGATCCTACAGGATTGGGATATGAGGTTGGACAAAGCTCTATACAAGAATCTAAACATAAGACTATTTGCTACTGCAGATGGAAAGAGGTTTATAGTCAAGCAAACACCAAGAATGAAGGTTGATCTTGGTCACCATATTGTTGCACCGAAGGATAACGCTGCTGGTAGAAGACAACTTACAGGCATTCATGGAGAAAGGAGAAATGTTTTCAGATCTTCATATCCTTGGCATGATCAGTCATTTAGGTACAATCATTCTTTTCAAGGATATTGTTATGCTTGTAATGACTTTAATCATAAGGCAACTAATTGCATAAGATGGTTAAATAAGAATCATTCTTATGTCTCTAGAAATGAGAATGTGGTGTGTTACAATTGTAACAATTTTTTTCATTTAAGAAGAGATTGTCGAATGAATACAAGTGATAATTATGTACGGAACAATATTGGAAATGTCTATGGGAAGTCTTTTGTTCCTCAGATCAATCATAAGATCATTTGTTTCAGATGTAATAATGTTGAGCATAAAGTACAGTAGTGCATATTTAATAGAAAGATAAGCACTTTAAACAAACAAATGAAAAAGTTTACATTGGTGTGGAAAAGAAAGAGTAAACAAGATGACAAGAAGAGCAATCAAGATGAATTTGTGAAAACTCCTTGTACACTCCTTGCACATGTGATGCCATCCAGGTCCTGATAAGAAGCAAAGACTCAAGGGGAGTCTATTATGGTAACATCTTTTACCCCTATGAAGTCAAGAATGATCTATGGCAACATGCATCTGCTATTGGTGGTATAAGAAGTAAAGAAAAGTTTGTAAATGTCAATTTTTCATTTTGTTTTATTCTAATTGAATTGGTTATGAAGGTATGCATATGATATTGGAGGTATATGTTGCTGAAAAATTCAAAAGAAGTAAATAGCCAACTTGTTAAATAAGAGGTCTCAAATTTTGACAGTTTTGGATATAACAGAGATCATCATGATTATTGTACTGTGCATAACAGATTTGTTGTTACAGGTTGTTAAGGTTTATGTGCTAATTTGATGGAGCCTTTCATTTCCTATCATTCAGGCAACAGGAAGGATTGAGCTAATGAATATTCTTGTATCATGATCTTCTAAAGTTGTTCTCACCATCTTTTATGTGTTTCCACTAACACATTCATTGCAGGAATTCAAGTTTGAAAGTACAATGACAGTTCTTTGGCGAGTTTGATGCTTTGATGGCTCAATTCATAAGGTGCATATGATCATGAGACAAAAGTACTAGACATGTGCATATTGGTGTTTGGTGAAGTAGGTTGACATGAGGCTCTTTTTGCAGTCCCTTGTCTACATATAAGACATGTTTGAGTTGCTTATCTTTGATGACTCGAAATCATTCATTAATATTGGTATTGGTGTATTTTGGTTTAACTATTCAGGAGTTGCAAATATCATATGTAGTTTAGGGTCATGCATATTTGACATCTACATAGGATGTTGAAATCAGGTTAAATTTGTCTTTGTTCCTGACATACCGGTGCATCTTATGAAAAACTTGATGATAGGTTGTCTGAATTTCTTCTTGACCACATTTTAAGGCTTACTATTTCTATGTTAAGATTGTTATTGATCAAACTTTGAATACATCTTGATAATTCATTGTCACTAAGAAGAATTGGTTGAGTATCAAAGATAAATGTTTGTCATTGGTTTGCACTCATGCTCTTGGAAGATTGTAGATTCATGTTTGAATTTAAGTGTTCTCATTCAAAGAGAGCATTTTAGAGGTGTTATGAATCAAGGTTGTTTTCGAGGAGATGAAGATTCATAAAGATAATCTTGAAAATGGTATAAACAGTTGTGAGGAGAATTTATGCAAATGCAAAGCAGCATCAGATGATAAAGATTCTAGAGGACAGTGAAGTCTGCTGACAAGACAAAGATAGTTGTCAGGATTATTGATGATTTATGACAGTCATATGATCTAGTGATGGTGCAATCTTTATGGG
The DNA here is from genome assembly GCA_007258455.2 of Sequoia sempervirens. Taxonomy (NCBI): domain Eukaryota; kingdom Viridiplantae; phylum Streptophyta; class Pinopsida; order Cupressales; family Cupressaceae; genus Sequoia; species Sequoia sempervirens. The sequence continues at coordinate 3,303,133 of VDFB02000007.1, forward strand.
TGAATGATTGTTTGAGCAGAGAATTTATCTCTTTGCATTGTTTTTTAGTAATCAAGGTGTGAGCTATATGTTTTATGGATTTGATGTCTTGAAGTGAGTTTTATATCTGAAACAGTGTGGAGACTATAAAATATTTGTGCATCTATGATCTTGAACATTTCACAAGTTGTTGTAACAGTGATGGGCTCTTACAAAGGGAAAAACATGTGTTCAGGACTGCCATGTGGTTTCTATGTCATTGTTTTACAATGTGAGCATTTGTTTCTCTTAATAGTTTGTATCTTGTACACACGGTATCTTGAACTGAGAATGATGGACATGGTCACAGTGAACAAACAAGGACTATGAGGTCTTGAAAGCAAGCATATCATAACAAGTAGTGGTGGTACAGGGCATTTGTTTGAGTGATATCAATTAAATCTTTCTTGGCTCTTAAACATAAGACATCTAAGCACTGTGATTTCTTGATGTGCATACCATTCTATCTCTATTGTTCTTATTTTAGAATGTCTTAACTCTCACTGAATACATAATACATCAAGCTTCAATACAGGGGTGTTTGACAAATACCATTGTTTGGATAGACCATGATACATCTATAAATGTTGTTGATTCTAGAATTTTTTATTTTTTTTGTAGTCATCTAATTAACAGGTTTTTGAATGACAGCGACTCTTCTTTGACAAAGCCTCTACTTAATAACAGTGATATTGATATTCAAAAGTTTGTGATACAGGTCATCTATGCTAGTTTGGAGTCATGTGTTCATGATAGAAGTTGCAAGGGGTTGTAGACTTAATAATGTGATTGGTGACAAAACATTGCACTCTTAGGATAGTGATCATGTTGTGTTTTTGTATCCTAGTAAATATATGAAGAAGAAGGTGACAGTGTGTTTTTACAAGGTACTATTGCAAGGTGGAGTTTGAATTTGGTATGGCCATGATAGACATGTATGTAAGAGCAGAAGTTTTTTTGTGAGACTATAATTGTGATTTATCTATGACAGTGTTATAATATCCTTGGTTCAGATATTTGTTTCATGTTTGATATGTGTTGGATTCTTGGTATCTTCCTTGAAGCATGGTAAACATATTAGAACAATAATGTGCCTATAAAATGTATTGATGCCTCTTTCCTTGGTCATGAGTGGAATAGATTGCAGGAGTCCTCAGTCACATGAGACAATGATTCATATTAGCATCTTGACACCAATTCTGAAATTGTTATTAACAGGGGGAGTAGCATTAGTGACGATCCTATGTTGTCAAGATAATGATCAACTTGTTTATGGTTATGAATCTCTTTCTAAGTCAAAACACTTGTTGCTTGGTTGATATTACCTGACTAGTCAAATGCAGATAGCAACCTAAGTCAATTGCTAATATTAAATGGTTTGTGCATACACGACAGGGGAGATTTCATAGACAGTTGATTCCTTTGTCATCTGATGTCAAAGGGGGAGAGAGAGAATGGAGTATTGTAGTTTTTCCATCAATGACAAAGGGGGGGTTTGTTGGTATAGTTTGTCATTGATGTCAAAGGTGAGGTACATGAAGTCAAATATGGATGCAAGGTTTCAAAGTGAGGTACATGAAGTCAAATATGGATGCAAGGTTTCAAGGTGATTGGTATGTTGGTATCACAGGTATATGGTTGTTGGTGATTGACATGATATACATGATATGTGGCACACATGTGACATACATATACTGGCAGATACATTTGAGATGATTTCCTTTGTTTGCATTCCCAGGTTGGTCAAGTTGACCTACATACATTGGTGTTTGTGCATTCTCATATGAGCAGCAAGTCTATGTTTAATGTGAGTCTCCATGTGGCTTATATGTATATTTTCCATCATTTATAAAGTGATAACAGCTCTCAGTCAGATGTTGATGAAGACCTACATAATGGACATATCCTAAGGCATAATAGATATTTGCTTCTCAGTTTGGTTATTAAGGTGGTTTTCTCCATTCCAATCCTTTTGTTGATATTGGCATTTGGCTTACAATGTTATAAGGTTACTTACAGAACATATACTATGGTCTTAGTTTTTTTGTGCTTACATTGTGATGAGAATTCAGGTTAAAATTTAAAAGGTCTATTGACCTTATCATTTGCATCTCATTTTTTTTAAGGCTTTGAAAATCGTATCCTTAGTATTACTTGTATTAAGGCATTATTGTCACTTACACCACATATGATGACAGACACTTAAAGTGACATAAGGTTTTTATTGGAAAAACAAAAATTAAAAAGAGTCCTTGGCGGGCATGCTAAACCATGAGGCATAAAGGTTAACTTAAGCCCGAGGCTATCGGGCATACTAAAGGGTAATAGCTTATTTTCAAAGTTTTTGAGAAATGCATTTGTGGTTTCGTTATTTCAAAGCCCACATTAGGGCACGAGAGGCAGAGGCTCACATGGAAAACGCCAGGGTTTGCTATGATGTTTGATAAAATCAGGTTGAATGTTGTCGACAATTTGGAATGATGATGATGTCAGCAGCTTGAAGTGACAAAGCTCGAATACAGTGGAAGTTGGCTTCTACTAGCTGGACAATTATCAGGTTTTTAAGGATTACTTTTCAGTTGGTTTTTCACCGACTCAGGTATTTGCAAAATTCTCTGATTACAGGCCACATTTTGTTAAGGAAAGGATTAGTTTAAAAAAAAGGCATGAAAGAGTTGTTTTGCATATCATCTTTTAGTTATAGCAGGATTATTGCAACTAATTTTATAAACAAATTCTTTGTGTTCAAAATGGTGTTGTTAAGGATCTTTATGGGGCTTAACCTGTGTTGGTTATGATATAAACCCTTTTAGGGTTTCTAGATTTTTTTAGCAGGGATTAGTAATAGACTCTTTAGTTAATTCATTTAGGGTTTCTACAACCCTAATCTGGATGGTTTTGGTTTTATAGTTTTAAAAACTCCATTTGAAGGCAGTGGCTATAAAAGATAACTATTAGTTTTTCTATTGGGTTACTCTCGAGAAGAATGAAAAGAGATTTCATGACTATTCTTTAAAGACTTTGTGCAGAGGTTGTTTCATATTAAAAAATTGATTATCATTCTAGAAGATGTTGTCACTTTCATACAACATTCTTCAATGTGCTTATTGAAAATATATATATAGTCTTCTATTGAGATTCTAGGACTGCAAATTACACTTCTAGGGTTCTAATAGAATACTGTAATTGTTTTTCCATTGTAAAGGAGTTGATGCTCCTATATCTTATTAAGTTGGTGCTCCTGAACTTTTTGGAGTTGGTGCTCCTGAACTTTGTAGAGTTGGTGCTCTAAGTGAATAAAGAGAAAGATTTTTCAAGTGGTTTTTATTCCCCAAAAGGGTTTTCCACTTGGGACATATAATATGTTATGTGATGAGTCTTTGTGTGATTTTTTTTCATGTCTGTGATTTTCATAAGTTATCAGATGCATTAATGTCTATTATCAGTTCTTATTTCTGCATTGTTAATGTATTGTGTTGTTACAAGTACTTTCACAGTCATACGTTGCAAACTAGTTTAAAAGTTTTGTTTAACCAAACATGTTTCGCATGTTGTGATGAAAAGCATTTAGTCTATTACATCACATGTTCATTCATTGATTCATAGTTCAAGGTTGTTATGTTTCAATCTGTCATAATGTACTAAAGCTCTTTGTAGTTTCAATGCTTATCATATGTCATTCAGTTGCACAGTTGTTGCAGTGTCTCATAAAGCTACATTGAAATTTGGTGGTCTTAAAGTGATTCAATGATGTTGGTCTTCATGTACGTCTTATGAGATGCACTTGTTTTTTCATCATGCTTTGATTGTTAAACAATGTTTGTCACATCTTTGCCAAGTGCAAGACATCTCACATAGGTTATATTGGCATAAGTTGTCTAAATGGACTAAGTTAATGTTGTCATATCTTTGTTTACCTCTTTTCATGAATGTTATCAAAGTGATTACTCTGCTCTGTTATCAATAGAAAGGATATCTGAACTAAAAGTCTTTGTCAAAATTTAAAAAGGTTTGAATTTTAGGTCTGTCTATCAGACACTAATTCACCCCCCCCCCCCTCTCAATGTCTGTCCATACTCCAACACCCACCACAATCTACCCATGGAGCAAATAAATCTTACAATGTTGACAACTCAAACCCTATCTATTCACCACTTGAAACATGTGGTTGATACTTTCTTTCTCAAACATCAACTCCCAAAAAGAGTGGTCATAGAAAACATGTTTATTTCTTACCATATATTCTTGTATTTATGTGGGATATAAAGGCGTTGATGCCTTGTGTAGTGTCACGAATTCTTATAAGCTTTGGCAAGCCCTTTGTGTTCATCTTCTTACATACGGTTTTGAACTCAAGCATGCCTTTACATCCTTTTTCATGGATTTTTCGTTTTCTTTTCAATTGGATTGAACTAGCTCATCAGATTGTTTGAAAATGGGATTGAAATGAGAGTTTCAAATTAGACTAAAAAAATTTGCAAATATTTTTATTTATTTGTTTGTTTGATAATAGAAATTAGTCATAGTTATGAATGGAAATTTTAAAAAATGAAGCACATAAATGTTATTGTGAATTTATTTTCTTTTAACAGAAATTTTTCGTAGCGCTTTGATACCTATGCCAACATAGGAAATGGATAATGAATGAATTTAAAAATGGCCAAGTCAAATCTATTGGGAAAATGTGTCTCAACCTTGCAATTGCAATAAGTTTTACTATTGATAGGTGAATGCAAGGGGTGCAAAGGGGTACCCCCTATGGGGTTTGGGTGTCATCCCCCCAGTGAGGGGTCCTGGGGTTACATGCCCTAGTGGGGGGTCCGGGGTCTATGTGCCCCAACGGGGGTTTGGGGGTAGTACCCCCGAAAGCCACATTTTATGTATATTTTATTATTGTAAATATGGATCATTCATCGTTAATTTTGAGATCTGACAGTAGATATTTTGTTGGCTTATCTTGCCCTAGAAGGTAACCCTATTTTATGAGGGTGTTGTATTACGATTGTGTATTGTGATGTATTCTAAGAGTATGATAGCGGTCATGTTGCTTCTAGATCTTTGGTTGGTGATACGCCTTTGAGAAGCTTGCTCTGCAAGTATATTGTAATCTTCATGATTTTTGAATAATATTTTGGGTAGCTTTTGGAGTGTGAGGTTTTTCTCCCGAAAGGGTTTTCCCCACATAAATCACTGTATTGTAGTATGCATGATATTTATCTTTAAGTTTTTGTCACTGTTGTAAAGATCTGTAAATTTTTGCATTATCCTCCTCTCAAGATTAGTGTAGGAAGTTGTTCCGCTACCTTAGCTTCCTTACAAAACCTTATCTCATTCACTAAAAATGTGATATAATGTACATATTTATCAATAATAATTGTTTAGTTCATCTTCAATATGACAACTAAGCTTCTAATGTATCTAAATAATATAAAATATTGTTACACTATTATAGTCCACATAAGATGACAAAATATCGATAGTTTCTACTTAATATTTTTCTCTATCTAGAATACAATAACTACCTAGTTTCAACAATTCAAATACAAATATATGTATTTATCAAATTCAATTGAAAACATATTCTTACAAAAGTTTTATGCTCAATTGTTTGTATGGTTTGTGTGATTTGTATTAATATATTTATTTTTAGAGTTGATCACTCTAATACCTAATATGTACCTTTATTGTGATGCAGTTTTGTGAAGTGTATAGTGTCATGTACCTTTGATTGTCTTTCATGCATATTTTTGTGTTTTATATGAATATTGTTGATCCAATGTGTGTTGTAAAGTATTGTGAAAGTTAATTTTTTTATGATATATTGTGATGTGGTGGATAGTGTTGATAGTTGTTATAATTGGTTACACTTTGAAGCTTCATTATTATGGATTTGAATGTGTATTAACATATAATAAATCAAAGAAAGATGATCATTGTAATAAGATACACGTTGCTTAATGGACTATGGGTTGCTTGTTCATTCACTTCAAACCAAATTGATGGTTGAGCAAATGAGGGTTCCTTCTATATATAGCTTCATATTAGCCTCCCCATATGCAATTCGAGCATTGCATGGAGTGGAATTTACTTAAACATTGTTATAGTGGATATCTGGATATTGTACAATGCATTCTCAACTTTAAATGACTATTACATATGTGAAAATTTTGTGCATGTTAGATATATTAATATATATGATTCATTGGATGTATTATTGATTCAATTTGTACTATGAACTTATTGTATTTAATAATGTTATATTATCATACTTACCGATGTTATTACTATTGTTATTGATCCATATAAGTTACTCTATTCTACTTAAGAAATAAAACGTTTAGGTTTGCATTTTGGGAGTTGTTACAAGATGTACGAGATGACATGTTGCTTGATGGGGTGAAATGGATGCAAATAAATACCTCTAAATACAAGTGCATGGCACCAAATCATGCAAATAAGTGTTTAGTCCACTCACAACAATGAGTACATGTTGGTAAATAAATTTTTTGTTCCAATATTTCACTAAAAACAATTGAACTTGCCCAATGGACAATGACAGTTTACAACAATTGGAGATAATGCTATCGAATTAGCAATTTTTCTCTACATTTGAGAGCGGTAGATCCCCCGTAAGAGAGAATTTTAGATTTCTTACAAACTAAGACAAACAAAAAGAGGAAAACCTAGATAAGGCTAAACTATGGCCAATAATCTAGTTTTCCTGAAAATAAAGAATAGATACACAAAAAAAAGGAGGAAAATTTCCAAGGAAGATTATAACAAGGGTTTAAATGAGGAAATGTTACTTAACATAAAAAAGGAAGTATTTATTTAGTATTTCCAAACTCATAGATCTAAAAACCTCGACTATTACATCCATTGTTGCATTAAGACTTATTCCATCCACCACATGACAAGCAATATTCTAAATAAAATCTAAAAAAAATTAAAAAATCTACAACATAAAAAAATAATACACAAGCTCATAAACCAACAATATTCTTGTTTATTGAAATCCAAAAAGAAGAGCTCGGAAACTCTTTCCACTCTAATACAAATGTCTATGAATAAAAAAATCCCTAGAAAAGAACCTTTATTTATAACTATTGCATAATTGTTTATCTTGAAACTTTGATTTTCTAATTTAAAATTTAAAGTAAAATTTCAAAAGTGCAAAAGAAAAATAAAGTTGGGTGTTTATGCTCCAAGCAATTGTAAATTAATTTCACCATCTTCACAATGCATTCAGTCTTCAATTCCTTCTCTAAACTTTCTATCTAGAGTAATACTTACAAGAACCACTTCAAACCTCTTCCATAAGAAGAATGAAGTCACAACAGCAACGACTATAGAAAGGGAGCCATGTCTTCGACACTAGGCCTAAAGTTTCCTTCTCTTTCGTTCCCAAGTATCTAAAGATCTGGATTAGGCACTCCTTGTCCTTCGAAAAGTGCATTCCATGCATCTACTTGTCCTGCCTTCTCTTTGTTCTCCCGATGGACATCCTCAACGAAGATTTTAACAATTGCAAACCCCATTCTATTGGCATGAATGCATCTACTTCAAGAAAATCTACCCTTATTTAGCCTGTAGCCACAAATTGTTGAAAGAGAATTCACCCAAAGAAAATATTATAAAGCATCTAGTTTAACCCAAGAACTTCCTATTTCGTTCATTTTTTTTGTAATCAATTCAATTAGTGTGTGGGACCTTTGCAACAGCACCTGATAAAGACTCTAACCTTTTACCTTTGAAAAGTTGTTTTCGTCCCGTTCTAAAATTCCCATTTTCGTTTAGGCTAGAGAGTACAACTTGGCAGCTACAAATCACCTGAGAAAGGTGAAAGAGTGAGCCAATCTTTTTTGTGCAAGCGTATTAGGGTTTTGAAAACGGCAAAACCGCTAACACAAGTATTTTAAGTCCTTTGGCATCAACATTTCAAGAAGTCTGAAAACCGTAAAAGCTCCTGATGAAGACTGTGTCGATGATTTGAGAGGTTTGAAAACTTTGAAAAGTACCAACATTCTTCAGAGTTCTCAACACTTCAATTGGCGTTAAAGAGTTTTAAGAGTTATTAGAACTCATCGATTGGCACTTAAAGAGTTCCTAGAACCTCTACACCTCCAATCGATTTTCAAAAAGCTCCTCCAACAAATTTGTTTCGTGTTTATCTTTGCAACCTTTTTAAGTATGGTGCTATCTGAGGTTCAGACCAAAAACATTTTGCAATTTGCAAGTGTGAAGTTCAAAGTTTAACTTCACATTTTGCACTTTCTCAGGATTCAAAAATGTTATGTCAACCGCGACTTACAATCTGAGAAAAGTCTTCCCATTTGTAACCTACAATACACTTTTGAAAATTAGAAAAGTTAACTCACATTGCCAGTATACATTTTATGAACCAAAAACTTCTAACAACTTGCACTTTTGACATGTATTCTAGAAACTAGAAAACTTGCACTCTTTACAACAAAATGCACTATGAGATTTCGGAAAACCTTAACCCTTTGCAAATTTTGAGAACTCGAAAGTTTTCTCCTTTTTTAACTTGAACAACATTCGAGAAACTAGAAATAACTTGCAAAATGAACATAAATTGAGAACTTCAATTTGGCAAGTGACTGAGGACAAATGATATGGCTTTCATTTGACTTTTTATAACTCACAAGTTGACATTACAAAGGAACTTAACACACAATTTACCATCAACAAATAATGTGGGATAATTAATTGACAACACATGTCAATTCCATGAGCATAAAAAAATTAAATTGCTAAAGTTAAAATTGCAACCTGCAGCAAGATAAGCAAGAGTCCACTAAATTTGAATTTCAAAATTTCAAGGTTGAAGTGTGACTGCACAAATATGTTTTGAGTTGGCTCACATCTAGTTGACTAAGTAGGTGTCTACTAAATTTGAAGTTGGAAATTTTAATTGTCACTCTACCCCCAACCGAAGAAATGACCCTACCCTAGGTAGGCAAATAGTTAGATCCAGGTGAGTAACAAATACATTGGGATATGTGTATAGACATGATCAATGCATGATTTGAGCCAATGTATCAAAATGTTTGTAAGGATAAGGTACAAATAAATGTATGAAAACGAATGTATGGATATGGGTATAAGCTTAGGTAATGATCTCTACTTTGCTCAAGATCATACCATGTGTCTATATATACATATATTAAGCCATTCATTCAAAATGGGCTCAAAACTAAATGCCAATTGGCATGGGTATGTTAATTTCACCATTACAATAGTATAGCAACTCTATAACATCTTTTTAATGATATATCCTTATGATACAAATGACATTGCCTACATAGAACAACAAGGGTTGCACTTGAGCTATTCTCTATTTCTTAGAGTTAACACTTGATTAGAAAATTTACTATTCTATTTCTTAGAGTTAAAACACTTGATTAAAAGAAATTTAATAATTGATCCATGTCACATATGTTCTTAATGATATGAGAACAATGGCCCAAACTACACTACATACATCAAAATGTGAAGTTTTTAAAATTTATCTATTGAACTCCAAAAAAAAAAAAATGGTAGTTTGACGTACACTTTAGATAGAATTTACACCGTGCATCAAAAAATAATGTTATGTTAGATCTTATTTATTAGAAAAAATTAGGTCTCAATTACATGCCTTTCTATCAATTATTTCAAATACCTATTTTAGATTTCATGTAAACCTCTTTAAGAAAGATGCACCATTGTGTCTTAATTGTCGAGCTGCTATTTAAGCAATAAAAATAGTTCCCAATTGTTCGTCCTTGTTTCAAGACATAAAAGTTATCAAGAATTAGATAGCATAGATCCTGAATGAAATGTAATATATTGAAGGGTTAAAGTTGTTTATACATAAAATTTATGCCCTTCATCTTAAATCTCTATATTAAATGTTTTATATATTTACATTGAGTAAATAAATATTCATTCACATCCAGAAAGCTGTATGCCCTGAGAGAGGTGAGGCTTAGTCATTTCCCCTAATATATGTAGACAATATATGAACTTTCTATTCCAAGATTACAGTTGCTTAAAAGTAAAATCCATACCCAAATGCTCCGTTTTTTAGAAGGGCTTCCCTCTTACCTCCAAAGTTTGTTTACCCTTTCCAACCTAAATTGTTATTTGGGCCTTGTTTTACGTACAGTTCAAATTATAGTCTTTCTAAACATTTTGTTATATTATCATATATAAGAAATATTGCGCGTAAGGAAAAATAGCAATTCTTCGTTGATTTTTTTTATTTTTAAATGATGTTAAGATTTTATTGGCTACAGCAAAAAAGAAGAGATTTAGAATATGCACACAATAGTATTTCAAATCTACATACTGGGCTACTTCAAAATTGGAAATTTTTCATCTCCCTTGTGTCAATGGATGAAAAAGCTCTATTTAACAGCTACTGCAAAGTGGATGTCTGTTGAGACACCTGTAAATCTCGCTTTTTCTGTGTCTATACTAAAGCAATTGTCGTTCACCCTGGCAGATTTTCTAGCTTTCATTTCAATCAATGGACCACGAATTCCTCAAAGTTGATGCTAAATTTGCAAAGTCTAATGACAAGTTCCATGTATATATTAGCACCCTGCTGAAATGTTGGGTAGTACGTCTGTCAAACTGATACAAGATAACTTGATCACTACTTTACAACCAGCTTATTATTCAAGAGAGAATGAACTGATGCAGGATATGAACTGATACAGAATAACTTGATCACTGTTTTATAATCAGCTTATTATTGCCGAGAGAATAAATAAGAAAATTTAATTAAATTATGTTAAGGATAACATCTCTTCTACTAATCAACAGATCTTTACTTGTACTTTCATCCATTGTATGTCATGCCCTAGCCTCCAGTAGAATAGAAAGGTACAAAAAGGAATGGGGGCCAAAATAGCGTTCACCCATTGTATGCCATGCTACAACCTCCAGTAGAATAGAAAGGTACAAGGAGGAAAGTGGACCAAAAAAGCATTGTAATGGTTGGGCCATCAAAAGGCCTGACCTTTAGACCGACAATAATTTCAACTGAGAAAATTGATCAATGATTTCTGTTGAATTTACTCTTACATCATGAAGAACTAAAAGCTTCAAAGTATCAGACTCCCTCAACCAAGCCCCCGCAATAGGGCCAGTACATATAAATCTACCTATATTTAATTTGGCAACATGAAAGGGGGCACCTATACCTGAAAGAAGTGCTTCAACAGCACGCCTTAGGGTGCTATCGCCTGCAATTTTACTATGCTTTCCCCATCCAGTTAAGATACTGCAAAAAACATGAATAAATTTTGATTATATCACATCACATAGAAAGCAATGATGCTCACAGTTTTGCATCCTACTAAAAGATGCATATGTTTCTTGCCACTTTATTACTAATCCATTTCATAAAAATGTACAAACTTGAAATAAAATAACAGTTATACCTTAATAATCTCGGCAGTTCATGTCCCTCAAACAGGATGGAACGGATGCTAAGCAGCCATGCATGTACCATCGCCTGTGCAGCCCCAGCTGACATTAAATGCAAGTCCAAGCAAGAGTTGCACCATGCATTCTCCCATACTTGTCGTCGCTTGCCTTCAAGAACTACAAGCTGTGCCCCTTGCCTCTACATTCCAAAAAAATTAAGTCAGTAAAAGCTTTGATTATACTATTCATAGTAATTTCATATTTCTGCAAGACTGAACAAATTATCAGAGGCACTGACAACTGTATACAGCATTTTATAACCTTCTGAAGAACAAAAAATTACAAGGTTCAACATCCAACTTCACTTTCTACATATCAAAACACAGAAAGAACAGAAAACAATCTAACAAGGAAACTGTATTGTGAAGAATCATACGCAGAACAAGAGAGCACTATATATGTACAAAAGAATCACCAAGTTAAATGCTCTAAACAGGTAGAAGGTGAAATGAAACACTAGAACAATTTGCATTGACAGCATAAGAAAAAGTGACAAATTTATTACGAGAAAAATAAATTTATTGAAGTTGTCGATTTGGGTTCAGGGTTCAGGGTTGAGGGTATGCCAACTTTTTTTACCTAGGTTCAGTACTGTGGGTACACACACACACATATATTTGTGTATACCACTCACAATCTATGCACACCTGCCCACATGCATGCACACACAATGAAAGTTGTTTTTTAAATAGCCATAGTTTGCACAAAATATGTAACTTAAATAATATAACAGCTGATAATTCATAATTCAATTTCAATAGTTAAAGATATATCCAAAACAGTTTATATGTAGTGCAATTGCACATGGAAAATCAATATAAATCATCATACTTATCTTTGAATATGTATATTAATATTATATTAGTAATAAATATTTTTACCGACTTATTGTGAAGAATCATAGGCAGAACAAGAGAGCACTATATATTTAAAAAAGCATCACCAAGTTAAATGCTCTAAACAGGTAGAAGGTGAAATGAAACACTAGAACAATGACAGGTGCACCTTATTATGATAAACCCGATGAACAAATATCCATATCCACATAATGCTTCCTTCAGATTGGACGAGTGAGTTTAGGGGTACGGCCTGTTTGGCTCAATGGTACGGCCAACTCAACTTCTATACAGAAGCCTCGAAAAGGTTTGGCGGCTCAAACAAGGAATAGATATTAAGGAACAAATGTGAAATGGACTTGACCAGCTCCATCCATTTTAAAAACTACACAGTGCCCTTTCCAAAGTGTATGGACTATTAGTAAGTGATGTCTATTCAAACAAGCATCAATGGAAAGATATAATGTCTTGGCCTTTCACAAATTACTTCACTTGCCATGCATTGGACTTATGGATTAAAAAATGATTTAATCGTGGCCTCTTAAAAACCCAATCTGTACGGCACTCTTCAGAAAGAAAAAATGGTACTAACTTGAAATCTGAAACTGGTACGACTAACCCAGAAACATCAACTCTTTTCAAAACACTAGAATCACCGTAAATTTATTAAAATATTATTATATTTGCTCTAAACTATAAATTTTATTCAACCTGTAACCCTGGAAAAATCCAACAACAAAATAGATCCAGAGCAGCCTCTGAATAAGACTGTCAGCCATCACCCAGGAAGTGTCTCTCAACTCCAAAGATGATATTCCTTGTGAAGGATTTCATCTTCACAAAGTTCTAGAAATTATCCAGCCTCAATACATTATTTCCCATAAATTTTCCTGCATGATCCCAAAATGAATTCCAAGAAACTTTTATTCATTTTCCATAACTCCTCCACCACTTTTCTTGAAATCCTCTAAAATACTTTTAATTTAATTCTTTTAAGAATTAATCCTTATTCCACCCCAAAAGTGACTTTGTTAAATTAATTTAACTTTTTCCGGAACTTTAGTCACTTTTGCACACAATTAAAATAATTAATTTAAGTTGCTTTTAATTTAATCTTTTTTGACAACTTAAAATTAATTATTTAATTAATAGATATTTCCCTCATAGCCAACTGAAAATGCAGGAAATATAGAACCCGATCAAAAGTGGCATTGGAGGGTGCCAAAATGCACAAACTTATCGGAAATGTCAAGCAACCCCTCTGGAAATTACTAAGAAACCCACAACTAGAAGCTAAAAGTAGAAGAGAAGAAACGGAGTAAAGGTATTATTACGGTTTTACTCCAAAAACAAAATCACTGGAAGCAGAAATCAAGAGTTTGGTGGTTGAAAGAGTGGAGTAAAACACTGGTTTTTTTTAGTCAATTGCAGCAATCAGGACAAACCCTAATTAATTTATGAAAATAAAAACCATATTGGAGAGGTGATAAGAGATCCAAAACCAACAAGGAAAGATACAGTTGAGAATTTTGAAAATCTACTCTTTGATGACAATCTGGAGATCTGAAGCATGTACAGATATCCTCAGATACATCCCTTCTTTAATCTCTGGGGAGGTGTCTAGGTAAGTTCATTCCTTCAAGAGGGGCAAACCCTTCATGTGAATAGTTTCCCTGACCAATTCTTTCAATAATTTTGGGAAATTATGGACCACATGTGATATAAGTAGGAGTTGTTCAGGCCCATAGGATATAGACTGATTGTTAGTGTCATTGGATAGACAAAAAATTGATCATGTCTTCAAACACTGGAAAAAGCCGTCTGCCCAAGAGTTATAGTGAGGCTTAGCACACAGCATATTATAGTTTCTTCTTCTGGATTCTCTGAGTGATCAACCCAAAGAAAATAAAAAAATAGAAGTTGAGATATTAAGGAACAATATAAGTTAAACCATCCCAAAAGAACTAAACACATTCAAGCCCTACTTTCAAAAAAGAAAAATGGAGAGTTCTTTGATACATGGAAGCCCATTTCATTATGCAATATGATATATAAGATCATTTCTAAAGCAATTGCATATAGACTAACAGGAATCTTTAAAAATTCATCTAAACAGCAAGGAAATTTTGTCAAAGAAAAACAATTTTTTGATGGAATAATCATTGCCCCTGAATGAATCAACTCCGTTAGATTACCAGAGAAAGCAAGCATGTTGATTAAGTTTGATACCAATAAACCAGCAAGTTTATAATAGAAACAGATGAACAAACAATGATGCTGATATTTGAATTCAGCCTGGAACGGAAAGAATGGATAAATAGTTGATGAACTGTGAACCAGCAAGTTTCTTCAATGTCTCATGTGGACTATGTCAAGGATATCCAATCTCCCCATCTTTGTGATTACAGCTGAAGGTTTATGTAGTTTGCTGAATGCTATAAAAGGGGAAGGTAATAACCAATTTAAAAGGGTTAATCACAACTAATGCAATAAAAACCTACTCCATTTGGGATTCCATCAATTGCCCATTGATCAAATGAATGACTTGTTTCAGCTAATCCTCGTATACCTGCCAAAGGATCAACTCATTCATCAACAACTGCTACATCAGATGCATAATCAACAGCACTACTGCTTCATCCACTGGATCAACTACTGCTGCATAAACGGCTAAGGCTGGCACACTGCCTCCCCAGTCCCTACGATAATAGAAAAGAGGGGACAGGAGATGGGGCTGGGATGGGTGGAAAAATCTCAACTCTACAATCTGAAGATGACACCTACCTGGGCAATCTTGGTACATAAAGCTCAAGATTTGTTTGAAAAAGGCCCTAGAACTGAGAGACCTCCTCGGTATG
Source organism: Sequoia sempervirens (assembly GCA_007258455.2). NCBI lineage: Eukaryota > Viridiplantae > Streptophyta > Pinopsida > Cupressales > Cupressaceae > Sequoia > Sequoia sempervirens. The sequence continues at coordinate 3,318,344 of VDFB02000007.1, forward strand.
CCTTATCATACCATTTCTATAGACATATGAAGCTGTATGGAAAGAAAATTAAGCTTCTCTAAAGGTAATATGAAATACAGATTTAACCGAGGAGCATGTGTAGAATTCCTTCCTGTTAGATTTGACATTATCTCTTAGAGAATACAGTCACTCCCAAATATTGAAGAAAAAAATACTAAAAACTTAACTTTCAAATCATAATCCTACTACAGCACAGGTTCTTTAATCAAAAATTCACTTCAATGTCTCAAGTCTACCACCGCATCATCCTACATGTACAATTTATTTTATGAAAAGAAAATTGGAATGCCTCAAAGAAATGCGGTCTCATGGTGATGGAATGCCATGACAATCATCACCATGAGACTGCATTTCCTTGAGGCATTTTTCCAAACAATTCACTGCCTTGTCTATGCTACCACATTTTTCATGCATGTCTACCAAAGCATTTTATCAAACAGTTCACTACCTTGCTACTATGGCTAAAAGCCTAAAACAAGTGCTTTCGAACAAGCTATGGATGCTTGGAAAAAATCTATCAAAGCATAATAGTAAGCAATAGCATAGACAAGGCAGTGAACTGTTTGAAAAATGCCTCAAAGAAATGTGGTCTCATGGTGATGGAATGCCATGACCTATGGCTATGGATTGTCATGGCATTCCATCACCATGAGACCACATTTCTTTGAGGCATTTTTCAAACAGTTCACTGCCTTGCTGCTATGGCTAAAAGCGTAACACAGGTGCTTTCGAACAAGCTATGGATGCTTGGAAAAAATCTATCAAAGCATAATAGTAAGCAACAAGCTATGGTCTCATTGGTTTTTTTTTTTCGCGTTAAAATCAGCACGATTTTATTCGCATTTTTTGTAGGTTTTAAACACGTTTTTTGGCGATTTTGCAGTTTTAAATGGGAAAAAATCGTTGACCAAAAAGTCAAGGTTTTTTCAAAAAATGGGTAAAAAATCATCCAGCCTGCAGATTTTTTAAAAATCACAATTAATCAGGTTTTTTCGCATATTTCTGTTACTATGGATCTAACAATGAATCAAGAAAGTTGGACCAAGGGATCAAAGTAGTTCCAATCAATCAAAGAGAACCCTTTAATTCTTTGAGGTTTGAAATTCATCAGAATGCAGGATATTGGCAACTATAATGAAATCATAAGAGTAATTGGCACAGTGTGGGACATCTCCAAGAATCTCTAAATAAGTTACAGAACTCAGAATGTGATGCAATCAAGGATCAAATACCCAATAAAGGGCACCTAATCTATGGCTACATCAAGTGGTATCGAAGTAAATTTGCTCACTAGGATGTGTGAGAGATTGCATGAAATGATTTGAGAAAAACTTTTTTTGGCTGGAAGGCGTCTTGAAGGCTCTAGTGGATTTTTGTTGTGGGTATCTATTTTTGGAGCTTTTTCATTTTCATTATAGTAGTTGTGCTGATTTGATTGCAGGTAAAGTAGTAACAAGTAAGAAGCATGAGATTGCAGCTGGAGCATGTCAATTGGAAAGCATGAAATTGTTTCTGAATGAGGATGTAAGAGAGAAGAACATAGTTGACTTGTAACAGTGGTTGGTCCTTTGAAGGACATAATGTTTTTAGCAGATGTGACACAGCAAACCAGAGACAAATTTGTTGGCATGCAAGAAGAAGGTAGAGAAAAGGTGATAAAAAATTATGATTTCCATAATGTTGTTAATGGTAATTATGTGTACATAAAGTAGTGACTACAGAAAAGGAAGCAGAGAAAGAGATGATGATAAAAAATTCTGATTTCCATTATGTTGTTAATGTTGTGATAAAGAGGTGTTGGGTAAAGAAGAAGAAAGTCAACAATGCCAATTGCACATGCAAAATCAAAGAAATAGAGTACAGCTCAAAGTTGATGAAGGATTGACTTGTGTCGCCATGGGTGTACAAAAGGTGGGTGATGGCTCTCATGGAGAAGAGCTCACTCAACCCTTCTATATTAAAATACAAACAGCAGGTGAGAAAGTGGATGCTATATTTGACACATGTTCACAAGTGAACCTCCTCTCTTCCGAGTTAGCTGGTGAACACTCAGTTTGGATCTCTTGGATCATCCTCAGCCATAACCATTAGGCTTGCTGCAACAAGGAGTGGAGATAACTGTGACCAAGCAATGTCATTTGAAATTTGGACTTTTTCCCGAGTTTAAGGATGACGTGTCACTGGATGTTGTCCCATTCGATGTTTATGATGTCATTCTTGGAAGTCCATATCTCTATAAGAGGGATATTGTCTACTTTAAAAGGAATCAATACAAGTTTCAGTTGAATGGGAAACATTTCGTGTTACATTCTTATGTTTGAAAATCTAAGGTCACTATGGTGACTACCTCAAGGTACAAGAGGTTGCTAAATGCCAATGGCAGATTTGTTACTCAGAAGGGAGCTGAGATGAGGATGTGCAGGGGTGTTATTCTCAGAGAGGGCAGCATGTACTTCAGGGCAATGGGATATAGGAAAGTGCCAAGTTTTGGATGATGTCCATCTTGTGGTGCAAGGCAAGAGGGCATCTTGGTATGATAAATGGTTCTTCAACCCTCATTAAGTGAACCCTATAGCTTGTGGGGACCAAAAACCTCCTAATGTGGGAGGTATGGTCCAAAAATGGATCAAGAAAGTTGGACCAAGGTGTCAAAGTCGTTCCAGTCAGTCAAAGAGAACCCCAAAATGCATTAAGGTTGGAATTCATCCAAATATGGGACATTGGGGACTGTAATAAAGTCAGAAGAGAATCTGACATGGTATGGGACATCTCGAGAAATCTCCAAAATGAAGTTGCAGACCTCAGAATGACTTGGAAAACCATTTTTGCTGGATCCACGATTTGCACATGCAGCAAGCATGCAACCACCCTGGCAAAAACACAACTGCTGTGGTGATTTCAGAATCAACAATTTGGCGGAAGCAGAAATCTCGATACAATGCACAGGGAATGGAGAATGCAAAAGGTTTTATCATTTGATCTTGGTTTTTGGAGGTTTAGGCTTCCATTTTTTAGGCTGAAGAGTCTATAACAAGGCAAGTAAAGTCATTTGACAAGATTAGATGTATAATTCAGAAAAAACTCCATGTTCATGTAGATCTTGGTGAAAAACAGTGACAGTGCAGGATTTTATATGGTGCACAGAAGGTTGAAGGTGTTTAGAGCTAACATTTCATCACTGTAAAGTTTTGAATACACTCAAGAAGCGTTGTAACACCATTGCAAATTGATTGAGATGGAACAATGCAAATTGATTGAGATGGAACAAGGAGCATAGCTCACTCTTGCTCGAGTTTTCTACCTGATTTAGTGTTTGTCCAGGATAATTCTTGTGTTCAGACTTGTGTCATATGATCTACTGTATACTTTCCATCTGTTTTCAACTTCTTTTCATGCTTTACAAATTAAATGAGCATTGATAACTGTAATGGACATTTAAGCTAATTTACAATGTATTAAGGGACTGTTTTAGTGAGTTGGTATTGTGAGTATCTGTTGCTGATGAACAAAGTGTGAGGGATACCCTCCCTGTTTACAGATCACAGGACTTGTCCAGACAGATGACTGTCAATAGGAATGTTGCAGTATAAGGACTTATCAAGGAAATTTTTGATGAGAAACATGTTGCAAAAAAGTGACTCTGGTTCCTAATACAAAACAAACATTACAAAAAAGTGGTTTTCAGCTAAATAATATTATTATTCTATGCTTGTATGCACAAAGGAACTCAAAATTAAATTGCATATAATCCTTTTGTAAATTTATGATATTTGTACAATTATCTGAATCTAAGATGAATGTAAATTGCATGATAATTGCATATGCCTACAAATAAAGATTAAGGTGATATGTTATACAAACCTGGCCGAAATGCCAAAGCATATCAGTGAGAGCATTATAAAAAGCTGAAGCAGTAGAAGAGTCCATCCGAGTAACTTCATCAAAAAGCACTTGAGCTTGCCCCCATATTTTGTCCCTAAAGCCCATTAGCAGCCCATGGGCAACGCCATACACACGACTATCAAATAAGCGCAGTTCTTCCAACAACATGGAAGCTTCTTTGAAGGATCCACAACGACTGTAAACATAAGATATGAAAGCATCCCAATGAGAACACCAAGGTCATCATAAAATAAGCATTAACATGTGGAACAAAAGTATCTGTTACTTTCGAAACAATCAACATTGCTAAGCTCTACTTAAAACTTATTGATATAGAATATTTAGCTTCTCAGGAGATCTACTAAAAGAGCAATATATGATGAAAAACAAATTTGGATTTTGGGGATTGCTACTATAATAATATATAAAAATTAATCTTAGACTTAGTTGAATACAAAAAATAAGAAACTCCTTGATCTGACTACAAAAAAAAAATCCTTGGGTACAGATATGGGTTTGGCTATATATATAATATATGTATTTAAAAAAATAAATTCTAAAATATAAAAACAATCATATTCGTAATTGCCAATAAACAAAATATTTAACTACCTCAAAATTTACAAAAATGAAAATACTCATAAATTCATAATTCAATGATTCATCACATGTAAATACACAATAAAAATTACAATCACTATTTAATAATCTTTGTATCGTTCTTCATCAAAAGCATCAAAGTTGGCATTTAGTTCAATTGCATTTGAACCACAATCAGCTGCAATGCCACTCCTAGCCACATCACGTGCAAAAGCTACTTTATCTATAGAGACTTTGGCAAGTTGTGCAACTATAGCATCTAAGTCGACACACTCAAGAGTTTGATCCCAATTCTATGTCACCCCCTCATTGTAATCAAGTGTCTTATAAGACAAGAGACACAAAGTAAAATGCATAAAGACCAAATCCTCAGCTTTTTTTGCACCCAATCTGTTGCGCTTAACCCACTAGGTGAAGGAGTATGTACTCTAATTCTATTCAACTGAAGAACTCGCAACCTATTAAATTTGCATACAACATTTGCCATTTACAATTACAAAACATAAATTATAATATATAATAGCAAATGAAAAATAATAAAGTTAAAAATTAAAAAGATGCATATCTAAGGGAGATTTTTTATTGTGAGAAGCTATAAGTAAATAGAACCTTGGCCATGTATGTACCACCATTCATGAGCATCTTTTTTAGTACTTGTTAAGTTTAGTGATCAGATAAGTGCACAGAAAATTAATTCAAAATCAGACACAGTAACACAGCATATACCCTGGGAAAACCCTCCTCTTGAGGGAGAAAAACCCAGCAACAAAGATCTCTCTTATATATATAAGTAATGGCAATAATTCTCTTTACAATGAGGCCAATACCAAGGCCAATTCTGCTGCAACTTCACAATATATAGAAACAGATAACAATTCTGCCTTTAATGAACTCGCACTGATCTATAGAAGAATCTGCACTGCCTTATTAGATAAATTCGCACTGCCTTAGAAGAATTCGCACTTGAATGAGTTATTCGAACTTGCTTAAAATCGATATATGAATGAATAAAAAATGAAGTAACCAACAGAGATCTCTTTATATATCCATCGATAGGAATATCTCCAATAGATGTAACCTTCCAAGATGCAATGTCGGCCTCTAATGCAAAGACGTCTCTTTTAGAAAAATCGCGCCAATTAAATGAAGTCGGCTAATTAAAATAATTACGCCTCTTGAAGAATAGAATATATTTAACACATAATAATGAAATGTCATTTAGTGTTTATCTTCTTTTAGCAAATCTAAGTGACTTCTGATTCGTGCCTTTAGAGATCTTATAAATTAGATAGCCTTTGGCTATTATCTAATTTCTTCAAGGAATGATATCGCTGGAAGTTGCTACGATGCTGCTTGAAACATTAACACTCCCTCTCAGCTAAGGAGCACACTTCCAGCTGCTCAAGACATATCACCTCATCGTGATGTCAGATATCGCCTCAATACGATATCAACCATAATGGCTACAACCATGCTATGGTGAACAAAGGAATATCACCTCAACGTGATATTGGATATCGCCTCAACACGATATCTACCATAATGGCTACAACCATACTATGGTAAGAGATAAATATTACCTCAACGTGATATCGGATATCGCCTCAACACGATATCTACCATAATGGCTACAACCATACTATGGTAAGAGATAAATATCACCTCAACGTGATATCGGATATGCCTCAACACGATATCTACCATAATGGCTACAACCATACTATGGTAAAAGATATAATGGCTCACTGATACTGAGACTCTTTCTCAGTCAAGGCTGGATTCTCCACCATACCAAGCTTATCTCGAAAGTATACAAACTTTATCCTGGAGAGAGGCTTGGTGAGAATATCTGCCGTCTGCTCATCAGTGCTGATGTACCTCAACTGTACAGCCTTCCGCAGTACCATGTCTCTGATGTAGTGGTACTTGATCTCAACATGCTTCGTTCTGTCATGAAACACAGGATTGACAGAAAGCTTCACGCAACTCTGATTATCACAATGGATGATGGTAGGCTTCATTGATTGTCCAAACAATCCTGTAAGGAGCTTACGAAGCCACATTGCTTCCCGAGTTGCCATACAAGCTGCAATGTACTCGGCCTCTGCTGTACTCAATGCTACAAATGACTGCTTCCTGCTGCACTAGGAAATCATAGCAGAACCCAAACTGAAGCAACAACCAGAGGTGCTCTTCCGATCTGTGACACACCCTGCCCAATCAGAATCTATAAAACCATGTAACTCCAAGTCTGCATCTGAAGTATACCTCAACCCATATCCAACTGTGCCACTCAAGTATCTCAGGATATGTTTAGCTGCAACAAGATGTCTGTCTCGGATCACACATAAACTAGCTAAGTGCACTCACTGCATAGCAAATATCAGGTCTAGTGTTAACCAGATACATCAGAGACCCAATCACTGCTGTACAATGTAGGATCCACCAAGTCTGAATTAGCTGCAGCCTCCTTCAACTTATGTAGGTTGGTCTCCATAGGTGTAGACATGGATTTGCAATCCATCATTCCAAATCTCTTAAGTATATCAATGGTGTACTTTCCTTGACTTAGAATCATCTCATCTGGTTTCTGCCAGACTTCTAAACCAAGGAAGTAATGCATGAGCCCAAGGTCCTTCATCTCAAATTCTGAAGTCAACTCCTTGCACTCGAGAATCAGGTGATCTTCTCCAGTAAGGATCAAATCATCAACATATAAAACCAATATTAATGCATCACCATTGATTACCTTGAAGTAGAGATTTGAATCAGCATCATTCTTCAAGAAGCCCAAACTAGATAGGTATCGATCAATCCTTTCGTACCAAGCACGAGGAGCCTGCTTAAGACCATACAAGGCCTTCTTCAGCTTACACACATGTGACTCCTTCTCATGAACTTCAAAACCATCAGGTTGCTCAATGTAAACTTCTTCCTCAATTACGCCATTGAGAAAAGCTGTCTTCACGTCCATCTGATGAATCTTCCATCCTCTCGATGCAGCAATGGCAATAATAGTTCTAACAGAGGTGTAACGGGCAACAGGAGCAAATGTTTCTTCGTAATCAACTCCCTCTTTCTGAGAAAACCCTCGAGCCACAAATCTTGCCTTATACTTCTCAATGCTCCCATCTGCAGCATGCTTGATTTTGAAGAGCCATTTCGAAGATACCACTGATTTGCTCTTAGGTCTAGGAACAATGTCCCAAACATCATTCTTCAGAATTGATTGATATTCCTCTGCCATTGCATCTCTCCAAACCTGATGACTGAAAGCTTCTTCAACACATGAAGGCTCTGAATCAATAATCTGACTCATCAAGGCAACATAATTGAAGAACTTATGAGGCCTTTTACTTTCTCTGAATGTGCCTCTAGGAGCTGCAAAGCTTTCTGCCTCTTGCATAGTGCGCCTAGCCCATAGAGGTCTCTTTCTTCCAATGACAATGTCAGTAGGCCCATCAGTAGGCTCCAAGGGTTCAATAGGATCAGCATCTTCTTTTGGTTCAACAGTCTCCCTCTGAAACTCAGGAGTATGGTCAACTTCCATATCCTGAGGAGGCTCTTCGTTACTGATCTCCATGTGAGTGCCCTTGGATCTCCTAAATGCAATGTCTTCCTCAAAAGTAACATCCCTACTGATCTCGATTAACTTTTGTCCTGGAATGTAAATTTTGTAGGCTTTAGATGTCTCGCTGTAGCCCACAAAGATGCCCTTCTTGCCAGAAGGCTCCAACTTAGTTCTCTTCTCCTTCGGAACATGGATATAAACAGGACATCCAAAGATTCTTAAGTGACTGACTTCAGGCTTCTTCCGGAGTTATATTCTCCAAGACTTTGTGAGGACTTCTGTTCTGCACATATACAGCTGTCCTGGAGGTTTCTGCCCATAAGAAAGTCTGCAAATCTTGATCATGAATCATAGCCTTTGCTGCTTCCATGATTGTCCTGTTCTTTCTTTCTGCAACACCATTCTGCTGGGGATTATAGGGAACACAGAACTCCCTCTTAATCCCTGCATCCGTACAAAAGTCTAGAAAACTACCAGAGGTGTATTCACCACCATTGTCAGATCTAAGGACCTTAATTCTTTTACCAGAAAGGTTTTCTACTAAGGCTTTAAACTCCTTAAATCTAGCTAATACTTCCTCAGACTCTTTAGACCTCAAGAAATAAATCCAAGTTTTCCTAGAGTGATCATCAATAAACAGTACATAATACAAAAATCCACTTGAAGATGGAACAGACATAGGACCACATAAATCTGAATGGATGAGATCTAAAATACTCTTAGATCTATTTTCACTACTATGAAAAGTGGCTTTTACATTCTTACCTAGAGCGCATCCCTTGCAAGTGCCTTCATGCTCCTTGTCGAACTTAGGTAGACCTGTCACCATCTTCTCCATAATAGGCAAGGCACGAAAGTGTAGATGTGCTAATCTTCGATGCCAAAGATCACATAGAGAAGAAGTATCATGAACCAAGGCTTGTAGAGGACGAGTGCAAACCCTGTAAAGACTTTCATGTCTCACTCCAATAACTTGAGCATCTTTGAAACTAGAGTTCTCCATCCATACAAGAACTTTGCCTTTTGAGAAGGCAATTTGATATCCTTTATCTTCTAGGGCTGAAATAGAGATGAGATTGCGCTTGATCCCCGGAACATAAAGAACATTGCTCAACTGAAGTGTAATACCTGAATCCAAATGGAGAGTAGAGGTCCCAATCCCTTTCACGGTGTAGCTAGCATCATCTCCAATGATAACTTGTTCCAAAGAGTCTTTCTTCACCAAGTTTGATAAGTGCTCCTTGAACCCGGTAATGTGACGAGAAGCACCACTGTCAATTAACCATGTGTTGGTGTCGATGGCAACATTGCTTGACAAGGCTGAACAAAATAGATATTCATCCTTCTGAGGGGAAACATTCTCTACATCTACAACGGAGGCTTGATGCTTAGGTCTGTCAGGGCAATGTTTGGCAAAATGACCAAACTTGTCACACCTAAAGCATTGAATTTTAGACAAATCTCGCTTCTTTTTGGGAAGAGAAGCATCATCATTTCCTTTGTCACGATTCCTCTTGTAGTGTCCCTTCTTTCCATCTTTTCCTTTCTTCTTCGAAGCTTGGGCTGCAAGAACATGGATTTCTTGATTAGAGGAACTTGGACCAACACCTCTAGCCATCAACCTTGATTCCTCTTGGATGCAGTCGGCCCTCAAGCGATCAAACTTCGGGAGTTTAGACCTTGCACTAATTCCTTGAATATAGGACTCCCAAGATAATGGCAAGCCATTGAGTGCAAGCATTGTCAAGTCTTTATCTTCAACCATATGACCAATTGTGGAGAGCTGATCTCTCAATTCTGCAATCCTCATGAAGTAGGCGATCACGGTCTCTCCTTTTGACATCTTCACATGATGAAGTTGTTGCTTCAGCGCAAGAGCCCGGCTGGTGTTGTTGATTTCATACATTTCTTCCAAGGTTTTGAACATCTCCCTAGCGGTCTTCAACTTGGAAACAATAGGGACGATGTGGTCTTTAACGGAGTCAACTAGCAACTTCTTTGCTTTGATATCTTTCTTCCTCCATTGCAGCTTCTCTTCTTCCTCTTCAGGTTCGGGAACCTTGGACTCCACAAATTCAACCAAATCATTCTCCTCCAATGTAAGCATGATTCGGAATCTCCATGAGGTGTAGTTTGAAGCCCCATCGAGTCTATCCTCGATCTTCAATCCGTTCACCATATTGAATGTTGTGAAGATAGATAAGAACCTTCAACAAAGAATAGAATAATGCTGTGAAAGCACAAATCTAACCACGATCTTTTTCACACCCGCTCTGATACCATGTTAAGTTTAGTGATCAGATAAGTGCACAGAAAATTAATTCAAAATCAGACACAGTAACACAGCATATACCCTGGGAAAACCCTCCTCTTGAGGGAGAAAAACCCAGCAACAAAGATCTCTCTTATATATATAAGTAATGGCAATAATTCTCTTTACAATGAGGCCAATACCAAGGCCAATTCTGCTGCAACTTCACAATATATAGAAACAGATAACAATTCTGCCTTTAATGAACTCGCACTGATCTATAGAAGAATCTGCACTGCCTTAGATAAATTCGCACTGCCTTAGAAGAATTCGCACTTGAATGAGTTATTCGAACTTGCTTAAAATCGATATATGAATGAATAAAAGATGAAGTAACCAACAGAGATCTCTTTATATATCCATCGATAGGAATATCTCCAATAGATGTAACCTTCCAAGATGCAATGTCGGCCTCTAATGCAAAGACGTCTCTTTTAGAAAAATCGCGCCAATTAAATGAAGTCGGCTAATTAAAATAATTACGCCTCTTGAAGAATAGAATATATTTAACACATAATAATGAAACGTCATTTAGTGTTTATCTTCTTTTAGCAAATCTAAGTGACTTCTGATTCGTGCCTTTAGAGATCTTATAAATTAGATAGCCTTTGGCTATTATCTAATTTCTTCAAGGAATGATATCGCTGGAAGTTGCTACGATGCTGCTTGAAACATTAACAGTACTTGTCTCGAAGAGCGCAAACATCATGATTCCTTGAAGTTATGACATGGCCAAACTCACTCAAGACAACACTTTGGAAATCTACATCTAGAAATGTTATTTTAAACGTAGTGTTGTCATCTTGTTCCAAAATCAAAAATGATCATTTGCACTCTTTTGAAAAATGCTTTTGTTGGGTCATGCTCCTTGGCTTCTATTATAGTCCTTATTTTTCCACAATGAAATGCATGCCATCATAAGTTCCACCCATACATGGGCGATTTATATCAACATACCTAATCATGTTGATGATAGACTTACTAAAACTTAAAACATATTCCACACAAGCCCACCACTCATTAGCTAAGATCAATACTTTGACTTCTTGGGCTCTCTCTATACTTGATTGCCTCCAAACACTACAAAGACTATTGATGACCACAGCAATCAATTCACCTCACACCTTCACAAGTCATCTTAAGACAATTGTGTGTGATGCAAGTCAAGTTTTGGCAACCTAACATGGCGTAAAAACAAATACAAATTAAACTATTAAAAGGTAGATGACATGTCACATATCAATAATTAAAAAATATACTACAAAAATAAAATTTAAATTACCTTCAACAACTCCAAGTTGGAAAAGGTCCTAAATATACCTTGTGACATATGATGATTAGTCGCAAACATTTGAATCTCCTCAACCTCCATGTAGATTCCTTTGACCCACTCGATTTTTATGCCAATCTTTTGCAATATCATATTGAGTGAGTGGACAACACATGGTGTCCAAAAAATATGCCAATACATATACTCCACTATAGAACCAATTGCACTACAATTTTTACTGGTCTATTATGACTTAGACAACATTTTTGGGGCCCACCATTTCAATGGATTCTATGAGAATATTGGCAATGAAATTTGCATCCTTCGCTTGCCCCTCACGATCCATTGCCTTCAAAAAAATCATTCCTTTAGAGGACACTGCAATGACATTGATCAATGGTCTATTTTTGCAATCTTTTCATCCATAAAAAATGGACACTTGTTTCAAGACATGTATTCTTGACTGCTCTCAATGATGCCTCTATTGAAGCTTTCTCTACCCATAAGGTGGTACACACCTTTTCATACCTAGGACTAACGTAATCAACATGTGCATTGGCAATGGCCGTCACCATATCCCACCAATATGATGATCTAACAAGGTTGAGAGGAAGCCCATTGCCATAAATGCAACGAGAAATGCTCTCATTTGCAACCTCCCTCACTTCATTCTTGAAGGCCTTTTCCAATGGGCCTCATTTACACTAAACATTCTCTTCTCAAGAAGATGGTAGCAATGGCATGAAAGGATGTGGGCCAGCCAATCATCCAAATATTAAAAGGCCTAGATCTTACCTAGAGAAAGGAGATCTCAACGAGAGAGAGAGAGCGACTAGCGATGGAGGAACAATTAATCAGAAGAAGCCCAAATAAGTCAAAGCAGCAATGGGAATTAGAAGGGGATCCAAGTGGAAGCCTTGAGAAAACCAACAAACGATCTGGTGAACCTAAAGTTTGCAGATATTTGGAGCCCATGAAAGAACACCAAAAATGATTACAGGACAGAGGACAAGCCATAGGGAACTCCATGGTTAATGAACAAATTAAATCTAGCAGATGAGGGAATGACAGGCATCCCTTGCAGCAGAGAAAGGAAACAAAATTTAAGAAGATGAGATGCAGGATAGAGGGGTTTGCAGAAAAAGTTAAGTAAAATCAGTTAAGTGTTGGAGTTGGAATTTGTGCGGAGATTTGCAAGAAGGAAGAGGGAAAGTTATTGAGACTAATTCTGGAAAGAAGGAAGGTGGAAGGAGGAGCTTACCTGCCTCAAAATTTTGTTTTTTACCTTATGTTGTGTAATGTCCCCGAATTTGGAAAACCCCTAAATCTGCCCTAATTTATCAATTTCAAATAATCAATTTGGTTTAGGGAATATCTATAACTTGATTAGGTCCCTGCAAGACTGAAATGCTCTCATTTGAATATGTAAAGGAAACAAGGAAAGTAAGATTAGTGACACAACTACCTGTTTAAGACCTGCAAATAGGTTAGTAAACATCCTATAACAAAAAACAATATCACATCATAAATATATTGGAATCTTTAAGTTTCTAATCCATTCTTCCTGGAGCAGAATGGTTTGATAGGGTGCCCTAGAGACCTTCTACCCTAGGCCCAAGAGCAGATGCTTCACCCCTCTTGGCCCCACGTGGCCTCTTGCCATTCATGTGGGGTGGTGTGCCCAATGAGGTGTCCTATCACCGTTGCCCTTATCAGAACCATTCTGCCTCTTCTTCTGACTTAGTTAATCACCATGATGGGAGGTTGGGGTGCAACTACAGCAGGGTGTCCCGGAAATCACTCCTTCTAAGCCCAAGAGCAGCCTCCTGTCACTAGGGTGCCCTAGAGACCTTCTACCCTAGGCCCAAGAGCAGATGATTCACCCCTCTTGGCCCCACGTGGCCTCTTGCCATTCATATGTGGTGGTGTGCCCAGTGAGGCGTCCTATCACCGTTCCCCTTATCAGAACCATTCTGCCTCTTCTTATGACTTAGTTAACCACCATGATTGGAGATTGGGGTGCAACTACAGCAGGGTGTCCCGGAAATCACTCCTTCTAAGCCCAAGAGCAGCCTCCTATGCCCCCTTGGCCAACATGTGGCAGGCCTCAGCCATCCACCATGGGGTGGCGTACATAGAAGATGATCCCAATGCCGTTTCCCCTCCTTGTAGGCTCTCAATTCCCTCATCATGGCTGGTTACCACAGTCAGACAATGTAAATATTATTTCATAATGTAGTCACATATTCTATCTTCACATATTGAACCAGTGACACAGATCAGTAATATATCCCTTATGTCATATTTAGCAATATATGATAACTCAGACCCATGCAAATATACAGAGCTGTTATTATCATGACTAATAAGTAAAATTGTATTGACTAGCATGAGTAATATTGAATTCTACAAAATATGTTGCATACATGACAATTAAATAAATAACCTGTTCATCACTATGCAACCCTACAGATTGTATTATGCTGCAAATATTATGTGAAGAACATACTACAAGAATAATAAACATCAATAACAAAATATATAATTATTGCAAGCATTATTATTTCATAATCATATATTATTATATATTTATATGAATATATGAATATATATATAAATACATAATAGAGATATACAATTTTATAGCTATATATTCCTTGTAATAATATACTTATCTGATCTGCTGCTATACTCAGGTAATTCTCCTGTTCCCATCCTTATTCATCGTTTACATATCTGTGGGTTAAATCTGATTACCTTTCATTATTATCTTATCTGAGTGCAGATTATTATTTATTTTTGAATAATATATCCTACGTAGTCTGTTCCTCTATTCTTGTTATCTCCATCTGATATATTACCTTGTTCAATCTTTCCTAAATGTAGATATATTTCCCCATATTATTTCCCTCATTCGTTTCTTCCTCACTTCCTTTTATATCCTCCTCTCTAAATGAAAAGAGGTACCTTTTATAATGGATGCATTCTTCCAAGAGACACACCCTTCAATTATAGATTGCTGCCCCTTAAGATTACTTACTAATCGTTCCCTATTATTAATGTGAGATTGTTGATTGTACTTCCTGTTAATCGCTGCTCCTCTCTCACCTCTTTCATGAATAAATCACTCCTATTTATATCAACCGCTCCCCATTTAAATTGCTCTCTTTATAACATAAAATTGTTGCTTTTATATTATTCGCTGTCCATTAGTCATCACCTAGTTATGGAATCGTTGTCTTTTATCAAACAAGTCCGTGCCATGTATTTAGATGAGGTCAGTTGTCTTCCAATATAATAGCTTGTTCCTTCCCTTAATGATATTCATATTTGCTGTTGCTCTTTTCCATTAATCCCCTCCGTAATCCATATTTAATGTGGGTGACTTTATATTGCATTTTCTTTAAAAATATATTTGTTATTATATATATATATATATATATATATTCTATATTTAATATGGTTATATTTAATAATTATAATATTATCTTTGATAATTATAACTATACTAACATTAAATTGCTAATATTTATATTTATATTTTTGATATTCATATTGTTATCCATTTTATTTATTCATTCGTATTTCAACATTAGGGTTTTTACTTTTTAGTGTCGAAATTTTGGGGACATCACATTTTGTCCATGCTAAAGTGAATTGTTGATTGAATTATTGTTAATCTGAGCTATAGTCAATTTAGGCTTGTGATTTGTTTGTTTTCTCTTCTTTTCTTTGATTCATTTGTGAAGTTAAATGAATGTTCTGTGTTGTCTAGAAGAAGATTTGAGACAGGTGGTTTAATGTTAATAAAATATTGATCAACTATGAGACCTTGGCTAAAGATTGATGACTCAACCTACTGGGTCTGGTGACCTAGCAGGGGTTTGATGACCTTGAATGCATCCTTGCTTCTATTGGAAGTAATTGACTACCAGAACTATGAGCATTTCACTTAGTCTAGTAAATCCCTGTCTGCTTGACTGCTGAATCTTTTCTGGTGAAATTCCCATGTGCGTGAAATAGTCAGAAATACTGTATAATTTGTGTGTCGGACCTTGAGTCAGGTTGGAGCCCTGGGTAAGAAGAAATCAGAAAATTGGAATGAAGGTGAAGGAAGAAGGTTAGAGGAATCTCAAAGTTGGAGGTAAGGTAGCCATGGACGGTCAGACTGACAATGGCACACCTCATTACCCCCAATGGAACTTGGCACCCATTGTGAAAGTGGCCAGATGGAAATCAGCAGCAAAATGATCCTGGAGTCTCTTGGTGAAAACTGACTAAATCCTCTATTTCCTTTGATATTTATAGTTGAAACTTGAAATGCTAGTTATCTATGAGGGATAGTTCTAGAACCCGAAAATTAATCTTGGGTTGATTGGTAAATGTGTCTCCTCTTAAAAATGTTTGTTAAAATTTTTCTACAAGAGTATTTATTATGTCGAAAAGTGCAGCTTCCATGTTTTGCACCTGTTTTAGCATTCATCACCAATAGACCTAACGAGACCTCATTTTGACCTTCCCAAGCTTAGAACACCCAAAAACAACTCCGTGCATTATGAGCTAACACCTTTTTCTGCTAACATTGTGTTTCACCTTTCCTGCACCCCTGCATCCTCTTGGACAATAGCGACCCTCATGCTAGTGACCTGTACAATAGCAACCCCCATGCTAGTGATCTGGACATTACCATGCCCTATGTTAGTGACCCTAGATATTTTGAATTTTATTTCCCGCCCAACAGTCAGACCATTCCTGAAACCTGACCCTAGTACATTTCTAATGGTCAGATTGTACATAATTAGTCTATTTATAGATACTTTACTCTTTTGGAAACTTTTTCTGGCTCTTTTTGGTTCTTTGATCACCCATTCCTCCCTCCATCATCTAGCACCTACACACACTTCTCATTTTTGGCAATCTCTGCCAAAACCCTGCACATACCATGTCAGACCTACAACACCTGCACCTAGGACTGACTCTACACGCCCCCATAAACCTCCCTATTTCTATATTGAAACATGCAAAATAGGGGCTTGATAGAGGCAAGCTCTAAATGTGCCCTAGGCACGAATACCCCTTCCTTACATCTCCTGCCAACTTCCTGCCACCTCTGCAATTGCCAATGCCAACTACAGTAACAGATCTAACAAGTGTTGCAGCATACAGGCAATGTCAGCCTTCAGATATCAATGTTTGTATTAGGTCACCAGCCCCTCATGAGGTCACTAGTGCCTCTGAAAGGTCACCAATGCGAGCAACAAGTTACAAGCACAAGAAATGGGTCACAAGTGTCTGTGGATTCAGCAGAATGTTCTGCATGCATCCAAAACCTCCTCCAGTCAACTTCCGCAGACTTCTCCAGTCCTCTATAGCCATTCCAAACACACATTCTCTATCCCTTACACTCTGCTTTTCAAGTTAGTAGATTAAACACATTAGTAGTTAGAAACAACACACATTAGAGATGAGCTCTTCATATTTCTTCTACAATATCAATTAATGCAAGGTACATGAAAGAAGTTTTAAGCTTAGTTCGTGATGGGAGAATGTTGGAGGAGGGTGAATTCCTTCATTCCTTCACATAAACCTCAAGTTATTGTGGATAATATATGGCCCAAATGAACACTCTGAATAATTAGTACATACAATTACAAAGAGTTTCTACAACTGCAGAGTTAAAGCTTAAGTCAGCCAGATTGGATTTATTTAAGCTCTTGTTTATATTACAAAGTAGAACTCTACATAAATTGTTCAGCTTGGAAGTCTGGTTAGGAAGCCCAACAGAAATTATCCTTAGCACTCAAAGATGAATGATGTCAGAATATATATATATGTGTGTGTATGTTTGTGCATGAGTATAAATTGGTTCACGTGCATGATTGGATTATTCAAATCTAAGTCTTAAACTTTGCTACTATGTAATGTGATTTGATTTTGACTCTTAGAAATACACGTGTTGAGAGTATGAAGATATGATTTAGAATTTAGATCATATTGAATTAATATTATGAAGTGAAAATGGGGTTGTTGGACTCAATATGTGTATTGCATTCAAATTGTCTGATATTATGCTCTCTTAAAATGACTGACTATACTCAAATTATTAAGTCTTCTAGCTCCCTTGAGATAGAAAATATTAGTCTAATTGAAGGCCTAGTGATATTATTCTATTAAGATTCAAGAAAAAGAAAAAATTTAAGAAACAGAAGCAGAACTCTATTTAATTTGGTCTGGATTCAATATTCTAATGTTACTAGCAAAACCTAAGTCTCAGTTTAACTTCCTTCAGTTTCTCACCCTTAACTGACTCTACGAATGTTTGCTAGTGACTATCTTCTATCTGTTATGGCCCTGTATCAACATCTAAATTACTAGCCCTTAGTGTATGAAAGGCCAGCATGTCATAGAGTTTTTCCAAGTGTTTCAAACTATACCAGATTTAGTACAGATGCCTGAGAAGTGGCAGAATCCCTTTCAGCCACTAGGTGAGGTATTTTGCTTGACTGAACGCACCTGCAAGTATTAATTCCCTTTGGCCTTCCTGAGTTTTGAATACATTCACTTGGTTTGGGATGAGTTCATGGATGAGCGCACTTGAAAAAGTCTCATCCTCAGCAAAGTTTCAGGTTTAAAAACCTTTTCTTAAATCCCCAAGAAAAGAATGCTCCTTGCAGAAATTAAGATTTTCCTTGAGAAAAACAACATGAATTCCTCTGGGTTTACTCATGTGTAGGTGCACAAGGATGCAGAATGTTGGTTGCAGATGTGGAATTCAGAGTATCTAAGGCTCGAAAAATACCAAGCTTAAGAAGTTTATTTGTGCCTTTGTCTTTTTCCTTTCTTCCCAAGATGTGCCAGAAGCCGTTGTAGTTGCCTTACCATCCTGGCATTGCATGATCCAGCCATGTGTCACCATCCCACATAAGCCATGTTTGGATTTCGTCTGGATCCCCTTTCTCCTTTGCAATATTTTACCAAGTGTCTAACCTAAGTGAGCAAAACCATGACAAGTGTCATCATCTTGATGCCCTCACACTACTGGAGCTTGACTTGAAAACTATGAAATTGAGTTCTGATGAGACATCACATAATTTGATATGCTGTAGAAAGTTGTTAATGAATGAGCTAAGGAGCTCTATAATGAATGGTCCATAAGGCACAACACTTGCTGAAGGTGTTGCATATGGGGTGGCAAGTAAGTGGGCTTGATTTTGGGGGAACTCCATGGTTAAGTATGCTTGAGTCAGAGTAGTACTGGGATGGGTGACCTCCTGGGAAGTCCTGATGCTTCTCCCTTGTGAGCAACACTTGATGCAATGAATGCTAAGTGGACCATTCCTGCTCAAGGAGAGATGCATTCTTATAAACCACTACTCATGAAATACAGGTCAATGAGGCTGACTCAAAAACTATGCAACTGAATCCTGGTAAAACATCTCCTACTTGATAAGAAAATGGACTTAATCAACTAAAAAGTGCCCGATGAACAACAAAATTAAGTTTACTTTAACTTTGTGTCAATCACAATTGGAGTCAAGTTTAAGTCCTTAAACTACTATCTAAAGGAATGTCTAAGCATCAGAATGAATTAAAATGGATTAAATTGTATACTCACATACATTTTCTTCATCGCATTTAAGCCCATAGTTTTTAACTACAAGGGTGTGAGAACTGCAACCTCTGCAATCAACCAGGCTAGGTTTAACCTTGATGATGTTATGCCTAGGAGCAACAACTTATGACAAGCAATTTGAAAATTCACTTAATCACCAGATGTTAAACCAGTTTCTAAGAGTTATCATGTCTGGATACCTTATCGCAAAGTATCCATGCTCTAATAGGTACTTTTCCCCAAGATGGTCCATAGAACCAACAAGCAGATTAAAATTGATTGAATTTCTGTCAAGATTAGATCCCATATCTTACTCACTTCCTCTAAGAGAAGAGCTTTTGTTGCCAATAGACATGTTGATCTCAATAGGGTCAAATTCTAAGTTACCGGTTCGGGTTCGGGGGTTCGGTTCGTTTTGGGTTCGTTAGTAAAAAAAACATGTAAAAATAAAATATATATATATATGCAGCCTAGAAGCATGAATTAGGATTAGAATATCACATAACATCATATAAACAACAAAACCACCATAAACTTGAATGTCATTTAAAACATGCATGATAAATATTCATCGTTGAAACTTGAATTGTGGTAGCTTGATATACAGTCTATTGATGCCAGGGTTCAATTTGTATGATATTGAAAAAAGAAGCCAACTGAGTAGAGTTATCAGCATTCTTCAGAAATCATAAGAATTTGTTTAGTACACTAGCCATTTTGATGTCTTCTTGCAGTCTCAAACATTATTTTGTATCATTGTTACATTGGTCTTGTTAGTGGTAGCTTAATATAGCTCCACAATACAAAATCTGGTTTACCTGTGCAGTGTAACAGTGGCATAGGCAGATTTTTCTTTCAAAGAACCAAACAAAGGGTGACTGCACAATTGAAGTGTATAAACACATATATTTTTGTAATATCAAGGATACTTTTTGTCATTTTGAATCTTCCATGCATTGCTAATCTAAAAGGAAAGGTCTTTTGCCTAATCTGTATACAGCCATGCTTTTGACATTGTCAAAAAGAGCAAAACTTCCCTAATGATGCAAAGGCATGGCCAAGCAGTTCTAACTCTCCACATGAGAGAAGAGAGATGTTGGAGAGCACATCAAGTTAGTGAGAACAGAAGTGTAATGTGTTTTAGTTTGTAGTATTCCTCTGTTTCACTACAGATGTGAGATGTGTGATAAATTCTCAGTTCAATGATGCAGAACAATTTTTGAAAAAAGAAAGTTGTGTCAAAGTCCACTTTCAATCAAACAAGCAAAAATGAAAGCTCAGCCTCTTGGAATGAAAATGCTTGTTTGCAAAACAAATGAATAAGAATGCGGTAGTGAAGGTGTTTGAAGTGATTCAGAGGTCACTTTTTGGGTTCCCTTGGGCGTGGGTCAAAGTCAAACTCCATAAAACATTAAAAAAATGCTCAAAAAAACACTTTTTGGATGCCTAGGCACGCGGGTTCTGTCTTGGTTTGCCTGGGTTTTGTCTGGGTTCTGCCTGGGCGAACCAGACCCAAAAATGAAGGACCCTGGTTGAACCCACAGGCGAACCGAACCAAGAGCGAACCAGGACAAGAACCAGGGGTAAAATAGAAGAACCCGGTAACATAGGTCAAATTGGATAAAGCTAACACATCTACAAAATGTGGCAGCCCCAGTAAGAAGAAACAATTTGTCCAAAGTGAACCTAGATTAATAGGTCTACTAATCACATCCAGCCTTGCTATCGCATTAAAATTCAGAAATTGGCATGTGGAAGGGTGAGAATCACAACCCCCGCAATTAACCAAAATTAAAAGTTAACTCTCGAAAACCCACTCAAGTGTCAAGCCTTGGAAATAACCCAATAAATTAAACCAGATATGATAAATTTTCTTGCATCCATCCTCCAAATTGCACTCAAACTAGTCTTTAAATGGACTATAGCCCCCAATAACCTAAACAACAAGATGAAGCCCAATTGTTGGGCCTTACTTTAAGGTCATGTAACTGCCAATGAGCCCATTACTGAGAGCTTCATCTGTCCTAATAGAAGACCCAATCTTCTGAACCATAAACCTTGGGATATCTATGGGGACCTTAATAGCAGCTCCTTGCATGAATGAAAAGACCAATGCTCAAATAGAATACATCACAAAAAATGTCTCAATCTATGAGAATTATCATCGTTGGGTAGCAGGAATGTATGACCTAGGTGTAGTTATGAACAAAATTGTCATGACCCTAAAACTGTAAAACCGAAATACAAAATATGGAAACACTAAATCAATATCAAAATATAAATATATAGAAATGCAATTTAAAATATCCTTATAATTATAATTATCACCGATAACATCATAATTATAATAATCAACTGTCAAGTATAAAATGAATAAAATAATAATATAATTATCAAATATAAAATGATTATTATTATAGGAACATTAGAGTCGCTTGTTCTTATGGTAACGGGTCTTCAGACTTATACACATAACCATTGTGCATATATACTGCACGGAATGTTTATTGATTCAGATTCATAAAAGACAATCTAGACTTTCACGCTGGCAGAGACGGGAAGAATATAAGGTGTCGGAAAGTGTTGAGTCCATGTCCCTAGCACAAATAATGGTATCAGATTGAGGTCTGTAATGATTGTCATGTACATGCTAAATCCGTTGTCTTATAGATACAAAACGATACAAGATAAGTCCGCCATTTACCATATAATCGAGAGCATTGATGGCGCTGTGAAAAAGCATAGAAGAAGGGTCGGAGGATCAATAAGACATATTGGGGTTGGTTCTAAAGATTACCGCGACAACAATATCTTGGTCAATATTATCGAGATTCATCTTCTGGCTCCACAACATATTGTGAAATACAATATATCAGGATTAAGAACGTCTTTTGCCGCTGCAGTATCAATGATAGGAAGTCAACTAAACTCATCGAAGTCTCCCATCCCAATTTTGTGATTTACTCTTCAATGGATAGTGATGCATATAGTTATGCAGCTATCATCTCTAAGGAACAGCTATTATTAGATCGAATGCACTAAGAGGAGGGTTGTTTGGGCCTTATCGTCTATTGCTGCGACCAATGAGAAGAAGCATCAAATGGGAAGGATGATCAAGCAGCTAGAAGCAACGAACTTATTTAAGAGAAATCGGTGGTAGAGTAAGGAGATTGCGATAACTAATACGGAAAAGATTAAAGAAACAATGATTACATTTAGCAATAATCAATCCTAACTAAAAGCCATGATCATTGGATGGTCATCACAATCCAGAGAGGTACGTCTCTTATGGGTGAGACATATACATATAAAAAGGTATTGAGAAGTGAAGGGAAGACATCAATCAGTTTTAAGTCTCACTCGGCAAAGTAGAAACAGTGGACTAGGCAAAACATCATTTGGCCCAAATTTACAGATACATGTGATCCGACAAATAGATAAATCAAGAAACTACTCCCTATTCAGGGTGTATATTCTGCATACTTAACTATCACTATAATTTGCAGATTACACATTTACTTACCAGGATTAATAACAAAAACTTACTCCCTCATCCATTTACCAATCGTTGTTGTCGATAAATACCAAGGTTGATAATCAAGTTAAGAGAGTCTTGAAGGCCATCAATTAGAGCTACTATTGAAACCATTAATTCTAGGCCGATTTGAGTATTTCATTTCGAAGATTAAAGCAAATTCAAGATATAACCCAAAAGGGGACATTACAAGTGGTATCAGAGCACCATCTTGCCAGCCTAAGGGATAATAGTTGATGCAACCAAGCCAGTGAACTTTAAGGGCTCTAGAAAGAGAGAAGAAGAAGACTATGGAGCAAGAATCGAGAGCATTCATGGAAAAAAATGAACAAACTAGTCAGGCAATGCTCCAAGCCCTTCAAAACATAAACAACAACCTTAGACCTAATACAAGACATGAAAGAGAAAGCACCCCTAGCCAATCTGAAAGTAATCATAACACTACAATAGGACCAAACCCAAGTACCAATGGACCCCATTTCTTGGCCAAAGAGAGTTCTTTAAGGGAAAATTAAAGAATTAACAATCCAAATGCACGTGAACTCACCTTAGAATATGCAAGTCTTGATGCCGAAGTCCAAAGAAGCATCCCCTTCATAGCATATTGTGAGGTTGTGATGAAAAATGATCATAGGGATAGAAACGATCGCCCAAACAAAGAGATACAAAGTAAAATAGGAAAATCGTCCATCCCTAACTTTGATGGGTCGGGAAAAATTATAGTCCATGCATGGTTACAAAAACTAGAAACCTACCTAACTCTTTGCCCCATGACAGAGAAATATGCCATTACATTCGCAATACTACATCTAGAAGGGAGGGCGCATGACTGGTGGCATCATGGCCTATTTACCCAAGATCACAAAAATATCAAGGCCTATGAGACCTTCAAGAAACGACTCATTGAAAGATTTGACCAAACTTGTCCCCAAAAATACTTCAGGGAGCTAACCAGAATAAGGCAAAGAGGGGACCCTTGAGGAATACATTACCGAATTCCAAAGACTGGCAATCATGGTCCCAGGAATATCCGAGGATAGGCTCACCTACCTTTTTATAGAGGGGTTGTCAAATGCAACTTATGGCCTAGTAAGTTCCCTAGACCCCTCCACACTTCAAGAGGCAATCCTCAAGGCTACCCGACTAGATACCGCCCAAGCAAGAGAAAACCCTCCTCAAGAAAGATAACATCAAAAGAACCTTCCCAAATGAAGGAAGAGCGCAAGGAACCATACCTTTCTTACCACGACCGAGAGGAACTACAAAGGAAGGGGTTTTGCTATGATTGCAGAAATGCATGGAAACTAGGACACCAATGCAATCAAAAGGACCTTACAAGAGAAAACATGTTTCGTTGGTGCGGGGAAGTTTGGGAACCTAGACACCGATGCGGACAAAAAAGAAGACAAGCCCTCAACATGGAAGCAAACTCTAATCAAGTTGCAAGAGAGGAAGGAAAAGAAGGCCCAAATAAAAGAAGAAGGTACGACAGAGGAGGAACAAAAGGAGGAGACTCCTTTAAGGAATGAAGCTCTTCAAGATGGCGGTCATTGTGACCAATAATGGCAGTCATTGCGACTGATAACAGTGGTCATTGCGACCGATAATGGCGGACATTGCGTCCGATAATGGCGGTCATTGCAACCAATAATGGCAGATATTGCGTCTGATAATGGCGGACATTGCGTCTAATAATTGTGGACATTGTGTTCGATAATGGCGGTCATTGCGACCGATAATGGCGGACATTGCGTCCGATAATGGCGGACATTGTGACCGATAATGGCGGACATTGCGACCGATAATGGCAAACATTGCGTTCAATAATGGCAGTCATTGCAACCGATAATGGTGATCATTGCTACCTATAATGGAGGACATCACGTCCTATAATGGAAAACATAGTGTCCTATAAGGGAGAACCAATGCGTCCTATAATAGGGGAGGGTACTAAGTAGACCCAAGAGACTAAATCATAAGAGAGAGGGAAAGAGTTGGCATGACGGATCCTAGGCTCCCCATCAAGTCATGCTTCCTATACTCTCTTATGGTTGAACCCTCCAAGGACATTAGGATACTTTACATAAGCTTACTAACATCTAATAACCTACTACTTAGTATTGATGAGGTGAATGAGGGTGAATGATTCTAGTTATATGCAAGCCCTTAATCATGACTTCAATCAGGTGGAAAAGATTCCCTCATCCCTTGTTTATTTAGATTTAGAAATTGGACAAATTTAGGGCATTCCCAATTAAGGGAACTAAGATGTTTGGATCAGTCCAACCCTAAGTTGCTTGAGGACAAGCAAATTTGGGAGGGGAGTACTGTCATGTCCCCAAAACTATAACACCGAAATACGAAATATGGAAACACTAAATCAATATCAAAATATAAAAATATAGAAATGCAATTTAAAATATCATTATAATTATAATTATCACCGATAACATTATAATTATAATAATCAACTGTAAAGGATAAAATGAATAAAATAATAATATAATTATCAAATATAAAATGATTATTATTATAAGGACATTAGAGTCACTTGTTCTTATGGTAACGGGTCTTCAGACTTATACACATGACCATTGTGCATATATACTGCACGGAATGTTTACTGATTCAAATTCGTAAAAGACAATCTAGACTTCCACGCTAGCAGAGACGGGAAGAATATAAGGTGTCTGGAAGTGTTGAGTCCATGTCCCTAGCACAAATAATGGTATCAGATTGAGGTCTGTAATGATTGTCGTGTACATGCTAAATTTGCTATCTTATAGATACAAAACGATACAAGATAAGTCCGCCATTTACCATATAATCGAGAGCATTGATGGCGCTGTGAAAAAGCATAGAAGAAGGGTCGGAGGATCAATAGGACATATTGAGGTTGGTTCTGAAGATTACCGCCACTACAATATCTTGGTCGATATTATCGAGATTCATCTTCTAGCTCCACAACATATTGTGAAATACAATATATCAGGATTAAGAACGTCTTCTGCCGCTACAGTATCAATGACAGGAAGTCAACTAAACTCATCAAAGTCTCCCGTCCCAATTTTGTGATTTACTCTTCAATGGATAGTGATGCATATACTTATGCAGCTATCGTCTCTAAGGAACAGCTATTGGATTGAATGCACTAAGAGGAGGTTGTTCGGGCCTTATCGTCTATTGCCCCAACCAATGAGAAGAAGCATCAAATGGGAAGGATGATCAAGCAGCTAGAAGCAGCGAACTTATTTAAGAGAAATTGGTGGTAGAGTAAGGAGATCGTGATAACTAATACGGCAAAGATTAAAGAAACATTGATTACATTTAGCAATAATCAACCCTAACTAAAAGCCATGATCATTGGATGGTCATCACAATCCAGAGAGGTGTGTGTCTCTTATGGGTGAGCCATAGACATATAAAAAGGTATTGAGAAGTGAAGGGAAGACATCAATCAGTTTTAAGTCTCACTCAGCAAAGTAGAAACATCATTCGGCCTAAATTTACAGATACATGTGATCCAACAGATAGATAAATCAGGAAACTACTCCCTATTCAGGGTGTATATTCTGCATACTTAAATATCACTATAATTTGCAGATTGCACATATAGTTACCAGGATTAATAACAGAAACTTACTCCCTCATCCATTTACCAATCGTTGTTGTCAATAAATACCAAGGTTGATAATCAGGTTAAGGGAGCCTTGAAGGCCATCAATTAGAGCTACTATTGAAACCATTAAATCTAGGCCCATTTGAGTATTTCATTTTGAAGATTAAAGCAAATTCAAGATATAACCCAAAAGGGGACATTAAAAAAGCCTGATGTAAAAATTTCCCTGTAAACTGAGCCTAAGTTCAGTTGATGCTGAATATGGCTAGAAATAGAAGAATGAGAAGGAAGCAATCTAAGCTCGGATAAACCCTGAGGAAGTGATTAAACTTTACAGCCATTGACTAACTTGACTGGGTAGATAAAACCTAAAGGATTCCGACTGACACAAGTGTTCCTGAATTTGAAAGGAAGCACTGACTACATTATACTCAAGAAATTAGAAATACATATAATGGACTTCATAACTTCAGATATAAGTATTACATCTAAAAATGCCAGGCTTTATCTGTAACCTATAAGTGTTGCCGGGTGGGCTATCATATGCTCTTTGATTCTTATATTAGGTGTATTACAAATTGCCAGTTACCAGAAGAAAAATAATATAATGTAGCAAACACAAGAACTCGAAAACATATAATTGCAGCATAAGTCAGTGTTCCTCCGAGCCAAAAATTCCATCAGTAGCTTTAGTTGTTGGAATTGTTTGCCACTTCAAGAAAATATTCAAAACAAATAAATCTAGCAACAGAAAGCGGAAAAAGAAATGGATTGATACCTGCAAGCATTGAGAATGGCAGAAAATGTGACTACATTAGGTTTGATTCCCAACTCGTGCATTTTATGAAACATTTTTACTGTGTACAAAATCTCCTTAGACCTCTGTTTCATGTCCTCGGCAAGAGGTAGAGGAAGACTTTTCTCGATTCCAAGGTGCCCAGGCATTGCTATTGCATCATATGCCTCAGTTTTATCTCTAGTAGAATTTTGTTTACACCAGCTTACCACAACCTCTGAAGAACTGCTGGGCACGTTATTCTCTATAGACAGTACACTGGAACCCTCACCACAACTTCTAGGATGAATCTGAAGCACAGATGAACAAAGCATTGGACTTCATGAAGAGATAAAAGAACAGAGCTCGGGTACTGTTGGAAAGACTTACGACTGCGTGTGCAATGAAACATACCTGACTATTCCTCCCAAAGGCATCAATGATAGAATTATAAGTGACAACATTTGGCATCACGCCTTCCTTTGTCATCTGATCGAGCAGAGCAAGACCTTCTTCCACAGAGCCATTTTTACATAACGCATCGATAAGCGCACTATATAGCACCACATCAGGCTTTAAACCAGAGCATTTAAACTCATTTAGAATTTGCAAAGCTTCAGCCTGCAATCCCCCTTTAGAATATGCATCGATTAGAGTGGAGTAAGTGAGCACATTAGGAGAGACGGAGTGCATCTTCATCTCTTGAAATAGGTCCTTGACTTTATCATATCTTCCCTGTTTTCCGTACCCACCCAAGAGAGCATTGTATGTTACAGCATCCTTGCTAATACCAGCTCTTTCCATCTCCTGGCAAACAGCAAGAGCCTCCTCAAACCTACCCAATTTGGCGTAGATAGACAAGAGTGTGTTGTAAGAAACTCTATCGAGATTAATGCCACCATATTTCATCTCATGATACAAGTCCAATGCCTCGTCAAGGCGTCCAGCTTTTGCATAGCCATCAATGACAGTACTGTAAGTAACCACATTAGGCAGAATGTTCCTTTGAGACATGCCAGACATTATAGAAGCAGCGAGGTCCATCTGGCCTCCTTTACAAAGCGCATCTAAAAGGGTGTTATAAGTGAAAATGTCCTGGTCAATTCCTCGATAAAGCATCTCCCTGAACATGCCCTGCGCCTCTTCCCACAGTCCCCCGCGGCTGCACACGGCAATGAGAGAATTAAAGGTGATTCGGTCGGGCTCCACCCCTTCCCTTATCATTTCATCGAACACAAGCAGAGCCTGCTTGAAATCGAAGCCGCCCTTCCCACAAGCATCGATAACAGCATTGTAGGTGACGAGATTGGGGTTGCAGCCACAGCACTTCATGAGGCGAAACACTCGAATCGCCTCGGTGCAGAGGCCGCTGCGGCCGTAGGCGCTGATGAGAGCAGAGAAGGCATAGACGGTAGTGCCGTAGCCCTGCGCCCTCGCCCGCTCGAACACCTGCCGCGCCACATCCACTCTGCCCAGGCGGCCCATCACGCTGATCATGGTGCTCGCCAACTTCCCCTGCTCGCTTTTCTTCCTCTCCCTTGCCACCGCCCACTCGTAACTCTGCACGGCCTTACCGCATTCCCCTCTGTTCCCCAGCTCTCTCACCAAATACCCCCAATCCCACTCCTCCTCTCTTCCCATCCGTCCCAACACTCCCAATATCTCCTCCTCCTCCCCCTCTAGCAGCTCCTCCAAAACCGCGTCCATCCTTTCCCTTCCCCTTCCCTTTCCCTTTGCCTTGTCTTTCTCTCTGGTACTGCTTGGACGCCCTCTGCCCACGTGCATTTTTGACACAAACCTCGTTGACCTCCGCCCACAGAAATCGGGGCCAAGCTCTCCCTGTCTGGAGGAGATAGAAGGGAAGATTGAGACGCTGCTGCTTACGTTCCTGCCTCCTCCACCCACCACCATCCTCTGTGGGTGTGCCCATTGATGCCCATCTGAATATTCTGGTCGCCCAAATCGAGCCGGCTTAATTGCATTGGGGAGCCCTGTGGTGATTGAACACTGCGGAGGTGTCGCTCCATTGATCGGCGTCGCCATTCCTTGTCTTCAAAATTCATTCCTTCATTTCATCCTTGTTACAATTCTCCAGGCTGGGCTTATTAACTCTGCTCTCATTTACTACCTTATCCTCCTCCTACTTTTTTGTTTGGGTTGACTTGACGTGTTGCTTTCCTTCCCACCTTCTACTCCCACAAACAAATTGGATCAGCGCTGGGCACCTTTTTCTTCTAAAACTCGTGTTTGGAAACATTCTATGTTTAAATATTCTCATTTGATTTTTGCATGTTAATTTTAGTGAGCGTTGGCGCCCTACCTACTCGTAAATAAACAAGTGACGCAAGCGTCAAGTTCCTGCGGGAGAGCATCATGCATTTTAATTTAGAGGAGAAAGCAAATAAAAAAGGAGTGACCATTCTTGCCGATGAATTCTAACAATGAAGTAGTTACTATATGCAAAGGAGATAAAGAGAAATTCAAGCCAAAATCTTTAGGCAAGCAACAAAGAAAGATGTTTTTCCAAAGAAGCAAACATAATATAGTTGTTAGAGTCATTTATTTTTAGTCATCCCACTTGCCAAGATCATAACTTCTATCACATAGCTCAAACTTTAAGGTTTAGAAATTTGCATAGAAAAGCTTAAATCACAAGCTAATTAAAGTGGCTCAAAGAAATGTTAGCTCAACCCATCAAAGCACCAAAACAAAGCTTCAAGGTTAAATTCCACTTTGGAGCTATTATATATCTTCACACTAATTGACATATAGGTAAGACAAAATCAAGTGCAATAAATTGAAATTTTCATACTGTACAATACCATGAGCACTTTGATCAAGTTGACCAAGTTGATGACACAAAATAGACCCATTTTGGCTTTGAAAATGGTCAAAATAGTTTGGCTTGCATAAGAAACCATAAATATTAAATGTTTTTCAAGAGTACAATAAAGTTAATAACATACATTGAAATTACATATTTTCATCCATAAATAAATTGCAAAACCAAACATTTAAATAAAAAGAAAAAATACCTTCATATTAAATCCTAATGCAGATCACATCATCAATTAAAAACAAACAATAAGGACCAAATATTCTAATCCCACTGTAAAGGGTGTGCCCCATACCATTGCTAAATAAAAATAGAAAATCCCTATAGCAAACTGATCTTATTATTATTATTGTGAGTGCACTCGTTGGAAGAATACAATAGGAGCTAGTTGCATCAATTTGAAGCACAAAAGGGCAATTTCAAACTCACAATGTATAAATAGAAAATCATGGCAAATATATTGTATGCTAGTTGTTGCCTTTATTGATGGACAAATTTTATGCAAAATAATGCAGCACTATTGCGAGTTCAAATTTAAATGTCCAATGTCAATATAAGGTCAAATCCTAATTTATCATGTTCAAGTTTGAATGAAATTCAAGCAGTATATCATCCAAAATTCAAGAATGGTGATTAAAACATTGACAATACACAGCAACAAAGAATTTCTATAAACTCGTGATTGAATTTAATTGATGGAGTTTGACCCTGGAGACAAAAATCAAGTTATTGGCTTCCATAAATATTAATTTTGAAGTGCAACAAACTTGATAAAACGTGTTAACATTAAATATTTCCATCCACACGAATTGCAAAAAAGGCATAGAAACAGAGAGAATGATATCTTCAAATTAAATCCTACTACAACTCTCAACATCATTTAAAAATTAAAAACAAACAAGAAAAAACAGATATTATAAACCCATTGTAAAGGGTGTGCCCATAACCATATCTAAATAATGCCAAAAAAACTAAAAAAGCATATTCAAAGTAAAGAAACAACTAAAAATAAAGTCACCATGCAAGCAAATTTGTTGGCCTCGTTGCCTTTCAAAATTTCCTACAAAGGCAATTCCAAGCTATGCCTTCTATTGAGTAAAGTATTTCTTTGGAAACAAAAACAACTTTGCCCAAGCCGCTTATTACTCAAGGCACAAAAAGTAGCGGCTACCTAGGCATTGCAGACGCTGTCAAAACACTAAATGAAACGAGCTTAAAAGAATTCTTTTGAAATTCAAAAAACTGGTTGCAAACTCTATAATATTGTAGCCTCTGGTCTCCTTACTACTATTACAATAATCGTGAATTCAATCAAATCTTTGGACTTTCTAGACCTATAGAAAAACATGTTACAGAGGAGAATTTGTACTAAACGTGATGATAAATTAAGCAGCAGCATCAAATATGATAAATTGTTACAAATTGCAATAAAATAACACATCTAACTCCATACATGATAAACTGTCATAAATTCACTAAACCAACATAACTGCCTACATTAGACAGTCTTGGAATTGGGAAAATTAAGGTGGCATTTTGTAGGAAAGTTTACGTGCCTTGTCCATAGGGGCTTGTGGGATGTGCAATGCTGCCTTATCTATTCTCTAATGGCTGTCGTGATCCCCAGCACCTCAATTCTGTCAATAGACGCCAAATTCAACCACAACCAACTATGAACATCAAAATGTTTGAGTGTGAGGAGACGCTAGAAACTTAGTGTATCAAACGCTGTGGAGAACATCCCAAAAAATTATAGCTCAAGTGAATAAGTAGACAAGGAATCTTCATATGGGTCATACATTTGCATTTAACAGAGGCGGATATTGCAGTTCATGAGGTTCAAACGCTTTGTCATGGGCTCCTATTTTGTGATGTGGGAAGACCTAACGAGATGTTCAGCAAATTATGCCGTTGACTCATAAATTCCCATTTATCAGCTGACATCTTAACTTTATTTTCCCCCAAAACATTATGTTTTCTGGCATTGAAATGAAATGAGTGCTAGAGATTTTGAAGGTGATTGCCAAATTTAGTTTAGTTTAATATATGATTTTTATTTGAAATAGGGCTTGGATTGCTAGGTATATAGATGGCCTCCATGGAGCTGGGATGATTTGGGAGACATAAGAGCAATAGCTACATGAGAACAGTATGTATGTTTTTGGTACCCTTTTTTTGTTTTTGTTTGTATCTTGACTAATTTAACAGTAGTATTGGGCAGAAGTTAAGTTTTTAGTGGGTATTTGCTTACTATTGATTTGAGTTTGTTGTCTTGTTGTTTGAGTTCAAGTTAGTAAGTCTCATATCCAAATGTCAAGCTCCTTCTTTGGGATAGGTGGGCAGAATGCTAGCTAAAGTTGTCGAGTCTCGCTTTACACCTGCCAGTTGCATTTTCTTGAACGTTTCTGTATACTTTTCAAAAATCCATTTTGTGCATATTTCCAATGATTTCAGTTCATGAGACCGCACA
This sequence comes from Sequoia sempervirens, assembly GCA_007258455.2. Lineage (NCBI taxonomy): Eukaryota > Viridiplantae > Streptophyta > Pinopsida > Cupressales > Cupressaceae > Sequoia > Sequoia sempervirens. The sequence goes on from VDFB02000007.1 coordinate 3,350,846, forward strand.
TCTTAGAGGCATTTTGTCAAACACTTTAAATGCCCTATGTATGCTTCCACATTTTACATAAACATCTACCAGGGTAGTTGTAACTATAAAATCTGACAAAATTTATCTGTCCTTTATGTTTTGATGGATCTCCATACTCATTCTAAAGTTCCCATTTAGGCAACAGTAGTCTATTAGGGCAGTTGTAACTACAAAATCTAACAAATTTTTTGTTTTGATGGATGTCCATACCCATTCTAAATCTCCCATTTAGGCAACAGCAGTCTACCAAGGCAGTTGTAACTACAAAATCTGACAAAATTTCTCTGCCCTTTATGTTTTGATGGATGTCCATACCTGTTCTGAAGCCCCCATTTAGGTAGCAACAGTCTACCAGGGCAGTTGTAACTACAAAATCTGACAAAATTCTCTGCCCTTTATGTTTTGATGGATGTCCATACCCATTTTAAAGCTCCCATTTAGGTAGCAACAGGGAGGATGCTGGTAAAGATTATGGAATTTGGCTTCACACCTGACAATTGTATATGCCTGAAAACTCTATAAGGGCTTTTAATAGTCACTCCATGATCTGTATTTGGGGTTTGAATTCTTTTAATTGAAAATAACTCTGTTTCGCATTTGGGAGCTTCTGTGTAGTCTTAAATTTCTTTGCTAGTATTAGTATAAATACTCATCTTTTCAAAAAACAAAGGGAAGGAACCTCTTTGCAAAAAAACAAACCAAAAAGAGAAAATTGCCTGCCAATTCATAACTATTAAGGGTAGGAAACCCTCTTACTTGACCTTCGATAAGACACTTTCCCCAATTTGCTAAATCTTGTCCTACAAAATCTTCTCCCCTTAACTCCTTTTATCCCATTTTCAATATTGACATTCCACTTGCCCTCTGAGCACAGCTATTCACAGGTCAAGCAATTTTCTAAACTTCTTATCCTACAAAATCCTCTCCCCTTAACTCCTTTTATCCCATTTTCAATACTGACATTCCACTTGCCCTTCGAGCACAACTATTCACAGGTCATGAACAAACAGTGAATATACACACCTAGGAAAAAATCTGAGGGTTTGGTGCTTGGCAAAAATATTTGATCCGCATGCAACATTGGTTGTGTCCATTTCTAGAACAAAACAACACAATTAATAAAAATACAATCAGAGAGGATTAAAAATACAATCAGAGAGGATTAAAAATATAATGAGAGAGGATTTGACAACAATGAACAAATTAGTGACGCAACACCATAAAACTTGAGTGTAACAGAGTCGCTGTAATGCCACGCTGAGCAGGTTTGTTGTTCATTGCTCTGTGTTGTTGCCGTGAAGGTTTCTGCACATTCCAATAGCTTCTCTTTCTTGCAGCTTCTAGAAGTTTTTTGTACATTTCAACAACTTCTATATTTTTTAACTATAATGCCCAGCAAAAATTATTATGATCTTAATTTTTCAAAGTTTTTTTAAAAGAAAAATGAATTATACAAGCTACTCTAACCAATAGAAAAACAGATAAATAATAATTTTTAAATTTTAAAAATATGTTTTAAATTCAAACTATAGAAATAGAAAAAAAAATATTTAAATTATGTAATATGATTGGCTGGAGCAGCAAAAAAATAGAAATCAAACGAATGCAATAGTAACCTGCCTATCGGCAGGAACTAATAAATGAATTTCATTTTTTTAAACCCAAAAAAATCCATTGGTTGATTTTTGTGGGTGAGATGTGTAATCTTTTATTTATTTAAAACAGTGCTATCATGATTGAGATTTACATGGAACAAAAGCTAGAACTATGTTGTAGAGTTTAATTAAGAAAGGTAGTACTTAAAGTTTTAAGTAAGATAATTTTTAATCAACACATACAAGTACTTAAAGTTTTAAGTAAGATAATTTTTAATCAACACATACAAGTACTTAAAGTTTTAAGTAAGATAATTTTTAATCAACACATACATGGAACAAAAGCTAGAACTATGTTGTAGAGTTTAATTAAGAAAGGTAGTACTTAAAGTTTTAAGTAAGATAATTTTTAATCAACACATACAAGTATAATGCATATAATTTTAAGTAATAAAGAGGAAAGGATCTAATAGTTGAGCATATTTCAATAGTTGTTTAGCATTTGTTGATTTAATGTTCAATATATTTTACAATATTGAATCAATAGTTTTGACTTTAAGGTTGTTAGTGTTGATGATAACTATCATACATATATTAAATATTAATATATATAAAATATGCTGAGAGTTATCATTATCAACAAAATAAGTTTATTAGTAAATAGTTATGATATTAAATAGTTGGATGTGTTGTTACAATTACTATAGTTGGCTTTTTCATGTTTGAGCGGAGGTGGTGCATCTAACAAAATAAATTTATTAGTAAAATTGTTGTGCACATTCTTCAAATATCTAACAGTTACAGAGCGGGAGGTCGTGCATGCAAAACTACTCATCCTCAACCCAGAAAGCCACCATGATTTAATCTAACAATGTTCAATGGTTGAGTTTGCTCATCTTACACCCCCCTACCATATCCGCCATCATGACTTCCTCCTTCCTATCAGCAGTACTGTGTGAATCAAAAAAATGATGAGTATATCATCTAGTTCCAACACTTCTCAATAAATCTCACCTCTATTGATATTTGTTGATGCAAAAAATCGGCAAGGTAACAACCTTATGGGAAACTCAGTTAATGGTGGGACCAATTGCGCTAAATTGAGTGACCTCCAGATTTTTAAAGAAGTCGGCTTCTTCTATAATTGGGGTTTTTAAAATGGGAAAAGGAAGGAAATATAAAAAATAAAGATTTAACTAAGGCGATACGCCAAGATGTAAATATAGGCACGGTAAATCTATCTTTTGGGATGCGATTTAAGGGCTCGTTCAGCAATCTGCTAAATCCTAGAATAATAGAAATCAAAGATGAAAACCTGAATAATTTATTCAATAACATAAAATAATTCTCATACACATTTACTGAAAAAGAAGAGTCAAAGACATGGTCTAAACCAATAAACTTGTATTGAAATCATAGAAGTTTTGCAAATAAGCAACTCAGTACAATAATGGCATAGTATAATGTTTTATCAAATAGCCTAAGAAAACAGAAAGGTTGAACAATGGCACAATCTGAAAGTCTTATATAATAATATAAAAGCAGTACAAAAGGCCTAGTGTCTTTCATAACTTTTTATGTATCTTTCGAACTCATTTTTAGAAGGAAGAAGCAATATATATAGAAAATAATCCCACCGTTTAGCGGGCCAATAACAGAAAATTTTTTGAATCATGAGCAATGATGCCTGCAACAATGATCTCCCATGGTTGTTGCAACAGAGAAAGATTTGAGTCATGAACATGGTCGCACCCAAGCCAGATGCATCCCCTATGAATGATGGCAGTGGTCCCAGCAGAACATAGTGTCAACATGTGTCACCTACCCACAAAGGTAGTTAGGACACATGGCAATATGGTGGGGCATGTCGCTAGCTCTTTCATTCCTCTTAATGAAATCTCTGTAGAGGAAACACGTGGTGACAGGTCAGAGCATGTGGTTCATTCCTCCCTCCTTACGATGAAAACGTGCACGATGAAGACACATGGAGGCATCCTCCACTAGCGGTGCTGACTGTGGGGTCCGCTAAAAAGTGTACGTGGATAGATGCTACATGGCATGCAGACAGACTTGGTTGAAAAGTGAAGGGGAGTAGCCTTGAAGTGCCCGCAGTGTTGACACGTGGAAGCATGGCGGGGGCCTATAGAAGAGCGCCTGGCAGACACGTGGCGGTAGCAGATGAAGCTTTTCAAAAAGGGGCCCGATGATGTTTAAAAATATAAAGCGTGGGCCAGACTTAGCAAAATTAAAAGAACCCGAAGGGAGCTCGAGGAAATTTATGTCCACAACTTTTGGCGACTATCAGGGGCATTTCACCCACAGAACGAGGAACCCAAAAATTCTCGGTTCACAAACCAGAGCCATATCCTTTGGGTGATGCAATCAAAGCTTGGAGAGAGTGGTCTATAAAGGAAGCCAGTCAGCCTCGGATGGCATCAATATGTTGTGCAGATTCTCTTGTGCTTCGTGCAAATCAATCATTTATTTGTTTGGCAACGTCGTGGATATACTAGCCCTGGACTCAAGTTGGAAAAGCAGCTACACAATCTGATGAGTGACGCCTTCAATATCCTCTACAGTAGGGGGTTGATTGAAGCTCTAAAAAGAAGATGCGTCATGATGCTTCTCTTCAATCTTCGTGCAATCTGCTCTACTGTGGCCACCAAGTCATCAGAAAGGAACAGGGAGGTTAAGCCCATTTGAGTTAGCCAGGAGAACTTCACTCGCATGTTATTCATAGTTTGGCCCAATGTTGCAACGTACTCGCTAGCATGGAGGATGGTTGTGTGGTAGTGAATGAACTCCTTCGTTGTTTTGGCAATGGTTTTTCAGTCCCCAATCCCTATGCTCACTAAGTCCTCATACGGCACCGTGTATAGCTTGTCCAGCATTTTTTCCACCTTAGGAACCTTTTCCACGATGAATTGTAGGAACCACTCAATCATTCCATGAACTTCCCTACCTAAACTTGTTGCCTTCACCATAAATTGGAGCGTCGATTGAAGAGTCGGGCAGAAGACCTTGACCTTTTCCCAATATGAAACATATAGCCATTGGGCTACTTGAAGGAGGTCTGACTGGGTAGCAAGGGGTTGGAGAAGATTCTTCAAAGAGCTGATCTTTGCATCCCTTGAACCAACATCCTGTGTCAGTTCTGCAATCTTTTTGTTTACGGTTGAAAGTTGTCCTCGTAGGTTCCTCAATTTGGCAAGCTAGTTTTCTTCAGCCCGACTTTTGTTTGTTGATTCCCTTTCGAGGGAAGACTTCATCTCCTAGACTTCATTCTCCAATTGAGTTTGTTGTTCCTCAAATTTTGCATCCTTTTGATGTATTTGTTGCTCTAATTAAGCGCGTTGATGCTCAAACTCCTCATTTTTTCATTGCATCTCCTGCTCTGCCTGAGCCAACTAGTCTTGATATTCTTGGTTTTTTCACTGCAGCTCGGCGACTAAGTTGGGATCATAGGATTGGAACTTTGCAAGTTCCTCCCAAATTTTAGCCTGCTCTGTTTGCGCTTGTTGTGATAAGCGCACAATTTCTACATCCTTTTCGTTGTCCTTCGCCAGCAAGACCTCGACTCTTTCCTTAACATTTTTGAGCTCTTCTTCCCTCTTCTTCAGCTGGCGACCGGACTTGAGGAAGTCAGTGGTCACCACTCATTGTGTCTCCTCCATGAGCTCAACCTTATCTTGCGGTCAGGCTATGCTCAGATCGAGTCCCATAGCATAGAGGTTGTAATCATCGGGTTGCATCTCTCCCTGTGGTTTGATGACGGTTGGATACATGGTTGCAAAATGCAACGATTGTTGAGCCTCATTGAAAATAGTTTGCACCTTTGGTTCGACTAGCTTTTTGGCATCCTTGGCCTTTTTCTTTTGGATCCTGATAGCTCGTGCTTGTTTTTTTTATTGCCTTTCGATAAAAATTTTGCTAGCGACCTAATGAGCTCGCCTGCGAAAGGTGCACCGGAAGGAAGAGCAAAAGGGAACGAGAGGGTAGTGGTTTCGGGCAATTTTTTCCTCATAAGAGAGATTGTTTGCGGGGAGAATGAAGGAATATTCCAAAGCTCAGTTTGTGAACCAATAGGAGGACTCAAGGGAAGCGGTGGCAGTAGCGGAGTCATGGCGGATTTCATCTGCTAGGTGAACTAGGTTAGGACCGACACAATAGTAGCAAGCAGGGGATCAATGGTGACCGTGGAGGCGAAAGGTGAAGCGATAGCAGATGCGAACTGAGCTGAGGCAAAAGGTGGAAAGGTCCGTAGAGGAGTAAAGGAAAATGGCCCCGCCTAGGAGAACTGGGAGAAACCTCTTGCGACCATTGTAGCAAAAGTGAAGGAAGGGCCAACACTTGAAGTGATAGGCGACATGGAGATAGCGGGAGGAATCAAAGATTATGAAGCAAGAGAAGAGGGAGCAAAAAATACCTGTGGTGCAGATGATTACAATCCCTAGCTCATTGCGGGCTCCTGGATTGCTTTGGGCTCCTGTGAATCTTCCCCGGAAGCTGCATTTGTGCACTATTTTTTGGTTGGTGGGGAATCTTCCAGCTCTATGGCCTCTGATCATTTTTGTGGGGTTGTTCTAGACCTTTTTGCGGTCCAAGTGCATGTATGTGAGGCTCTCGATCGTGATATATTCACCCACACATTTGAAGAAGAATTGTTAGGCTGCTTCGTTGCCTTTTTCTTTCTACTGTGTTGGAGTAGTCTATACTTCCTTTTCCTTCTCCTTTCCCTTCCCCGTATATGTTATAGCCTTATTTGGGTCGATATCTTCATCACCGCTTTGATTAGTATCCTCATGTTCATCATTCCACAGCTTATCAAATTTGTCATCTGACTCTATGTCCTGATAAGGGGCATTAGGGCGTTTGATCTCTTGGCGGTAAATCCAGAAATCTTTAATCCTTTCCTCACTCTAGTTTTAACTTCTTGCTAAATCTTTGCAAAGGGCGGCCCCTATTTGGCACTTCTCATCATACTTCGCCAAAGGAAAATAGAACTTTAGCCATGGCGGTCTCGTATAATCTGTAGGAATATGAGCCAGGTCCACCAACAAATCATCCTAGTCCTCCAAGGAACTCGACTGCTTTTCCCAATAAGGTCGGGGGCTATGGGTTACCTTGATGAATGTGTTTCCTAAGTAATTGAAGGGGTTGTACTACCATTTGTCGCAGATCAACACTAACCCTATATGAGCCATCTTTGCTTCAAGCAGCTTATGCGTCTACTTTTTCGCCATTACCACCCACTTGAAGGTTAGTAGGCATTTAAAGAATCCTCTCTTTCCCTTTCCTCCATAAAAATTATTGTCAATAACCGCCATCTATTGAAACATTTCAAGGGCTAATACCCTGTCTGTGATGCACTCTGGGAGCCGGAATGGCTCCTCGGTAAAGCCACACATGCGGATGAATGTAAAATCCCTCCCGAGGAACCAGTCGCATTTAGGAGTGAAACTCTACATCCACCCTGTTTGGTTAGCAGAAAGCCGATAGAGATCGCCATCCTTACTCAAGTCTCACAAAATTAGAGTTAAGAAAAATTCCAAAAATGCATAATAATCATGTGTTGTGGAAAGGAGGGGAGTCCATACAAAAACTGGCTTTTTGTATCCATTCTCAATAAAAATATATAATGACATTCTTTTATTGAAAAAGTCAGGGTTCTGGTATAAAAACATATGAGCAAGGAAAGAAGGGAACTTGAACTTATGTTGCATGTGGTACTCCTTGATTGGACTCATCATTTCATGGTAGATGACTCATGCGAAGTCATACCAGATCAAGGACTATTTCCTATGCAATTGAAAACCCAAACCCAGTTGAAATTTCTGCACCCATTTGTCTTCATCCATGCCACAGACAAACGTCATCATAGAGAGCGCGTCTTACATATCTTGTTTAAAAGCATTGTACACAACTAGAATTTGTGGCGGCTTGTCGCAATCTTCCTGGGGCCTCCGCATTTCCTGATTATAAAAGTCCATAGCTTTGTCTTTGCCTCTCCAAAAGGTGCTTGCATCTTTTGGAGTGAATGACTCCATTCTGTCCACTTTAGAGTGACTTACAGGGATGCATAGCATGCTCCAGATAGCGTGTATGCTAATGTTAACTCTCAGCTCCCGACCCTTGATGGTGTTGGTATTTGGGTTGAAATGTTCAATGCCCTCATAAACGAGCTCTAGGCAATAATGCACAAAGGGGACCATATACTACGGAAGACCGTTGAACCATAGCTTGTATGCCATTTTTCGTCAGTTATTAGCCAATTTCATTCTTTTGTAAGCTCCTTGCCTAAGAATCTTAGGGTTCTTCGCGAGAACAGGATAATGAATGCTATCCCATTCCTCCTTTATTTGGCCCTGGTCCCTATGAGTTTTTTTGCTTCTCCACGACCCGCGTGTGCATCCATTATGGTTTTTCTGGCATCCTAGGCGACGCGTAAGAGATGTCATCAAAAATATTGGCGACTGGTGTTGTTATCATGGCGTCGAACAAGCTTTGCATTGCCTCGACCTGTGCTTCCATATGAGAACTTTCAGCCATTTCAAGGTACTATAAATTTTTGCGACGTTTAAATTTTTTGTAATTCACTTCAGCTCTGTCTGCACTCAAAAATCTTTGTTCTAGATAACGTACTCAAGAATATTTTATAATGTTAGCCTTTCGCATGCAATACTTAGTGATTTCTTTCTTGGAGTGGTAAACAACGGTTGCCTTTTAGCATTTAATTCGGCATGTAATGCCAACTCTTTTGCTCATGCAAAATGAATTTCTTGCTCTTTTGAAAAGACAAGAATTCATAATGACAATTGATAATCATGTAGTACAGTGCAATTTTCTTAGGAAATTAAGCCGGCAATTGAAGGCATTTAAACATTTTGCATGCTCTGGAAATTAATATCCTAAAAGGAATAATTAAGCCAAAGATGCAATGAGTGCTTGAAAAGATATGAGTTCCTCCTTGGAGTTTGAGAAGAGCTTGCAACATGACACATTAGCACTCGACCGTATAGACAATCACTTGGGAATGCCACCAATTTGCACTACTTAATTATCTCTTATTAATTTCACACACAACAATTCGTACACAACTAGGTGGGAAATTCAAGCTAGCCACTGGTGGGATTTTCAAGTAGGTACTTGATTAGCATCATGCTTATGGCATGCAGATACCTTGCATATTTCTATAAATAGGCCCTAAGACAATAGCAAAATCACACTTAGCAATTAGCAAGAATTGGTATTAGGCAGATGGCTAGAATTAGCATTAGGCAGCTGAGTAGAATTGGCATTAGGCAGTTTGAGTAGAGCTTAACATCATGAATACTCCCATTAGGCTAGTTTGCAACAAGTCTCAAATAGCTTTTCTAGGTGAGATCTCCAATAAGCGCTTAAAAATAATGACCAAAAATAATCATTCACTGGCTATCATAGTCATGAAGTGGGTGTTAGGCTGAGATTGCGTAGAATATGAAGATAAGTACATAGTCAATAACGACATATGTTCTCATTTTGTCGCGTCTCTGCTTGACATCCAGGTTCCCAAGCTAATGATCCTTCACCTGGTGCTAGAAATCTTCCCGAAGTGGTACCTTGGAGGCCTTGGCGAGATTGTGGTAAATGCTACGTATGGTTTGGTCCTTCCAACGGAAAGTGGCCTTCGTAAGTATATTGAAGAAGATGCAGTAGTTCCATGGGTACCATTCTTGAGTGGGTTATGCATCCTATCACATGAAGAGCATCGTCAAAGGGTGACTCACATGTGCCACTTCATGTTTCGTTGCTACAATGTGGTGCCCTTCTACGATGTTGACTGGTATACAGACTTCAGGAACCTGGTATATCCCCCATCACTAGCCATTGTTGTTGATGATGCTCCTATTGCTCCTAATGCTCCTGTTGTCATTCTTGCTGATGATGTTATTCTAGATGCTGTTGATGATGCTCTCATTCCTACTGCTTGAGACTTGACGCTTTCCATATGTTTTTTGTATATATGCCTAAAAAAGGCCTTCACATATATATATTAAGAAAAATGCATACTATATAGATATACTTAAAAGTATGGCCCAAAGCCATTTTGAAATGTATTACCAAAGTATATATTTCCGTATATAATGAATATACAACTTATATCAACTTCTTGTCTCTTTTGATTCTTGCAATTATGTATTGTGGGTTCTCTTTAATTCATTTCTTTGAGTACCTTTCCAATTTTGCACATATGGGTTTATTTCAATTCTTTGCATATGAATTCATTTTTTTGCTTCATGTGTTGTAAGTTACTTCTTTGTGCTCCTTGCAATAATGGGCTCCATTTATTTTCATGCTTCCTTGCACTATGGAATTTATTGAAAGACTAGCCGACAAAAACACGAAGGAAAATAATTACAATACTTACATATTTACACCAGGAAAATAATAATGAAGCTTAATTAAACAGTTTTAGGTGGATTTCGTTAACCGAAATCCCCAATGCTTCCTTCTCCATGTTTTCTAATTCAAATGCGTTGTGTTGTTTGAGTTGAATTATTCTGAAAGGGCCTTCCCACAGACTGTTGAATTTTCCATGTTGGTCTAGCTTTGCAGCCCTTTCATTGAATTTTAATACTAGGTCCCCGCATTGTAGACCTTGGTCCAAAGCTTTCTTATCAAATCATCTTTTAACCACCTGTTGGTGGTTAGACATGGCTATTAGGGCCCTTTCCCTTTTTTCCTGTACTTCCAGCAATTCAGCCAACCGAACCTCCATGGCTCCATTTTCTTCAACTTCTAGGGACTTGAGCAGTTGTAGCGCAGGAATCTCCATGGAGATGGGCAATAACGCATCTTTTTCGTACACTAATTCATACGGTGAAGTCTTGAGGACTTGCTTGGGAGTTATGCAGTCTGCCCAGAGTGCTGCCCAAAGGTTCTTATGCCATTCTCTCTGATGTTCCAACCCAATTCTTTTAATGAGTCTGACTAAATTTTTGTTAGTCGACTTGGTTAGGCCATTCCCCTGCAAGTAGTAATTTGATGACGTTTTCAAGAATATGCCATGCACAAGTGCGAATTGACATACCTTAGAGCCTAGGAAATCCTTAGCGTTGTTGGAGATGATGGTCTTTGGCAGGCCCAATCTCATCACCAGTTCCTCGAGGAAGTCCATAATCTCTTCCTCTGTTGCATTCTTCAGGGGCATGGCATTGGTCCATCTAGTGAAGTAATCTATGGTCGTGAGGTTCCATTTGTGTCCAACGCTGGAGGTGAGATTGATCATCCTAATGAAATCAAGGCCCCACTATGCGAATGGCTCATCAACCACTATCAGATTGAGAGGAATTGTGAAAATTTTTCTTCTTCCTACGAAGAATTGGCATTATTTGCAAGCTTTTACCAAGGAGTATGAGTCATTGAATAGCATAGGCCAAAAGAATATGGCACACATGATTTTGATTGGAGTGGTTTTCGCAAAGAAGTGTCTACCTATGGGATTGTTGTGGAAAGTGTCAAGGATTCTCTTCACTTGCTATGTGGTGACACACCACAGTAGAATGCCATTGAAGTTCCTTTTGAAGAGGACCCCTTTAATAAGTGTGTATCTATTGTTCTGCAGTCTATAGAATCTTCTCTTTTGAGAAGGAAGGCCTGGCGGATATTTTTCAGTACACATGAATCTCACTGTGTCTGCCAACCAACATCCTTGGAACTCAGACTTATTTGTTAGAACCAACTCTAATTGCTCTTCTTCAGCTACCATTTCTTCATCATGCACCAAATATTCACACAATCCCCTTCCTCGGACGATCTTTGTAGGCCTAACCTCAATGTCAGATTCAAGGATCTTAGTAATCCATTTGGCCCTTTTTTCGATGATCTCTCCTTCCATGATATATTTGCGCTTACTGGAATGTGCAACATAAATAACCACCTTATTGCAAGATATAAGATGTCGAAACTTCTTGAGTCCCTTAACAATTGTGAGCGCTTGCCTCTCGACGAAGTTTTAGTTCATCTCATATTCCTTTAAGATCCGTAAGTGAAATGCTATCAGATATTCTCCCTTTCCTTCATCATCCTTTTGAGTTAGCACAATAGTGATGTTGGATTTGCTACTGAATACATACATTATGAAGTCCTTTGACATGTCTGGATTTACCAGCACAAGAGCTGAAGAAATAACATCCTTAACCTTCTCGAAGTCTTCTCTAGCTTCTTTTGTCCATTTCAATAATTGATCCTTTTTCAGCAGCAGGGTGATTGGTCTAGTTATTCCTACAAAATCTAAAATGAATTTGCTCACAAAACTTACCTTCCCTAAGAAAGACTAGACTTCATTTTTGTTGATTGGTAGGGGAAGTTCCTTGATTGTTTTTATCTGCTTAGGATCGATTGCAATTCCTTCTTTGGACACTGCATGTCCTAATAATTTGCCTTGCGATACTCTGAAGACACATTTTTTCAGGTTCAGGGATACCCCGAACTCCTGATTTTTTTTTAAAACTATTTCTAGGTGATCAAAGTGATCATCCTTAGATTTAGAGAATACATCAAATCATCCAAATAGATTAAGATAATATTTTTGATCAATTCGCTAAAAGCGAAATCCATTGCCCGCTAGAAAGTGGCTCCCGAGTTTGAGAGGTCGAAAGACATTTTTGCTTATGCAAACATTCCCCACTTGGTAGTGAACATTATTTTGCGTCGATTCTCTTCTTTGACCTAGATCTGGTTGTACCCGGAGAAATCGTCCAGTCCAATAGAGAGAACATTTCTGATCCTGCCACTGTTTGCAAGATTGACTCCATAGAAGGCAACAAGTAGTGATCCTTCAGAGATGCTCTGTTCAGGTCTCGAAAGTCAACACATAGGCAAATATCTCCATTCTTCTTTCAGACTGGAACCAGGTTGGATACCCATGTGTTGTGCTTGATCGAGAAGATGATCTGAAATTGAATTAACTTTGTCAGCTCTTGCGCTATTAGTGTCTCAATCTTGGGATTCACTGGTCTTTGCTTTTAGCGTACTAGTTTTGCACCTTTTGTCTACTCTATTTTATGCTGGATGATTTCGGGATCATATCCCTTGAGGTCATCATATGACCAGGCCACTACTCCTTCATACTTCTCACAGAAGTTGATGAGCCTTTCTTTATCATGATGCGGGACATCCTTCCCAACTTTGAGCTTTCTTCCATCTCCGACCTGAAGGTCTGCATAGTCTCTTTTGTCCGCTACAAACTTCCTCTTATTATTCCTCGCATCATCACAATCGAACAGGTTTTTGCGAGTGACCAGCCCCTTTGGAAGCTTGTTGGACTTTAGCTGAATGATTTGTTTGTTGTAGGCCTCGACAATCTTTGGTTGGAGTTGCTCGATGAACTCTCCCGACTGTTGGATGAATGAGGCGATGTGTTCATCACTTTCGAACACTTGCCAGCTCTGATCATTGTCAGGAATTGTAGGTCAAACTATCACTCACATAGAGTGTTTGTTATGAATTAAGTTGGAGGCAAGGTCAAACTGAGATCCGATTGTGGCCATGTGATCTACATCAACATTTTGTTCTCTAGGCACTATCTGGATGTTGAAGGCTTCAAATCCCTCGATTAGTTCCCAAACTCTATCTATAGGATCTCATATGGACATTCTTGGTTGTGGAAATCCCTCGGACTTGATTGACCACCAGTTCAGAATCTCTGAACACCATTATTTGCTTGATGCCCATTCGCTCTGTAAGGCTTAGACCTTGCACTAGGCCTTCATATTCAAATTCATTGTTTGAACAAGCGATCTGGAAGTGAAAATATCTCAGCATCTTTTCATTTAGCGGGGATATCAAACATATCCCGACTCCTACACCAAATTTGCATCTTGCTATATCAAAGTGTATCATCCATAACTCTAAGGCTTGACCGCTCTCGAGTTCCTTCATGACCTTTAGGAGTGATTGATCTTCATCATAGATGACATAGGTTCCCAACCCGGTGGCATGATAGTTTATGAAAGGATCAGTGTTTATGTATTCACTCAAGAGGACCTCTTTTTGATTGGTCTGGTCTTCGGTCACCTTTTCATCCTCTAATAGCCCACCCAACCCTTGGGAAGTGGTGCTCTAGCTCTAGATTGGGAAGTGGTTGGATAGATCTTCGATCAATCATGTTACGTATATAGTTCTAGTAGGAACCTCAATTCACACTTTGAATAGATAGATAGATAGATAGATAGGGGAGGACTACCAATCTGAGGAGCAACTACCTCACACCCTCGGTGCAATACATTTCCTCTTTGGTAAAAGAGGTATGAGAAACTTCAAAGTTGATCATGGTTTCATCGGCCACTTGTTCAGAGTGCAGGGGTTTGGATATTATCTTCATTTTAGCTTTGTGATTGGTCCTGAGGATCAAGTGTGAACAATCCAAAGAAAGATACCCACCTATTTTTGAAGTGAGTTCTCGGGATAGGTAGAGGCTAAACATGGGAGGAACATCTATGATCACAATATCTTGCGGAACTATGATGCTAGGGCAGGAGAACAAAGTCAAGGGAAGGTCTTTGATGACACCTACAGTTTCGACTTTGTTCCCATCAAGCTGCATAACCCCCATTTTTAAAGGTTCATAGCTAAGTCCTAAGGCTTTAGCTATTTGCTTGGGCATGACTGTGGTGCTAGTGCTAGAGTCGATCATGGAGTTATACAGTAGTTTCTTCCCCACAATAAGAGTTAGGAAAAAGTGTTTCAGTTTTGGCTTATCTCTAACCTCGGTAGAGGCTTCCTCTAGGCTATTTGTGAGAACTTTGGCAGGAGGTGGTGGGTCAATGGCCTTTCCCTTGAGTGATTGCTTTGTTGGCTCAATGATTGGATCTCCTTGGAGAACCTTCTGCAACAATGTCTTCTGCTCTGGAATGGCTAAGATATCCTAAAGGGACACATTAGCGAATGTTTTTTTTAATTGTTCCACCACATTGAATGGCGGTGGATTTGAAGACTTCTGCTCCTTAGCCCTGGTTATAACAATTTCCTTCTGCAGTTGAGCTTGTTGTGTAGCTGTAGAGGTACTAGGAGTTTGGGCGAAGCACTTTTGGGCTACAGATTGACTAGTTGCGGGGTGACTGGTTCACCCGCAAATCTCCTCTTTGAGCGAGTGTTGTAATCGGATTACACTTGTGGGGCTTTTGATGTGGATGCATCATTTGTGAACACCGCCTCTTCTTCTTCCATCCATGAGAAGAGTGTGTGATCGGGAGCTATATTTGTTTCTTGCTCCAGGGACATCCCTTGCATTTGCGCGGTGAGTACCACATTTTCCATTTGCAGAGAGGCATATACATAACCTCTAGAGTTTGATGTCGCACCTTGGCTACGCTGTTCTTCCACCTTTTGTTGTAGATTGTCGCGCGAAATTTTTTGAGGCATATGTGTGTCGCCACAGGGGGAGCACCAAGGGTTGATGTCATCGACTAAATTGTTTTACCCTACTGTCAGCTCTCTGCTCAAGCTTGGTGAGCACCCTGCAGCGGAGTGGGTACTAACACTATTTGATTAGTTGTTCAACCCTGCAGATTTGTGCACAAGCCTCCTTGAAACTAGTTTTGCTGGTAAGAAGATCGTCCACCTAGGTAATTTTGGTAGGTTGGCTTTGGAGGCACAAACTAGTTTCGCTTGATGGTAGTTATTTTGTTGGCCATAGCCTGCAACATCTCCTTGACGTCGCTCATCTCATCCTTCGAAGAGCCAGATGTGGAAGTGACGTTCTATGGAATGTGTGGATATATGTACATGGATTGAGGAGGAGCAGGTGCATTGGTTGATGGTATCTCCTGGGCAGGAACTAATATTTCAGGAAATATAGGCATGATGGGTCGAGGCGACAACTTCCTGGTGTCTATCAGATTGTTCTCTGCCTTGACTGTGACGTTGTATGCATCCAGTAGAGTGGTTCCACCAAGAGATTGGATCATCATCGAGATGTCGGTGTTGATGGATTTTGAGTAGAACATGAACGCCAACTCAACCGGCGGGCGAATAGCAGCTTGAATTCTCTGCCAAGTTATATGGAACTAGGTGTTGAAGTCAGTCATGGATTCATATGGAGCCTACTTTATGATTGAAAACTAATGATATTGCAACGACCTATCTCCATCATTTGAGAATCTTTCATAGAAAGGGTCTCTGAGTTGATCCTAGGTATCGATAGTGTTAGCTTGCAGAGTGCGGTACCAATCCAACGCTTTACCCCTAAAAGAGGCTGCAAGCAACCTTAGCGCTATATTTTGGTTGATAAATCCGTGCACTAAACACACGTCTACCACATCTTGCAGATGTTCGGATGGTGTTCTTGAGCCATCCCCGATAAATTTAGGTATAGCTTTTAAAGTAGACCCAGATAGGGGCCCAAACGGTGGGTGCTATTGGCGCTACAATGGGACTTCTGACATCCCATGCCACATAATTTTTGTTATCGATTAGCAACATGGCTAGTGGAGGGGGTGGAATGTTCACTATATGGGTTCTGGTTTGTACTGTTCCTAGTGGCGGTACTAACAAACCAGGGTTATTCGCTGTTTGGGATCTTGTATCAAGATGATAGCTCATACGCCCACTTTAGATTTAGGTACATTTAAGCAGTCCCACTGGGCATTCCAGAAAAAAGAAATTGTTGATGCCAAAAATTGGCAAGGTAACAACCTTATGGGAAACTCAGTTAATGGGGGGACCAATTGCGCTAAACTGAGTGACCTCTAGATTTTTAAAGAAGTCAACTTCTTCTATAATTGGGGTTTTGGGAATGGGAAAAGGAAGGAGATATAAAAAATAAAGATCTAACTAAGGCGATGTGCCAAGATGTAGATATAGGCACGGTAAATCTATCTTTTAGGATGCGATTTAAACACCCGTTCAACAATCTGCTAAGTCTCATAATAACATAAATCAAAGATGAAAACCTAAATAATTTATTCGATAACATAAAATAATTCCCACACACATTTATTGAAAAGAAGAGTCAAAGACATGTTCTAACCAACAAACTTATATTGAAATCATAGAATTTTTGCAAATAAACAACTCAGTACAATAATGGAACAGTATAATATTTTATCAAATAGCCTAAGAAAACAAAAGGTCAAACAATTGCACAGTCTGAAGTCTTATACAATAATCTAAAAGCAATACAAAAGGCCTAGTGTCTTTCACAATTTTTATTGTATCTTTCGAACTCATTTTCAGAAGGAAGAAGCAGTATATATAGAAAATAATCCCACCGCCTAGTGGGCCAATAATAGAAAAGATTTTGAATCACGAGCAATGATGCCTGCAACAATGATCTCCCATCGTCGTTGCAACAGAAAAAGATTTGAGCCATGAATGTGGTCACACCCGAGCTAGATGCATTCCCTGCGAATAATGGTAGTGGTCCCAGCAGAACATAGTTCTGACATGTGTTGCCTACCCACGAAGGCAGTTAGGACACGTGGCAATATGGCGGGGCACGTCGCTCACTCTTTCCTTCCTCTCAATGAAATCTCTACAGAGGAGACACGTGGCTGCAAGTCGGGGCCTGTGGTTCATTCCTCCCTCCTTGTGATGGAAACCTACACGGTGAAGACACGTGGAGGCATCCTCCACTACCGACACTGACTATGGGGTCTACCAAAAAGTGTACGTGGATAGATGTTGTGTGGCACGCAGATGGGCCTAGTTGAAAAGCGAAGAGAAACAACCTTTAAGTGCCCGCGGTGTTGACACATGGAAGCATGGCGGGGGCTTGTAGAAGAGTGAAGGGAGAAATCTTTGCGAAGAGCGCCTGGTGGACACGTGACGGCAACGAATGAAGCTTTTCAAAAAGGGGCCCGATGATCTTAAAAAATATAAAGTTTGGACTAGACTTAGCAAAATAAAAATAACCCAAAGGGAGCTCGAGGAAATTTATGTCCACAATATTCAAAGTACTATCGTTATGATTGTTATTATTCAAGGATGCATCTTATGATTTGGTTTTGACTAATTTTTTAATTACATCTATTACAATTTTTTTAGTTGGAGGTCTAATGGGTTGATTAGATCATAGATCCAAATAATGGAGATGCCAATAATTTATGTTAATTGACTGATTCGGGGAAAGTGAAATAAAAGAGTCAAAGAGCCAAAAAAGATATTCAAATCAGATCACCTACATGCAAAATTACTCATCGTTTAAAACTGCTAAGTTAATCTCCTCAAAGGACTGGATACCCAAGATTAAAGGACTTCTTGCATGCCTAAGTTTGAGAACAAATGCCATTTAACAACCTTCACAAAAAGGTCAATTATATTTCACCAATTAGATTTAACTTTTCACAATCCTTGACCTGTCTTGCACTTGCTCACTTGTTAAACAATTAAAATTTTCCCATCTACTGTGATATAGTTAATTGTAATTAAACGAGTCTATTTCTTACCACAAACTATGCTTTCTAATACATCAAGCATTTTTGGAAGGAGTAAAGATTGCTTAAAGAAGAGGACGAGCTAAATTGGAAACATCTTTATGTTGCCTGTAACCATAACCAACCTCCCCACAATAACCAAAAGCCTAGTTATAGTGTTGAAAGGTCAGGGGTTGTGTTATTATTCTATATTCTTACCTTTTGAATTTTATTGTTCCAGAGGGTTGTCCAGAGGCCTGATTTTCTCCATTGGTTCTTGTTTAGATTGTTTCATTTAAAGGCAATTGTATGCGCATCTTGCATATGGAAGATAAATATGATTTGCCCTCATTTTTTTGAACCACCGTCGCTTTGTATGCCAGTCTTTTTTTCCTTGACCAAGATCAGGAAATCACCTTTGATCTCATTAAATTAGGATTGACTGGATTGGATTCAAATATGGGTATTGTGAATCACATTGTAGAAGAGTTTGCAATGATGGGGAATTCTAGCAAATTGGGCAACAACAGGCCATAGAAAGTAGAAAAACAAATTGTTTAACATAATGTCTCATAGAAATAGATTTAGCATACTATAAAGCAATTTACATCATACCTGATTCAATTCAAATGTGTAAGTTGATTCAATGCTTCTATATAACATGTGCCTGGTTGTTGTGAGATAGATTTCCGTTTCATTGTTTTCATGTTTATATGTACATGTAGTTTTAAAGCAAAAATCATTGTAGTTTTAAAGTGAAAAAAAATCAATAAAGAAAGCTTAAAAAACACCGATGAGCCAATGTTTCGGATAAAGATAACTACACATACCGCCACTTGCACATACTGTCATTCGAACGCCAATTTCTAGCTGAAGAGTTTTCCTTACACAATTTTTTTTATTTTTGATGGATGCCACTATAGACGCCTCTCGACGTAATTACCAATAATTGAATAATATGTATTTCTTAGATCTAAAAAATAACAAATCATGTGATGTCACATTAGCGCACTAATAAAACATGATTTAGTGTACAAGTATCGGTCTTGCTTTTTTTTAACCTTTTTTTGACAAAAAGCATGCAGATGTGGCATCATATTTGATGATGTGGTCCTGAAACCTTACTTATAAGTGTTGCCAAACAAGCTGCTACAAAAAATTGAGATTTTTTTTAAATTTCCATGTAGGATTTTGAGAAGCGTGAAGTTAGGGTGCTCAATATTGAATCATCTCCCCTATATGAAGTATCTTTTGCAAAGTGTACTATTGTTAAAATATGTAAGGAATTTTCTTATGTTATATATTAGCTATAAACACATCACGAGAAGTTATGGCGCAAAGCAAAGCAGGCTCGCAGAGCAGCGTGGCTGCGAAAGTTGGCGAAGCAAAGAGGGATGGCAAGGTCAAAGAAAAATCACGATGGGAAGACAAAGTGGTCAAGGAAGAGTCAAGGGATCTACATCAAAACTACACTCCTTAGTGGGTTTTCTCAAGGGGTGGATAAGTGCCACCCATTTTACTGGAGGCAAGATGCGGCTCTTGTGGAAGGAAGCCGACCTATTCGCAGAAGACATGATACACCAAAATCTCCTTTGAAGCAACAACAATCTAGGGCACGACAAGTCCTGACACCATGGAAAAGGACAAACAAAAGACAAAAGGAATGGGTGGGAGGCCGACACGCCAAATATTGAGCAACAAACGAAAGGTGAGAAGCGAGTGGAATGTGTAGAGGCCTGAAGAGTGTCGGGCTTTGGCGGAGAAGTGTAACCCTAATTAGAAGGTTGTTGACGAGGTTTTGGAGATCGATATCACTGAGGAAATCAAGGCAGACGCGACAATTCTTAGGGATTTTTCCTTCATCTGTCATTTTGTCGAAGGAACACCTAATCGAGCTTCAATCAAGAGTTGGATTTAGGAGTAATGGGAAACGAAAGTTCTAATAAGATTCTTGCCGAAAGGCTTCTTTTTGGTGGTCTTTGCAAATGAGGAAATGAAAAAGTGGGTCATGGAGGGCAACCTATGGTTCATGAATGGAAAACCCCTATACATGCAACCTTGGAATCAAAAATTTTATTTGGTAAAAATGTGGCTATATGACTAGCCAGTTTGGGTTAGGCTCTACAATCTTTCGATGGAATACTGGACTAGAGACTATTTAGAAAAAATGGCCGCTCTTTGGGAACTCTAATGGAGATTGATATGGGTATCCTAGATGGTGATCTCTACAAATATGCTAGATTGAACATTGCAACGATTGATACCATTCCTCAAAAGATTTTCCTGCTAGTAAATGGGGAACACTGGTCTCAGGAGATTGAAATTGAAGACACAAAGATGTATTGCATTAACTGCGGCATGCGAGACCACAGGGTTACGAATTGCAACAAAGGAAAGAAGAAAGTTTGGAGAATGAAGCCACAAGAGAACCATTCTTCTCCTGTTCCCAGGCCCATTCCCACCGTAACAACTGAGAAGGATACCCAAATGGGAGATATTTTGAAAAGTGGCGAGGCCTTGGAAGATTTGGTAATTCCCTTTGAGATAGTGCAAGAAGAAAAGCGTGTGGATGACACTAAGCCGTTGTCTCCTCCTCAGGAGAGGAGGGAAGAGTTGAAGGAAAATGAAGGTGTTGAGGTTGCTTCCCTGGCAAGCGAGGATCTAGATTCAAATGTTGACCCGGATGATGAGTTGGATGTCATATAGGATAGATGCATCTCCCAATCAATGGTTAAAAATCTGGGTTTGGGAAAAGTCAGAATATCTGACAACCCCTAAGGTAGGAAGTCCTTCAAGCAGTTGAGGGAAGAGGAGGCCGTTGCAAAGAAATTCACCAGCATCACCAAATTTCTAAGTACCAAGGGAGGAAGCCCCTCCCTTGGGAAAAAATGAAGATCACAACATGGAATGTCAGGGGCCTAAAGGCCCCTGACAAGCGAGGCTTAGTGAGGCGTCAACTTCAGAAAAGCACAAGTAGCATAATATTACTACAAGAAACAAAGTTGTCTGGAGAAGAAGGGATGAAGTTTTTGAAATATTATCGATGTTGGAATGGTCGTTTTCAGGACTCTTGGGGCACTGCGGGGGGTCTAGGAATATTGTGGAAGGAGGCTACAGTCTTTGTGTATCTCATTAGTTCTTCATCAAATTGGATGGCAACAAAGGCTTACGATCTTGGCCCCAATTGTAATTTCTTGATCGTTAACCTATACAAGCCAATAAAAATAGAGGAAATGACTCTCTTTGGGTTTCGGTGCTGGGATTTTCCTATCCTCATCTAAGGGATGGATTGATCATTGGCGGTGACTTCAATGCCATATTGGAACTATTAGAGAAGAGTGGAGGGGTTAGAAGCATCTTGCAAGCGACCATGGATTTTAGAAGCTTTGTGGCGGAGGCTGGTTTGGAAGATTAGCCCATAGAGAATGAAATCTTTACTTGGACCAATAGACGCAAAGACTTCACTGCAATTGCTGAGAGATTGGATAGATTCTTGGTCTCTTCACTTTGGTGCACTTATGGTATGTAGTTGTCAGCTAGCATAATGCCAGTTTCCATCTCAGACCATTTCCTGGTGGAGTTGACCATAATTGGATGGAAGGAAATGCTGAAGACAAGTTTCAAATTTCAAAATATGTGGTGGTTGGATCCTAGTCGACTTGGCTTGCTGGAAAGTTGGTGGAAGGGATGCTAAGGTGGGAGGCTCGATTAGTTTCAAAAAAAAATTATTGAAAAAGCAAATGTGGAAATTGAGTTGGAATCCCTCAATGAGAAATTTATCAGGGACGACATGAAGAATGAGGAATTTCTCAAAGAGAGAGCTGAAAGCGAAGCCGACTGAGCTCCTGAAGAGGGAGGAAATATACTGGTAGGATAAATCTAGGGAGGTTTGGCTAAGCGAGGGTGATTCTAACTCCAAATTATTTCATTCTTTGGTGTTGGCTAGGAGAGTTGTGAATAAGATAGAAGAAATTTAGACTATCAATGGTCACACAATGCGCGGTGGGTCTGAGGTTGGAAAGGTTGTGGTTGACTTCTTTAAACACCTACTTGGACACCAGATCCAGTAGGAGGTTGGCAGTTGCTTCCTCGACTTGATAAGCAATCAGGTTAGTGAAGCAGACAATAAAATGTTGTGCGAAACAATTTCTAAAGAAGAGGTTAGGACCGCTCTTTTCCAGCTGCATCCTGACAAAGCACCGAGACCTGATGGGTTCATGACAAGGTTCTTCCAGACTTATTGGAGCTTCGTTGGGAATGATCTCTGGAGGTTAGTTGAGAATTTTTGTAAGACCAAGAGGTTTGTAAAGGATTTGAACAATTCGATGATTGCTCTGGTTCTAAAAAAGCCTGAATGCCATTCCTATAATGATTACAGGCCCATCTCGCTTTGCAACACTATTTATAAGGTGGTTGCCAAAGTGCTTGCCAATAGACTCAAATTGGTATTGGGGAAGATAATATCCATAGAGCATAATGGTTTTGTCCCTGGTCGAGAGATCACAGATAGCATCTTGCTTATTAATGAGGTTGTTCATACTCTTAAGTCAAGCAGGAAGGTGAGGATGATAATCAAATTAGATGTTTGCAAGGCATATGATAAAGTGTGTTGGAGCTTCCTTCTGAAGGTCATGAAAAAGATGGGGTTCGATAGTCACTGGTGCGATCTTATCTCTCATTGCATTCCCACGGTCTGATTTTCGGTCTCTATAAATGGAACACTCCATGGTTTTTTTCAGGCTACCAATGGCCTCAGACAAGGTGATCCCATATCACCGTTCCTATTTGTGATTATGGCTGAATCTCTAAGTTGTGCCATCAAAAGTAGAAGCCAACGTATGGACTGGATGGGTGTACGGGTGGCACCGAATGTTGATCCTGTCACTCACTCTCAATTCGTAGATGATACCACTTTGCTCGGTGAAGCTAGCATTAGGGAAGCTAGATGCATCAAATGGGTGCTCACTGATTATGAAGCACAGTTGGGACAAAAAATGAATAGCGATAAGTTGTGTGTTTACTTCTTCAATACAAGGCTACCTATGCAGCAGGCCATCACTGCAATCTTGGGGTTCCAAGTGGGGAAGCTATTGGAAAAATTTCTTAGTGTGCAAATATTT
This sequence comes from Sequoia sempervirens, assembly GCA_007258455.2. Classification (NCBI taxonomy): domain Eukaryota; kingdom Viridiplantae; phylum Streptophyta; class Pinopsida; order Cupressales; family Cupressaceae; genus Sequoia; species Sequoia sempervirens. The sequence continues at coordinate 3,373,976 of VDFB02000007.1, forward strand.
GAAGGGGCGTGCAAGGAAAAACACTGGGAGGAGGTGGTTGGCAAATGTAGAAACAAGGTAATGGCATGGAAGAATAATTGGCTCACATTGGCTGGGAGAATTACAATGGAAAAAGTAGTCCTATTAGTGATTTTGATTTACGCAATGGCATGCTATGAAGCCCTTGCAAAGGCAAAGAACGACATGGAGAAATTTCTAAAAAAGTTCCTATGGGAAGGTTAAAAAAATGACAAGAAAATACCGCTTATTGGATGGGACACAACCTGTAAAACAAAAGAAGATGGTGGGGCTGGATTGCGCAAGATCAGATTGCAAAATACTGCCTTGGGCACCAAACTTGTATGGAAGATGTACAGGAGCCTTGGGAAGTTATGGTGTCGTATCCTGCAAGATAAATACTTGGATAACAAGGAGCCATCGAGAATTTTAACAACAGCAAACATCGAGGGTGGATCAGCGGTATGGAAATATATAACAAATTGTAGGTCCTTGATTACCTACCACCTCTCGTGGAGAATCAGGAATGGTAGGTAGGCTTTGTTTTGGATAGACTCATGGGATGGCTAGAAAATTCTGACATAGTTGTTTGATTTGGATCAATACATGGGTAGGTTGTAGGCAGAGTTTGGAAACAAGGTGGTGAACTATATTCGTCGGGAAGAAGACTCATTGGGCGGCCATACCAAATGGATAGAAGTGGAAACTTTGTCATTGCCACAAGAATTGAAAGATGCAGTGGCTTGGGAATTAAGAAATAGGATGGTTAACCTGACCAATAGGGAGGATACAATAATATGGTGTGTGGCTGCATCTGGTGAGTACTCGGCCAAATTGGGCTATTGTCTTCAAATCACACAAGAAAAGGAGAAGACTTGGATGGATACCCTTTGCTGGAAGCATGAAGTGTTGCCCAAAGCAGGGGCTTTTCTATGGGTAGCCTTACATCAATGATGCTTAACTGGAGAAAGATTGAAAAGAATTGGGATAGTTGACCTGTCTAGATGTGTTCTTTGTGAGCAAGAAGAGGAAGGCATGAATCACTTATTTCTATCATGTCCTATGGCTGCCTCTTGTTGGGATTGGTTGCAGGGAATATTTTGCTACCAGGGTCCAAGACACTATAAGCTTTGAGATTTCTTAACCAGTTGGCCAATAGCAAATAAGAATGGTTATTGGTATGGGATCTGGATAATGGCACCTTCATTTTCATTTGGCATTAATGGAAGGAGAGGAATAGGTGAATCTTCAAGGAGGAATCCCTAAATTGCGAACAACTCATTGTAAAGATCCAAGGTGCCATCATTGAGACATCAAATAATAGAACCAACAGTGGTTCTAAGACAAAATTTTCAAGATGGGATGAGGAGATTCAAAAGGTCTAGAATGACCTCAAAATTCCTAAGTCTACGACACTCAGGGAAAGCAAGGTCAATAGGAAAGAAATGCACTGGACACATTCGGTTCAGTTAAAATGGAATCTAAATTTTGACGGGGCAGCCAAAGGCAACCCCGGTCGAGTAGGGGCTGATTGTATAATTAGAGACACAAGTGGCAAGTGTGTATGGGCAGCGTCGAAGAATTTGGGTGTTTGCTCTAACAATCTAGCTGAGATGGAGGCTTTGTGGTTAGGCTTATGGCTGTGCATCCACAATGGCATAGATTCAGTGGAAATCGAGGGTGATTGGTAGTTATGTGTTCAGGCAATTACTTCAGGGAAATTGCCAAACTGGAGAATAGGCAATTGGATAGCACCAATTAAGGAGCTCCTAGGTAAGCTTAACAACTTCTCCCTAGTACATGTTTATAGGGAAGTAAATAAAGCTATTAATTTTTTGGAAAAATGGGGAGTATCTCAAGATGATCGGGTGATAGTGGATTCTACTACAAGGTGTTGGCCGGGACTGCAGGATATCATTGACCAAAATTTTACTGGGAGTCGGGTTGATATTCTCTATGTAGCCTCGGGCCCATGAATGGACGACTTGATATGTGTTTCACATGTCTGTGAGGGTTGGTAGAGGTTGGGATTTGGTTTAGATTTAGCGTTTGAATTTGCTGGCGGATGCTGCATTGGTTGTTGGTCACGTGCATCGGCTCAGTTGCTATATATGCATTCACTCGTCAGTATTCTATGCACACAAAACAAATTGTGAGTCTGGTGTGGAGTGCTAAGAGCTAAGATGGTGCATTTCTTCGGTTTAATTTGCCTTTGCTCTAATGAGACACTCACAAGGCAATGTGGACGAATTTTCACTACCCATTGCTCAGAGGTGGGTGCTTTGATAGTGGATTTGGTGTCGGGGGTGCTTAAGGAGGATTGTCATTGGTGCGATAGGAAGGTGTATGAGGCAATGATCAGACTTAGGTTGATGTAATCAACTCCTAGGAGAGGATGGTTGAGTTGTTCAATGGTTTTGTGATGTCTGCTAACGCTCCTACTGTGGCAAATGTGACTTTGGCGTTGATCGTGGACGGCTTGGTTAGCCACCTTAGGATCTTCTTTGACCCTGCTAGCATTGATACTGAGGAGGACGAAGGTGAGGTGTATGAAGTTGAAGCATTACAACAACGCAGGGCGGCGAAGGAGAACTTCATGGTGAATGTGTGGGAAGTGTTCAGAGCTGGGGTCATGAACTCCAATTTGGATGCATTCGCTAGGTATATGGACTTTGGTTGCTCGTGGCTCAGTGTGGGCAGCTTGGCAAAGGTGCTGGAGGTGGGAAGGAGTTTGGTTGTGATCTATCACTACCGACTACTATAAGGAGGCTCAGCTGGCTTGGGTGTGTTTGTAATTTGTTTTCTTGAAGTAGATTGTATTCTGGCTGGGTATGCCATATGATATTAATGTACATGGGCGCTATCCCCTTTGATAGCACTTATCTATAAAAAAATTTAAAATATTAGCTATAGACACTGAAAAATATCCTAAGCTTGTGAACCTTATTTTTCACTTATGGTTTAAAGTCATATTTCTTCTATTAATTAAATAATTTTAATTATTTAATTAATTCACTTTTCCCTTTTTTTTCTTCCTTTTGATTAATTCAATAAATTATATTTATTTAATTGTGTCACTAATATTTCTTTCTCTATAATTAAATAAATTCTTATTTAATTAATTATTTATTTTCACTTTTCTACTATAATTAAATCATTATTATTAATTATTTAATTATTCATTAGCCTTTTCTTCCATAATTAAACAAATTCTATTTATTTAATTATTTCTCACTTTTCCCTCCAATTTTAATTATTTAATAACTTGTAATTTTCCTCCACTTTTTAATGAGATAATTGTTTTCAATTATTTTATTTAAAAAGTCAGTTTTTCCCTCACTTATCTTTTTCCTCGCTTTTTAATGAGATTATTGTTTCCAATTATTTTATTTAAAAAGTCAGTTTTTCCCTCCACTATTAAAAATTATTTTAATTATTTAGTAATTTGTCTTTTTCTCTACTTTTTAATGAGATAATTGTTTCCAATTATTTTTAAAAAGTCAGCTTTTTCCCTCTTCTTCTATAATTAAATAATTGTTTTTATTATTTAATTATTCGCCTTCCCTCTTAAATTAAATAATTTTATAATTATTTAATTTACTCTTTTACCATCACAATCTTATTTTTTATTTCAATTAACCTCTACCCTTGATAAGGTTTTATTGCCTTTTAATCTCTACCGTCCTTCCTTAACTAAACCCTATTTCTGACCTATCCCTATTTCCTTGCTTCTCAAAAGCAATCTCATCCATTGATCTTTGTCATTCAATCTTGGCCCTTCATTCAAATTTGGTTTTCTATAAAAGAGACCTATCCTTGTCATTTCAAGGCTAACTACAACCACATTTTCTCCAAAGTTCTTGTTATCAGTCATTTTCACTTGCAAGTATTTGAATACTTTGAAGTTGAGGGAAAAATTGCAACATAAGAAGAATGGAGGAGAAGCAAGGAAGAGAATCAACTTCAATATGGGGAGTTTAGATTAGTTTTCTTATTTCATTTGTCTTCAATATTGTTTGTGCTTTTTTGCTTGGATTGGGATTCTAGGCTAGATTTCAAATAGTTGTGGTTGCTATTATGATCTTTGCCATTTGGTTTTGATTTTCCCCTTCCTTACATTGGTGAACCCAACATGAATTAGAACGACACATTTTCCTGTTTGGGTAAAAATTTCAAATTTGAAGCTTCTTTCAGTTTTTTTTCTTTTTGTTTGCAATAGGTTAGGAGTTTTTAATGTTACTAATCTTATGTTTCAGCATGTGGCTTTCATTTTGGAGAAGACTAACTTGTGGTTTTGCAGGGTTTTAGTTCTCTTATTTTGTTTAAAATAGGAACATCTCATTTTGGCTTAAAAAGGACAACAAATCTGCATTTTCACATGTCATTTGGTTAAAAAGAACAACAAATCTGCATTTTCACATCTCATTTTGGCTTAAAAAGAACAACAAATTTGCACTTTCACATCTCATTTGATTAAAAAGAACAACAAATCTGCATTTTCACATGTCATTTGGTTAAAAAGAACAACAAATTTGTATTTTCACATCTCATTTTGGCTTAAAAAGAATAACAAATCTATATTTTCACATGTCATTTGGTTTATTAAATAACAAATCTGCATTTTGACATGTCATTAGGTTAAAAAGAACAACAAATCTGCATTTTCACATCTCATTTTGGCTTAAAAAGAACAAAAAATATGCATTTTCACATGTCATTTGGTTAAAAAGAACAACAAATTTGCATTTTCACATGTCATTTGGTTATAAAGAACAATAAATTTTCATTGGTTCACACATCATTTGGTTAAAAAGAACAACAAATTTGTATTTTCACATTTCATTTGGTTTAAAAAGAACAAACAACTTGCATTTTGTTGTGTTTTATGTTAAGTAGGCACACTTCAATTTGGGTTAATTAATGAATGATTGTCTACGGTATCTGGTTAACTTGCACAACTATTTGTAGTAGATCCCATAGGGTGTAGTTAAAAAGAGAGTATTTTGTTGTGTTTTATGTTAAGTAGGCACACTTCAATTTGGGTTAATTAATGAATGATTGTCTACGGTATCTGGTGCACTTGCACAACTATTTGTAGTAGATCCCATAGGGTGTAGTGAGAGTATCCTCTCCCCTTGTGCTTCACGCAATCTTGGGTGAAGAGAAATCATTGCATCTTTTTTTTTTGTAGTGGGGCCTACCAATTGAGACACATCCTAGCAGAGAACTCATTGGTGACCCAAAGCAGTTTTCCCTTGGCCCACTATATAAAAGGATAAGATGAAAGTCAAGTCCAAAGTGTTGTAAGCCTTCGCCGAACAGTTGCAGTCCGAAAGGGGAAGCTACCCACATGCATGTGAGGTATTTTCTTATAGTATCCTAGTAAGACTGGTTAAAGCCTTAAGTGGTTTGTTGGATGCTCACAAGGCGGTAAGTCCTCGAGTTGTGACTAGACACCTTCTTAGTAGCCACCCTTATTGATTGAGTTTTATTGGTGTCATCTTAGTGCATGGGAATAGCACCGTTCCCAAAAGTTACTCACCATAAGGCTTGCTTGAGTTGAGGTAGAAATCCCCACCTTTGTATAAGCTACTTGTAGCTTTCTAGGGAGAGGGTGATTTGGGTTATCCTACCTGGCCTTCTCTCACGAAGACAAGATTGTACACACCCATCTTAGGTGTGTTTGCATTTACATCGACGAAGATTGCCATTGTCCATTGACCTTAGGGATAAGAAGTGCTTGATGTGTTTTCTATTGTGCTATACCAGTGGAAATTGGGGCGAATAACCCTCGAACATACACATATTCGCATAGGGATTTGTCAATTAAATAGCCAAAAATCTATTTTTAGAGTGTTTTTTTGTTTGCAATCACATGCCAAAAAATTTCCAAACCAAAAACCATTTGAAAACATCAAATTTTCAACAAACAAACAATAAACCACAAACATTGAAATAGTGAGCTGCAATTTCCTGATATCATAATTTAAAAAAAAATCTTTGTCCAATCTCAGTCCTAATCATATTTTGACAGTGATCGTAATCCTTTGATCATAGACTTGAGATCCATTCCATTGCATTCACCCAGGTTGCCTTCCATTGCTTGGTTAGGTTTCATTGCCATCCTTAGTTCATCTTAGGTTATTACTTAGGTTGCATATACCTTTTAGATTTCAGACATAGGAAGCTTATCAAACCTTTGAATAGTCCATGGTCACCTATTTAGATTATAATTGACCTTATCCTTCAATTTGCCCATCATCATCATCATTGGGTCTCAAATTTATGTCTTAGTTTAGACTCACTTTGTGAAAACATCATCCTTTCAACATTGGTCCTCTTGAGGTCTTGATAATAATATTTTCTACCTTAGATTACCATAGCTTGGTTAGCCTCCTTTTTCTTAGGTCTAAAGGTGCATATCCTCAATGTCATTTGGCATCTCTTAGTCTCATTTTAGCTTTATTGTATACCATATCCTTTGGTCATTATCATCCTTGCATATCATATCCCTTTATCATAGGGTCATTATCATCCCATCATTCCTTAATCTTGGTCTTAAGTGCATCATTAACATTTTACATCCTTATCTTTAAAAATCCCCAAAATACAACATAGTCTCATGTCCATTTTGTATTATCACCTTACATTGTCATCCAAAGGTCACAAGTTTTATATGGTCCTCACTAAGTTTGCCTTATCCATCCTAATATGAATTCATGACCATTTCTAAGCTTTACCTTGATCTTCTTCATAGTCAAGCTAGATACCAATCCATCCTCAATCATCAATACCAATCACCCATAGTCTTGAGTCAGTCATCCATCTACCCATCTTACCAACAACCCATAAGCTCTAGTCATTCATCCATCTACCCTTACTATCAAGAGTCACTTATCACAATCCATACTATTGATCCCCAACAAACTTCCATTAATCATCCTTATCCTAACCTTGACAAGGGAAACCAACCTTCCACTAGTCCATTCCAATCCTCCACATCCTATCCTAATCCATCATCCATTAATCCATTCCAATCCACCACATCCTATTCTAATCCATCATCCACTAATCCATTCCAATCCACTCCATCCCAATCTACGATACCATCCAATAAAAGCACATTAATTAATGCTCTCCAAGGACAACTAGCAAAGGAACTTGTTTGACTCCTAAATGAAAACAACGTTAGGTGATCCCATCAAATTTCTAATCCTACACCATCCAACCATCTTTCACCATCATACCCTCCATCACCTATCAAGCTAACTCAAGAGCTTCATATCCAAAATCCTGAGTCCATCGAGGAAAATCCTATCGTTGTCCAAAATCACATTCCATTACCTAAACCTTGGGATATACATCAAAAGAAAAGACCAAAGCATGATGAAATGAACTCCGCGACAAATCTAGATCAAGTTACCCAAAAATCACCTATATATGCTCATGATATCCAAGTTAATCCAATCTCTAATCAAGATCCCATTCCTAATCATGTCATCCAAGATAAACCTATCTTTGATCAAAATCCTATCATTGACCAAGAAATCCAAAATGATTGTCTCATCGACCTTTATATCATCCATGATCAAACATTTGAAGTTGGTCCTATCCAAACTCCAAATACCTTCATTTTCCAAAATGAGACACGTGTCTCCTTTGGACACATAGATAATCAAATAAATGATATGAATAACATCAAAGAAGAGCATAAAGAAGCTACAATTGATCAAGTCAAAGAAGAACATAAAAAAGCTACTATGGATAAAAAAAGAACATAAAGAAGCTACTATTGATCATGTCAAAGAAGAATATACAAAATCTACCACAGATCAAATCGACATCCCAAATGATCAAGAAGACTCAAGCATGACGAATGATAAAGCCAAAATATCCTACCAACTAGGATCATCCAATTTTATCAAATCAGGCTTTCTCGTGGAAGAGAAGATTCCAAGCAATAATTTCCATATACACAATTATGGGTTTGCATCTTGCTTTCAAATTAAAAAAATAACCCATCACAAATAGAATATTTCAAAGCATGCAATATCAAGGAAGAGGACTAGGCCTACAAGGCATTCGAGAACCAATATAGTTTTACGAAAATCCTAGACATCAAGGTCTTGGCTATTCTTCAATTAGAAAATCAAAAAATGTTAGTGATACCTTTGTGATATTAGGGGACACTTTATCCAATACAAACATCAAAATGGGGGCCATGAGTAGTCCTTTTCATAAGGTTACTACCAACACTCCTTCCATACATACCATAAACCATCATTCCATCATAATTAAACCCATCAATTGGAACCAAGAAAAATAAAGGTCTTACAAGTCTAAAGCCCAAAATCAAATATCAAAGGCTATCGAATGCAAAAATCCAAGTGGACAAATAAAGTTAAAGTGGATCCCAAATAAAAATGGATCAAGTAAAGAAAAGAAGTCTCCCACATATGACCAATTCCCACCTCCTTCAAAATGGTCATCACACAAGGCATATAAAAGTGTTGATTCCAAACACTATCCCAAATAAAATTCCAAACTCCATCATTCACCATCCCAAGTTTGGAAAATAAAAATTGCTACATCCAAATGTTCAAATAATCCTTCCACATCTATCATCATCCATCATAATCCAAAATCTTATCTACATTCCAAAAATCCTACTTCACAAATCCATTGCATTTTGACAACTCTTTATCATAAGGACTCCCATGGAACTCTATCACAATGGGCGTATTTCAATAAGGCCAAACCTAATATCAGAAAGGATCACAAGACATCGATCAGTTGTATGCAAGTGTTATGATCCTGACAAGAAAACTACTCCATAAAAATCACTATTGGCATATCATGATGTCAACATCTATATCAACACCATCAAAGGATTCAAAATAATCAATGATCATCCAAAATATCAAATCCATATAAAAAATCAAAAAATTAAAAAAATCATCACCCCGATGAAAACCTGGCAAATAGGCATCTTGGTGACAACAAAAAAATCAAAAAATAAAAATAGTAAAAAGAAATAATTCATCTAATAGTGAAAAACCACTTTGGTGGCGCTTTGAATAAATATCATGGTGAAAACCTAGCAAACAGGCGCCATGTGTAGTCAGTCTTTGCTCTATTGTCTAGCATTATTCTATCTAGTTTTTCACCTCCATCCACCCATTCTTCGCTTGTCATAATAAAGCTTTGTCATCCTTCTCATGGACTGAGAACCATTGGCATTTAGCGTTCATTGCCTTTCATGACCATCCTTGGCATCCATCAATCCCCTCGTGCACAATAAGTTGGTCTTATACCTGACTGAGGGGCAATTCCTCGATCCACATCTTTAAGGAATCCTACACATGGTATCATCTTGCATCATCGTCAAAATCCCCAAAAAAATCATAAAACATCAAAAATCCAAAAAAATCATAAAACATCAAAAATCCAAAAAAAATCATAAAACGTCAAAATCCAAAAAAAATGTAAAACATAAAAAAACTCCAAAAATAGAGTCAAAGTATGTGTTAGTCTAAGTCTAGTCAAACTACATTGTCTCTACACATTGCTACGTAGGCAAGGCCATCTTTTGATATTGAACCCACGAGGCACTAGGTCAGTCCTTTAGGGTTTGTCAGGTCCATCTTGGTTTGTCATCATTAGTCCTATAATAAGTTATCCTCTATAGAGAATAGCACTTTCAAACACAAACAAACAAATATCTAAACTAAAGCACGAATTAATAAGACGACCTATCCAATTGGTCTTTAATCCAAACAGATCAATTACCTTTCAATCCTGGTCAACTCAATAGTCTTATCATTTTGTCTTATTCTGGATGCATCCTTCCTAAATTTGGTCATTTTCCAACCTTATTATTTTCCTTATACAGGATATGCCTTTCCCAAAACCAAGCATGGTCAATCAATCTTGTCAATTGGTCAATCATATCAGTCATCAATCTGGTCAATCAATTTGGTTAAACAATTAATCTGATCAATCAATCTGGTCAAATAATCAATCAATTAGTCAACATTATCAATCAATAAACCTTGTCAATCAATCAATATAGTCAATCAATCAATTAAACTTGTCAACCAATCAGTCAATCAACCTCATCAATCCTATCAACAAATAAATTTTGGCAACTGATCTAAATGGTTGTTGACTTTGTTGGTCTAGTTGGTCTTATCTTTTTTATTTGTCTTTGGTCATGTTACTAACCACCTCAAGGATGTCCCACGAAGGAATTAGAGGAGTGATGATGGATCATGACCTCTTTATTTTTTGATTGTTGTTTGTGGTTTGTCTTGATAAAAAGACTGGGGCAACTTTGTCCTTAGTATGAGTCAGGACATTCCTTGTCTGTTGAGTGTCTATTTTCGTAAAGGGATAACATTGCACACCTTGGTATATGTCATACCATGGTTTTTATTGTCCATTTGCTATAATTTTGTCACTCAATGATGATAAACATGCACATTAACATATATTAAGCAAGAATATCAATCCCTCTTCAATCATCTAACTTCATGCTAACATTTTACTCTCGCTAACATTTCTTTTCGTCAATCCTTGCATTATCCACCATTAGATTTGCTTATCAAAATATTTTTTCAATTTTTTCAAAATTTGCAAAAATTTTCGAGGGGGCATAGGTCTATCCCATCTTCACCAGGACATATTTTGAGTTGAATTTTCCTATCTGTTCTTTGATACAACATTCAGATGACTTCACATTGTATCAAAGAGGGGCAAAATCTAGACACTGAAAAATGTTTGAAGCTTGTGAACCTTATTTTTCACCATCAATTTCCCTTCTTCCCCCGCATAATTAAATAATTCTATTATTTGATTATGGTTTAAAGTCATATTTCTTCAATTAATTAAATAATTTTAATTATTTAATTAATTCACTTTTCCCTTTTATTCTTCCTATTGATTAATTAAACAAATCTATTTAATTATGTCACTAATATTCCTTTCTCTCCATAATTAAATAAATTATCATTTAATTAATTATTTATTTTTACTTTTCTACTATAATTAAAAAGTAATTTGTCTTTTTCCTCTACTTTTTAATGAGATAATTGTTTCCAATTATTTTTTAAAAAGTCAACTTTTTCCCTCTTCTTCTATAATTAAATAATTGCTTTTATTATTTAATTATTCGCCTTCCCTCTTAAATTAAATAATTTTATAATTATTTAATTTACTCTTTTGCTATGACAATCTTCTTTTTTATCTCAATTAACCTCCACCCTTGATAAGGTTTTATTGCCTTTTAATCTCTATCATCCATCCTTAACTAAATCCTATTTCTACCCTAACCTTGTTTCCTTGCTTCTCAAAAGCAATCTCATCCATTGATCTTCATCATTCATTCTTGGCCCTTCATTCAAATTTGGTTTTCTATAAAAGAGACCTATCCTTGTCATTTCAAGGCTAACTACAACCACATTTTTTCCACAGTTCTTGCTATCAGTCATTGTCACTTGCAGGTATTCGAATACTTCAAAGTTGAGGGAAAACTTGTAACATAAGAAGAATGGAGGAGAAGCAAGGAAGAGAATCAACTTCAATATGGGGAGTTTAGATTAGTTTTCTTATTTCATCTGTTTTCCATATTTTTTGTGCTTTCTTGCTTTGATTGGGATTCTAGGCTAGATTTCAAATAGTTGACATAGTTGTTATTGAAAAAAATATTTTCCATTTGGTTTTGATTTTCCCTTTCCTTGCATTAGCAATCAAAGAGATTCTTTAGTTGGCACATTAAAATTCTTAATAGATAATTATATAATTGAAGTTTGCATTTAGTTGTGTGATATAATAAAGTGCAATAACTATATTCAAACCATTGACAATGACTTTTCTTGTAATCAGTACCTTGGAATGATAAGTCTCCAACGTTCCCAAATACACCACATTCATTGTTCTTGTTCAAGATGACAAGCCAAACACACTCCAAAGTAACAAATATCTTTTAGTTTGCAAGTTTGTTTTTGTATTCAATATATACAACTCATTGCTTCTTGAAAAAAATTGTATCAAGGTGACTATGAAGACATTGTTTTTGTTTAATATATAAGTAGTTTAACTAGTCATCTTTAAATAGAGAATAATTCATTATGAAAATTGTTATTTATAATAGGATGTCAAAAGATGGTCTAATAGAGAAAAGATAAATTTGATTACCTTTTAGAAAGACAACTTGTGACAATTGTTTTTTTTCAATTGAAAGTTAGAGATTTGTTAATGGGCCCTTGATCTACTAGTGAAATTGAATGGTTCTAAATGAGTCCACCAAGGATCAAGGCTTATTGAGTGCAAGGTTCCATCATAAGGGACGAGGTTAGGATCACGCTTCTAATGAATTTGGGGGAATGGATACCCATCAATCCTTGGCTCTTAGTTGAAGAAGTTTCAACTTGGAGGTTTGTGCTCCCATATTGGATAGCTTAAAAAAAATGGATGATATAAAATCCTTCATAAAAAAAGAGTTAGAGATTTAAAAATAATGAAATACTTTTTTGTTGTATAATAAGAAAAAGTTATCTAAAAGGAATACTATATTGTTCATGTACAATTTATTTTATTTTTTCAAAGTCCTTTTATTTATTGATAGTCAAGTATAATTATATTTGGTCATAGATTATGTTGATCATTCTTTAATATAACTTGCATTAATTATAAGTTTATTTTGATTCAATGTGAATTATCATTTTGCATAGAAGTCTCGTAGGATGAAAATAATTGTTGATTTGTCATCAATGTATTCTTCATAGGTAATGTCTTATGACAAAGGAAATAAGATGGTTTGAATAATAGATTTGTCCAAGGGACAATATAGTTTTTTCTTATTATCAGATGTCAAAATAGGTTTGAGTTAGTGAGAGGTAAATGTGTGTAATTTGTTGATTGCATTTAATATAATAAGTAATTTGATCTTGAAGTGATCCATATGTATCAAATTTGTAGTTACATTTAGGGAAAAAACATGAAATAGAATTGAAAATGGATTAGCTATTTTTATGATTGCATGGATTTGCAAGATATGATAAAAATATGTATTATTTTATTTTTTGAGCATATTTTTTAGTAATTATAGAATTTTAATAGTGTGAAGTTACTTACCTCAAATTTTGACTGTAGCAAATTGAATAAGTAATGTAACAATGTATGTTGATTGACATGTATGAAGAATTTTATCTTTTTGTAACAGGTGGTTTCACAATGTATCTAAATAATATTGTTGGGTAATCATTGCAACGAACTTGTTCTTCCATTATAAGAAATGCTACATCAAATTTGAATGTATTTACACCTGTTTTGTAGACATGGAAGTTATAATAACTTTTTGCTTAACTAAAAAAATATGTTAAAACAAAAGGTTTTCAACTGCAATAAATAATGAATTAAAAACATAGTTGTCCATGTGTTTTATCAAATTGAAAATCTCCATCTTTTATGTCAACAAGATATTGGAAAGTTGTTCTCTTAGTGTCAATGACAAGTGCACCTATATATCCAACTGCATAATTATTTTCACCTCTAAGGGTGGCACTTGGTATGAATTTATAATCTCCATGCATATGTGGTATGGTTTCAATTGTGCTTAGGTGTGTCAAAATCAATATATAATTACAATAACCATGATCATAGTCAATTCTATGAGAAATTTGAAAATTTGTAATGCAAATAGTTGCTACTGGAACTATTTTTGCTTCATGTTGATGCATGTCAACAATCAAATTGATAGTAATATTCATCTTAGCTTTATCATCGATTAAATCTACATCAGGTGCATCTCTTATGTTATTTGTTTTATCCAATCTCTAGATTTATAAACCATAATGACGTCCTCTAAATATATGTCAATTTATAATCTCCATGCATATGTGGTATGGTTTCAATTGTGCTTAGGTGTGTCAAAATCAATATATAATTACAATAACCATGATCATAGTCAATTCTATGAGAAATTTGAAAATTTGTAATGCAAATAGTTGCTACTGGAACTATTTTTGCTTCATGTTGATGCATGTCAACAATCAAATTGATAGTAATATTCATCTTAGCTTTATCATCGATTAAATCTACATCAGGTGCATCTCTTATGTTATTTGTTTTATCCAATCTCTAGATTTATAAACCATAATGACGTCCTCTAAATATATGTCAATCTTTGTGGGAATTAAGCTCTTCAATTGATATTGCATTTATTTTTTAAATTTTTGACCTACAATCATGATAAGAAATGTGTGTAATTTAGAAGCTTAATTTGGATAGTATAAGTTCATATAAGTAATGTTAATTATATTTTGTTTGTTGTATATTTATTTATTTATGTGTTCGTGCTAGTTTCCAATGTTTTCTACAACAAAAATATAAAGCATTAGCGTATTCATTCAAAAATTATAATTAGATTTAAGATACAATTTATGGAGCAAAAATATTAAAACTACTAAATATACATGAGAATACATTACCATTGAGATAAATCAAGAAATAATTTCATGTTCATTTCAATATTCAAATTCACATATAAAAATTTAATTTACAAAGATGCAAGTAGATTTAATTTTTATATATTAATACATTATGGCTGATTTAGGTATAGTTTATTATAAATCAGTTTCTATGCATTGTCAATGATAGCTTGTAAAAATGGTGTTTGTGATCTTTATTATAATTATGTTTAGAACGAGGGTTATTTGACTAGAGATGCTTATAGTTGCTTTGATATTGTAGACATCTAAGAATGTCCTAGGTCATAATTCCATCATTTATCCTAATTATCCATTTTCCCTAAATACTAGATCCATTTCCTAATTCTTAATTCCTAATTCATGTCCCCTTTCCACACGATTTAATTAATTAAATCCCCTTCTTCCTAATTCATGTCCCCTTTCCACATGATTTAATTAATTTAATTAAATCCCCACATAACCAACTAAAAATAAATAAAAGAAATTAAATATTTCTTTTATTTCTCACCACACATCTCATAACTATCTCAGGTAAAAAACCAATTTTAAATTAAATAATCCCTTTTATCTTCACCCTCCATCTTTCAACTACCCAACCAACTTGATCTTAGCCATCCATATATCTTTTAATCTCAACCATTGATATCCATCCTACCAAGCTTATAAATCTATCCTCTCATGAGCCATTTTCAAGAAGAGGATCTTGAATCATTGCAATGTCATATTGTTGGTTCGAACAACCACATTTCCAACATTATGAGCACATCAAAGATTCAAATTTTTTGGTAAAATTTCATTGTTTTTGATACGGTAAGTAACATTTACAGGGTGGTGTACCCCTTACACAGAGAGCCACAAGGGCCAATAAAGTTCAAGACCAAAAAACATCAAAAGCCAAAGCCAAAAAACTAACACAACAGATTAACAACAGACAGACAAAAAATGAACCAACAACAGACTAGCTGGTATTTTCCTAGTTCTTCGACAGGAGATTAACAACATCATCCCCAACCCATTCATGGCCATCATCACCATTCTTCTTGTCCATTTAGTCCTTTATAATCGCCGACAGGGTGCTGGTAACACAGTGGACCAGCTTGACAATGAAACAGGTCAAGCCACAATTTTTTTCGTCCAACTTCTCCATCATTTCCTACAACACACGGAGCTCCTCCCCATAATTTTCAGTCTTCACAGTATTAGCACACTCCACGTCCAATGGGTCTGAGGACTAGGAATCCAAGTTCTCCTTCTACACTTTGCTAGTATTAGGAATAGAGCAGGGCCCTCTAACATACTCCTCCTCTACCCCAGACTCCTCCTCGTCCTTGCTCTCTTTGCTGTCAGACAACTCCTCTACTGAATCCAAGTCATTTACCTGCACTATCTTGTTATTCTTTGCCAATCTACCAAATCTCCTAATGATGGTATCGCCACTAGACACCACCATAGCCGTGATCCCCATATCCCCCTTTGAATCCTTACCCACCACATTTTTACCTCTATTGTCCCTGATCAGAGGCTCCATCAAACCCTTCACTTCCTTCTTACCTTTCTTCTTCGGGGTGGGTTTGCAAACAATCTTGGCAGGGGTCAATTTGAGCTCACAGAGACTAGTTGTAGCACTGGTCTAGGCAACACCCGCATTTCCCTTAAGCTTTTTGGTAGCGGGTTTAGGCATAGAGACCGGATGGGATTTTCTAATGGGACCTTTAGACTCGGCCGGGGAAATGTTGGTCACAATGTGAGGCTCAATTTCCTCAATGCGGATAGAAAAAATGGGTTTGGGCGGGCATAACACAAGATGGAAGTGGTAGAGCCTCAAAATGAGGCCTTGGTGAAGTGGCAAGGGAGGAGTATCATCAAGATTTAGGCAAGCGACCTCAATGCATTTTTCAACAAAACTCTCTAAATCCATCAGAAAGAGAAAGGAAAGCTTAATAGAATCTTATGCTTGAGGTGATTTAAAAGATGGAAATGGTAGAAGTAATAGGTTTTGTATCTACCTTCTAGAGTCACGTACTTCATAAGGGCGAGGTAGACTTGGTTCCAAGGCTGCGAAAGAGCCTCTCTCTCAAACCCTGATTGGTTACGAACCGACTTTTCATTCCCCACAAAGAACGCGTTCATACTTTCATTGTCCTAGGCTTTTGTATGCTTCAGATGCTTCATACTAGAACATAGAAGCCCCATCGCTTGTGCAATTAAATCCTCATTCACTTCAAAGGAGATACCTCCCAAAGACACTCGACAATCTTTCCAAGAGTTAACAAATTGCACAGACAAATTAGGGTCATGGCCCACCAGACTCTCCATTAGGGGCACCAGACCACCCTCAACACATATGTGCCACACCAAAGGATCTTTGCGAAATTTGCCACAGTTTTCGGGCTCCGTTTGCACCCTATCACCACCCATAATGTCACTCTACACACAAAATAACCAGAAAACTAGAGAAAGTAGAAGGTTAGAGAAAATTTTAAGGTGAAATTTCACCCCCACTTTTAGGATTTTAAGCCAAATAAAGCAGCCCTGGGTAATCAATGCAATGTACAGGTTGCACGTTTGAGGAAATAATTCCCTAGAAGGAATCTTTGTGAATTCATAAATGAGGATCTCCAAGCACTTGCGGCTAGGTAAGCAGGACATGATAGGAATGGAAGGTTTTCCTTCCATGTTTTTGCATAGAAACCAAGGCAAGATGGTCGTCGGGTCAAATTTAGAAACATCTAAGGAGTCGACTTTTACAAGCGGAGACAAAATAGCAGAAGGGATAGAACCAATAATGAGCTTGATTTCATAATTATTATTCATGTATACACCTAAAATCGGTCATGACATTTAATTAATTAAATACTAGATATTTAATTAATATTTTGACTACGTATAAATAAATTCTCAATTTATTTATATTGTTCATATCCTAAATTCTCCAAATCTAAAATCATATTCTTCTAAATTAATTAAATAAACAAATTTCCATAAGCTTGTTTTATTTAATGAATCTTCACTAATCTCAATTAGGAATTCAAGCACATGTCTACAATTTTTTGTGCCACTTCACCAAGGTCACATGAAATTAAACAATTCTAATTTTTAATTAGAATGATCTTCAACCAATTTTTAAAGCACATGGCTTATTCCTCACACACTTCCACCAATTTTCAAACACATGGTCTTTTCTTCCCACACTTTAGTCTTCCATCCATTTGGCATGTTGCCTATTGGTCAAGAGATTCCTCCATCCATTTGGCATGTTGTCTTTAGTCAAGGCGACAACATCTTGATTCTCTCCATCTCCACCATTCATTCTTCTTGTTCAAATTTGGACCGTTGATCATTTCCACCTCACAAGATGCTTGGAAAAGGCTATAAATACAACCCTTTAACATTGTATTTTGCATCCACTTTTGAATAGAGTTATCATGCAGGACTATCGTTTGAGCTTGGGAGCATTATGGAGTCTTACAATTACATTTTATATCATGTTTTGCATCATAGTTAGATCTTAGAGTAATACTTTGCTTCATAGTTGCATTTTATGTCATTCTTTGCATCATAGTTGCATTTTAGATTAGCATATTCATAGTTAGCATTTGAGCATATGGAGTATCATCTTAGTTTTCCATAGTTTTCATTTGAGCATATGTAGAATCATCCCATCTTAATACGATAGTATCTACCTCAAATCATCTAACACCATCATCCATTCATCATAGTATCCATTATCCTTTCCATTGTATAGTTTCATGTAGGAACTTAGTTAGCTTGCATGTCGAATACTAATCTCATTTCTTAAGTGCCATTTTAATAGCCTTTGTGCACATAGAAATTTGAGGGCCAAAGGGTTAAAGGAATCTTTAAGAATAGAGGACAATGAGAAGTTCTTGAAAGATTTGTTTTGTTGCAAATTAGAGTAAATTCTTTGCTTTGAATCTTTGATATAATTCATTTCATTAAGGTTTTTGTTGATTTACTAACTTTCCACATTTCACACACACACAAGTCACATCATATTTAAATCAGAAAAATTGAAAATACGATGGCTTAGCACAATCCCCAAAAGGAGATTACGTAAGGTACGACCCAACTTGGCTTTAATCACCAAGTACTCACCATAATTCCTCATGATGTCCCTTTTAAAAATGGGCTTCGCCTCCACATTCAAATTATGCCACTTGTAGGCCACATCAACATACACACCCATCCACATAGCCCATAAGACAAGCGTGTGGACCCCCAAGAAACCCAAAAAAGCGCTTGATTAGTTATCATCATGGATCAAATAAGCGCTTTGCTCTTTCAGGATTAGGCCTTGGATGTTTAGAGGAAGGTTCCCCAAAACACGCCAGCATTTAGAGAATTTCCAATGTGTGCCAAAGTTGGCTAAGGCATCAACCACTTGATTACCCTCTCGATAAATGTGGGTAGCAATCTTTAAATTCAACTTAGACACGAAGATCCTTATGTCTAATAGAATGTCTTTGGTACTCCACCCCAGTAATCTTCCAAAGTTAACAACATCAATAATAGACTTAGAATCACCTTTGATATGAAGGTTTTCAATCCCCATAGAAACAACCAACTGTAAGCCCTTAAGTAGTGCTCTAGCTTTCACAATCATAGAGGAATGGATACTAATCCCCTTAGAGTAACCAAAGACAAAATTTCCTTTGCAATCTCCGATAATACCTCCTATGCTAGCTCTGCTCGGGTTGCCTTTGGCAACCCCCTCAAAATTAAGTTTATACCAACCACTATTCGGAGGCTTCCATTTAGTGTCTCTTCCAACCAGGGATCTGGAGTTGTCATAAGAGCTTGCATCTAGGTTTTGATGCCAAGCTTTGGCCATAACAATTTCCCTCTTAGTCGGACCTTTATCCAAGGTTCTCCCATTGAAGAGTGAAATGTTTTCCGCAATGAGCCAAGAGCCAATACCAAAAACCTCCTTCGGACCCATCTCAATGTTCTTGAAAGTCCTATTGTTTCTCTTTCCATAAGCACCAGCAGATAATGGGGGGAACCTGGTTCCAAATTTCACAAGGCAAAGGGTGGATGTAGGGTCCAGTCCAACTTAGAATAAAGGATATAATATCCTGACACATGGTCCATTGAATTCCCAAACATTATAGAGCCAGCTCCCACACATCAACAATTAACAGGCAATGTACCAATAAGTGGTCCACCGATTCTTCATTGCACTTGCATAAAAAACATCTATTGGGTATCTAAAATCCCCTTTTCCTCAAATTGTCCTAAGTCAGGATCCTATTATGGCAGGAAGTCCACCAAAATAAGTTAACTTTCATGATCATGTGTCGATTCTAGATGTTCTTCCAAAGATCAATGACAAAACCTTGGTCTGTTAGCAAATTGTAAGCTAATTTAACTCGAAGATCTCCCTGCTTGTCGTGAGTCTAGAAGAACTCATCCCCCATGTTGGTTGAAGGAAGTCTAGTAAGGGAGAGCAACTCCTATAGAGTCTTGGAAAGGAGGGTCAGGTTAGGGGATAGAGGGCAGCATAGGGCCACATCATTCCATTTCCTAGCACCATGAGGGCCAAGGAGGTAATCACTAATATAAACACCAAAGAATCTTTGAGCCAATCTCATAAGAAATATAAATTCAGAGTTTTCCAGAGGGGATTCAAGTAGCCAAGGGTCCTCCCAAAATATAATTTTATTACCATTACCAAACTTCCATTTTATCCCATTCCTCAGCAGACCCTGCAGGTTCCAAATACTCTTCTAGGCTAGGGAACCCGAAGGGTGAACCTTCGAAAGGCAATCAATCAAAGGTCTATTTTGAAGATATTTAACATTCATTATCTTGCACCAATCCTTTCTATTCCTTAGTTGGTCCCAACCCACTTTGGCCATTAAAGCTTTATTAGTATTAGAGACAGTCCTAATCCCAAGCCCACCACAATGTTTAGGTTGACAGACTTTGTCCCATTTAACCAAAGCAAATTTCTTCTTTTCCTCAGTACCAGACCAGAGGAAATTCCTTTGAATTTTCTCCAACTTCTCAACAATCTATTTGGGAATCTTGAAAATAGAGAGGAAGTAGACATGGATACCTTGAAGAGCATCAAACAGGAGCTGAAGTTTACTAGCATGGCTAAGGATGGAGCCTTTCCACCCAGCCAGTTTTCTTTGGATCCTTTCAAGGACTGAATTCCAAAAGTTAGGAGTGACTTCCTTGATAGTAAGGGGTAAACCAAGGTAAACCAAAGGAAGAGACCCACTCAAGTACCCTAGGACAACAATCACTCGAGCTTGCAGGTTAGGAGTGTTGTTAAAGAAGTAAATCATACTTTTATTATAGTTTATACATTGACTAGAACAAGCAGCGTAGTTGTTGAGACAATTTTTCCATTTCCTGGCTTCAATCACAAAGGCTTTTCCAAAAATAAAAGTATCATCCAACATTTTTGAAAAGTTCCTGCTTAAGACATCCGCTATCATGATAAACAAGTAGAGTGAAAGGGGGTCACCCTGTCTGATACCTTTCCTAACAGAGAAAAATACAAAAGGAGTCCCATTAACCAAAATAGAGTACTTAACCATAGTAACACATTCCATTATGAGTTTGATCATATATTGGTCAAAACCAAACTTAGATAATACTTTTGGCACAAAGTCCCAAATCACCTTATCATAGGCTTTTGAAATATCTAACTTAAGGGCCATACCAACATAGTTACATCTATCCATGGAATGGAGCAATTCATGGGTGGTTATAGTAGCATCAAGAATATAACGACCAGGCACAAACCCTTTTTGAGTGGGGTTGATAATTTTGTCAAGGAGAGGTTTAATGTGGTTCACCATAATTTTAGAGAGGATTTTATAAAAGGTATTGCACAAACTAATGGGGTGAAAATTAATCATAGACTAAGGATCAAAAATCTTAGGAATTAAGGCTATAAAGGTGTGGTTCAATTTTTTTAGAATCTTACCAGTTTTGAAAAAGTCACGAGCAGCTAGGACAAGGTCCCCACCAACGATCTCCCAAAAGATTTGAAAGAAGGCTAGTGGAAAACCATCAAGGCCCGGAGCTTTGTAAGCCCCATACTAAAAGTGGCCAACTTGACCTCCTTAGGAGTGACAACACTAAGGATCCCAAGGTTATCGTTCTGGGTAATGATGGTTGGGAGAGGGTCCAACAACAGACTATCCAAAGCCGAATTAAGAGCCTCAATAGGAGTCGCATAAGTCTTCTAAAAATAATCCGCAACCAAGAGACCGATCAGGGAGGGCGAATTGATCACATCCCCCTACTCATTATGCAATTTAGTTATCTAATTCCTTTTCTTATGTTTAATGGTAGAAACATGGAAGAAAGAGGTGTTCCTGTCACCTTCTTTCAACCATTGGACCCTAGATTTCTGTTTCTAGAAAATTTCCTCTTTCCTTAGAATTTGCTCCCACTCCCTTCGACTCTCTTTTTCCTGGTTGCAAGTAGGAAGGTTGACATCCCCCTCCATTTTCTTTTGAATGTTTTTTCTTAAGAAAAGGTCACATTTGATGTAGATTGAGGGTTTTAGTGTTTCATTTGAAATATTTATTTTGATATATATTTTATATTGACACATATGCTTTTTCTTATAGAAATTTAGTTAGAATATGTTTAATTAGATTTATTTTCATCAATGATTTGAAACTTTATAAAAATTGCATCATGATCACTTTAGTATGCATATGCTTTGTAAATATAATATGTTTGTATGTCTACATTACATCAAATATGATGAATTAATGGTTTGGAGAGGTAGTTTAATTTGTATAATAGAAAATGTATGTTATGGTTTATGAATGTTTCTTTTTTATTTTTGATTATAGGAAAAGCGGGTTTTGAAGGGACCCCATAACCCATTTCAAAAAAGATCACTGCTTTTAAAGTTAATCAAAACAAACAAAACAACCATCCATCAACAAAAAACAAGCGAACAACCAGCCAAAAAATAGGACATAACCAACAAGTAATTACAATTTTTTCAGAATGTTTGCAGCTTCCAAATCACTAGCTATGATCTTCTCATGCATTTCCATAACCTCAACAACCTCCTTCGCAGGAACCCTCAAATTCTTCTTGGTTTTATTGTGCGTGCGGGTATAGGGGCCCTTCTTGGTTTTATTGAGTGTTTCTTTTTTATTATTGTCTATAAACATGTTAATATTGAAATTGCATACAATTTATAAAGTAGTTGATGTATTTACATAAGAGAGTACTTCGTTTATGATTGCCATAATTTCTACTAGTGGTGTATCAAGTCTTGCATATAGATTAAATATGTTGATTTCACTATCCGTCAAAGTTATTGTTATTGTTATAGCCTTGGCATTTTTTGTTTTATGTTGTATTATTTTTTAAATGAATAAAATTTATTTTAGTGAAAGTTGTTACACTGTGTATTTGATATGTTGAAAAATAGTTTAAAAATTATGGAACAAATTGCTAAATATAAATGGTTTCATATGTGTTTTTTTTGGTATGTTGTAGACATTTAAAAATGTCCTGAATGATATCATGCACTCAAATCAAGTATACTAACATCATTTCCTCCTAAAACCCATCCTCTTTTCGCTTAATTAATTAAATTTTCCTAGCTATTTAATTAATTGCATCATTTGCATCTATTAACCTAATTAATCTAATCGGGTTAATTTACCCCCTTCCATGCTAACATTTTGTCTTATTAAATTAAATGCATCAAACTATTTAATTTAAATCCCTAAGTCTTCTTATTTAATTAAATAACCCTAAGTTATCTAATTAAATATCATTTCACCTTCCCCCTTTCATTAAATCATTTTATTTAATGAATATCATCCAATTCTTCTAAAATTGTATAATTAACATTGTTTTAATTATCAATTACTAATAAATCTAATTCCCCTCACTTGCAAGGGAATATTCCTCCTTTGCACATTCCTCCAAGATGGAATATTCCTTCCCCTTTTGCACATTAAAACTTCGTTTTAATTGCTAAATGTCTATTTTCCCTCACCCACGAGAATATTCTCTCTCCCCACTCATTTGAAAAAGGGGAATATTCCTTTTCTGTAACAAACTTACAAGACTTCTTGTGCAAGTTAAAAGTGTGTTTGTTTGGATAAAGGTGAACCCTTGATTAAATCTCATCATTGATTATCCATGATCCATGCCTCCAACTTCCTCCATCCTTGACCGTTGATTAACCTTTTTGATCTCAACCCTCCATTTCTCATTTGCTCTCCTAAAAAAGATCACTATTTGGAGACAAATGGATCCATATTTCTTAGAGAAAACTCATGTTGTTGAAATCACTCACACTCATACTCATAATTAGCACTTTTTTTTTTAGTATCATTTTAGCTTAATTACTTGCATTAATTAGCTTAGCTTCCATGGTAACATAGATGCATTCATGTAGCTTATTTGGTAATTAGGGTTTCAATATTTTTAGCTTAAGATCCATTTAGATTAGCTTTGCATACATCCATATCAATTATCTCAGCATAAATCATGATTAAATAGCTTGCATCGTGTTAGTTTAGCATTTAAATCATGTTTCATCGCACATCTCACAATGGTTTTATCAGTTTTCTTCAATAAAACTGATTGAAACAAACTCATTATCCAAGGGATTGGGAAAGGGTTACCGTTCCACATCAAAATGACACCACTCCCCCAATAGGATAAGTTTCAATGGATTAGAATAGGTTTTTTGAAGCTTTCATAGTTTAACATGTTAAGTTTTAGTGGATTCCTAGTTTAGTTTTATTGAATGATCTCTATTGGGATTGACGTTTAGTGGATTCATTATGATTCATATCCTCATGGATCAAGTGTAGTCAACCATACTAATCCGTCAGTCACATTTTGGGGCTAGAAGGAGGGCATAACCGATCACATTTAACAAAATTTTCTCTCAAAGTCTATTTTCTGATTTTTTGCAAATACAACGATGCTCCAAAAGATTTCAACGATGCCTTTGTAAGGCGTCACCATATAGTGACATTATTTCCATCTGATATAGTGATGCCTAATTAATACATTGGCACTGATTAAAATAAACGACAACACTAATACTTTTTAGAGGTATCGAGAATTTGTAAATGGCAACGCTATCATTGTCACTGTCTTTTTGCAGAGTGATGCTCATTTGATTTATGGCGACACTATCGTGAATAGCAACGCTTTTTTCTGGTAAGAAAAAATAGTGTGACTTTTAGCATGTGCTTTAATTTTTTTACTTCATTTGATCACACATCTCTGAATTTTTTGTTTTGGTTTTTAGGCTAACTGCGTTTTGCGGGTTGGACGATAAAATTCGAAGTGAAGAAGCATTCTTCTCTTTAAATCTTATAATTGTAATAAGTTTTTCGACACTTTTGGGGTAATTATAACCCATTTATCATGCTTTTAATTTTATGCTTTAGGACCACATAGCTTTCAATTGGGTTTTAAAATGAACGCTCAAACGAGATTAAAATGAGCCCTCACTCCATTATGCTACTTTGGGTTTAAATTTGAACAATACAACTTAGCGCTCAGTTTGGTGCTTAAAATGAACTCACCTTTGCTTTAAGGGTTAAAATTAACAAGTGTTTGCTATGTCTTGTGGTTTACATTTTCATCATTGAATGCATATGATCTTCTCTCATGCCACTCTGCAATCTTTGGAATCAAAATTATTCCTTTGACATTTTGTATAATCACCCACATATTCCGATTTGGATTAAAATGAACCCCATGCTAGTGTGAGGAAAAGGCATTGTGAATTCTCTCTCCTTGCACTTCGTGCAGTCTGGGAGATTGAACAACAAATGCACTTCATTGCTTTTGTATACCTTTAGAGAGCTTGCCACCCCGCTTCGAAAGGTGGGAATGACCCAAGCAGTAACGGGCTAAAGCCAAGCTCTTTCAAACCACTATATAAAAAATGTGTTTGTGATGACAGTCATAAGCAACAGGTGTGGATGTGTCATATTGACAGGTTCCACCCCTAGTGTCCGCGTGACACGTCAAAACCCTTTCTTAGGAAGGGACTGGGAGGCCTCTTGAGAAATAATCTTGAGCTAATCTTGTTGCGTGTATGGCCACCTTGAACGAAATTTCTTACTAAGAACCAATTATTTAGAAGCCAAAAACCTTTATTCTTACTGGTGCAGGAACGGTCATTCCGAAGCTGCCCCACATTTTACTATTCATTGTTGAAACAAAAAAATCCTTAGGATCTTCGAATCTTTAGGATTTGAGATTTGGTGGTCTCAAGAAGTGTGTGCCGTGTAAGGGGGAGCTAGTGTCACCAAATCTCTAGTTGTTCGCATTGTATTAGTGTTTGGAGAAATCCAAGTGGGGATTCAACAATTAGTATCTTTTGAACTTAAGGTGGTAAATGCTTGTGAGTTAGTTTAATAATTTTCTTGGTTCCAAAACATTGCAAACAAACATTCACAATCTTCTTCAAAATTTCAAACCCTTTGGTCTAAGTATGGATACCCTTTGAAATAGTCTTGATATTAATGCTTGTCCTAAGGATTTCTATCCTTAGAGATTTCTAAATATCTTGACTTATATCTCAATCCATACTTCCCAAAGTTAACATAAGAAACTATGGCTTCAAACCTCATGATTTTCACATAATGGACCTTGTCAAATTTATGATATTTTTGACATAGACATTTAGTTTGAACTTAATCAAGGAAAGTGTTTGTGGTAAAAAGAAACTCATTTAAGCAAGATAACTTGAAAAATTAAACCCCACATGACCATTTGGCATCCGAACACTCCGGTTGAACAACCCGACCTTACAAGTGTTATCATTCAACCAAACTTTGAACTAATTGAAGGAGAACAAACCGATATAATTAGTAGTTTGAGAAGCTTCACTTTTGAAACAAAGGAAACAACCATTCAATGGAGAAACGTAGAAACAATATTAATGAAGAAGAGGAACAAGCTGATATTGTGGCTGGAAGGCCCATATTACCACCACCCGTGTGGCAATAAATATCCTCTTCTTACATAAACTTTAACTTTTCTAAATGATCTCACGCAAAATCAAAATCCCCAAGAGAAGTTCTACATTTTGTCACTTCAAACTTAGGCGTCATAGACAAAAATCTATCAAACAACACCTTGAGGCACTTTATCAAAATATGACTAGATTGACAAGGAACTTTTATATACGTGCTTCAAGGAATAATCCAAAATTGTATGCCATTTTTGAAAGTCAAAACATTGGTCTTTTCTACGATCTTAAACTACTCTTAATGATCTCATGTAAAATCAAAATCCCCAAGAGAAGGTCTACATGTTGCTATTTTAAACTTAGACATCATAGTTCAAAATACATTAGAAGATGTATCCTAAAAAAGTACTGCAACTGGAACAAATTGGCAATGAGGTTTTATAGACTTATCTCACTTAATAATACAGACATGTATGCTTAATATGAACCCCTCATTTAAATAAAACATTGGTTGGATTGGAAAATTTTAGAGGTCTAACATGTTTCTCACCACCTTGGTCTTTGAAAATAAAGGTTCACTCTAGGTCAATATTGGATCAAACATTCATCCACCCCTTCATCAAAATCCAAATTTTACTTCACCAAACTTTGTAAATTTTTTGAATATACCAAAACTTTTGGACTTAGACATCTATCAACCAACCCCTAACTTAGTTGCTTTGTATGTGAAATGAATCTGTTTCCATGTGTTTGGCTAATTTAGTTATCATCTTTGAACTAGTGTATCTTGAAGGTCACAAGTCTACCCTAAAGGTTCACAAGTTCATAAACATCCTTTATCCAAACATCAAAACATCAAACCTAAGTCAAAAGTGTTGTCCCAAAACATTTGCAAAAATCACTCCCCATATCATTCATCTTTTCATCTCTCACTACCATCATTGCTCCAGAAATACTTAGAGCATCCCTTTTACCTAGATTTGAGTCAACTGGAGAGTTCAAACATTACAAATCTCAACACAACTTTCCCAGAGGTGACCCAAAATTTATGGTAAAAACAAGATCACAACACGAGAATTATGGAGAAAAAAAAATTCACATTTACCTCAAGTGATCCAAATCCTCTCGAATTTGATCCGAGAAGTCACGTTAGCCCATCACAACAACCTTCGTCACCATCAGGGCCATATGAGATAGAAGATGTCAGAAATAATCCATTTGGACTTACTAGGGAAGAAATCATGGAGCATCAATCCTTAGAAAATATAGTTCCCAACTCCCCATCTTTTGTTGCACAATCATTAACACAAGGCTTGACTTCATCCACTATTCAAACAACTCCATCACTAGGGTTCAGTCAAACACCAACACCTAGTATTGCAGCTAGTCTTGCTAAGGACTTTGGCCATACTCTTCCATTTGAAAGCATCATACTTGTGGGTACCCTTGATACCAATCCTCCATCACAAACAACCACTTAGACACCAAAATTTGGTGCTCCTATTCCCGAGGATCCCTAACATCCATATAAGCCACTTACACTTTATTACTCCACAACAACCTCAACATATTGAGGACACCCCTCTTCATCCATACCCATGAGTACCACAAGTGTGCCCAACATCACAAAAAGTAGTGTGGACCAAGTATCACAAGTAGACCCACAAGGGCATGCCAATACCCTTACACAAAGTCAACCCTTAACACAAATAGGGACATCTTTATCCAACCACCCCATTGGTTCATCAACACAATTGGTTTCACAAAACACATCTATCCCATCCATCATCAACCCACATCAAAACAATCCCTTGATCACAAACCCCATCAACCAAGGTAATACCTTGACCACATCTCAAACACAAGGGAATCTCCAAAACATTAATCAAGGGAATCCTTTCAATCAATGGATCCAAGGTTCCAATGTACCCTTAACATTGCAATATTTAACGGTACCATCCTCATCTCTACCGTTTGTCCCCCAAGTCATGCAAAATCAAATGGGACCTCAAATTTACATTCCTCCACCACAATCCACTATCTTGCAAGGAATGTTAAACCAAGGGAATCCCCAAGCTCTCATCAACAATACATAATCCACACAAAACATCAACACCCAAAACCCATCATAGATGTCCCAACCACTGATTGATCCTATATTGCAAGCACATGCCCTAGCTTTATAGCAAGGCCAACAGGCTTATCAACAAGCAATCCAACAACAACAACAAAAACAAGCAGCCTGTTAGAACTGTAAAAATCTGATGTTTTTACATATGATTTCACCTATAAACTTCCATATCTAGTCCTATCGTGTGCATATTTCATCTATATTTTTCCATATCGTCCCTTTGAATCCTTTGGGTCTTGCATTTTCCACCTTTTGATGCCTATCGGCATAGGTCTTCTATTGTCTCCCCGACCCATTGAGCGTTTTTTGCTTGCATAAGTCTATATTGCCTATCGGCAAGACTTATCATTTGTCACAGCGACTAGATCTTACTTACAGGTGGTTGTTGGTGAGACCTTGGTTTTGTTTTGGCGATTGGGATGATACACATATTGACAAAGCTTAGAGTTTTTGGCATTATATCTTGGCGAGTGTCTTGGTCTTGCCGACAGAGTGAATATAGAGCTTTCGGTATATGTTTCTCTTTCTCTTAGCGATCTATAATGTGCTTCAGTTGTTTCGGTGTAACTTTTTATTCTATGTAACGTCTTGCCGAGGGATAATAGCTATATCGACATATATTTGGCAAGTGAGTTCATCGGCGGGAGAAGCCATAAGTCACAGCGACTTGAGAAAATGATGTCTTTGGTAAAGCTTGGTGAAATCTCTATAACGTCTCCCCGAAGGCGATAGCCTATGGCGACACTTCTCGTTTTCGGCATAACGATAGTCTGGTCTCAGCGACATGAAGTTAGTAAGGTGGCTTTCGGTGAAACTCAAAATGGTCTATGTGACTTCTCCTCGAATGCATATTGTCTTAGCGAAGGTGTTTTGGAATTGTTTTTCAGCGGGAGTGCTGGCGACATATGAATGATAAAAGACCCTCGATGTAGCCCGATGAATTCCTTATAACATTTCACCGACCTGAGCGGGCTATAGCGATTTACAATGGAGCAAAGGGGCTACTTCCTAACTTCGATATAACATGCAGATAGTTGTAGTGAATGCGGTTAAAACAAGGATGCAAGCAGAACGATAGGCGTTTGAATTGCCTTCGGCAGGACGAATGTGGTGTCTCGCCGACTGTCTCACTGGTGATAACAAAATTTTAAATATTAGGGCCGACATGTTTTTGCTTGAATGACCATTGCTTGCCAGCTCGAATTTGGTGCTGGGCTGACATGAACTTGAAACGATATGATTTCTAATGCTGGTGTATAAGATGTACTCCAATTGTAATCAGTTTTACCATCGGATTTTAGATTAGAAGCAGTAGGTAGTCAGATGGCTACAGTAGGATAATTTTCTCTTTTTAGAGACTATGTGCATGATTTCAAATGGTGGTTTCAATGAAATTCAGCTGGTGTGGCAGGTTGTTTCTGGTATCAACTGTATGTTGAATTTATTGAAAAGCATTGCTAAAGCTGTCTCCAAGTTGATTCTTTCTGGTTGTTTAAATTGAAATAACAAGTTTATTCTCAGTTTATTGGTGCACATTTGCTGTATCTGTGTGATTAATTGACTGGTTCTCTCAAGTAGGGATTAAATCCTTTCTGTTGATCACAATAATCAGGGCGAATTCATCTGGATTCTTAAAGTAGAGCATAGTAATCATAATCCTGCATTGTTTATACAAGTTATAAATAGATCATATGCCTACAATTTGATTTTCTACCAGAATAGGCTGCTCACCTTTGTTTCATTTGACTCCGCATACCCAACAAGGAACCGGTCTCTGCATTTCATCATTTTGAATTCACTTAATCTCTTTACATCTGTTAATCAAGCATTTTAGGATTTAGATCAGAAGGTAGCTATCAAGTTTGGTTTCATTTGTTCACTATTATCTGCCATTGTGGACAAAGCACATTAGAAGGATAATCATAAGATAAGCCTGCATTGTTCAAGAGAGGTTCACCTGCCTAGGTCTAGCAGCACCTAAAGAGTAGAAGGTTTGATTGTTTCAAGCCTTGTTTTGTTACCCTTAAACGTTGTGAAAGCTTGGCAACCTTTCGTGGTTCAAACCTGCATTTTTGAGAACTAACAAATTAGCGACTCTACTGGGGATTATATCAGAAAATTCAGTTGAAGACCACATTATAGAGTCATTGGAGGAAAAGTTGTAATTTGAGAAATTTCAAGAAGGGTGATTCCGCTGGGAAAAGATCAGAAATAATGATTTTCCTACTTTTGGAAAAGTAGGTGGCGACTCTGAAAGATTTTTGCAATTTTTTAAACATGGATGGAGGAGGATTTCAGTTCAGGGGAGGTCATGCTAGAGCTCCTCATGGTCAGTAGTATATGTCATATCATCATACACAACACTATGGTCCGATGTACTAGCATCAGTACCCACCTTGTGCCCCCCCTCATCAGCATACAACAATGATCAGACAGTTTGATTTGTCAAGGATTCAATTATCCCCTTATCCAATGGATGGCAGTTGGAGAGGTATTGTCCCAAAGTTTACAGGAAGTGATGCAATCGCTGCTGAAGAGCATTTAAGAAGTTTCAATGCTTTCATCCAAGATTTGGGTGTGCCATATGAAGATTTACACATGAGGCTATTCATGATATCACTGGTTGAAGATGCTAGGGATTGGTTCAACAGCCTACCAGCTGTCTCAATTGATTCTCTCCAAGGATTTCAAGATCAATTCCTCGAGCAATTTGGGAATCTAGGTGTACCAGATTTTGCTCTTCGTGAATTAATGCACATTCAGAAAGATCAAAGTGATACACTTTACGATTTCAATCGAAGATTCAATAAATTGTAGAATAAGATACCTCCTGGATCGAAGTTGTCGGATTCTGTAGCACTGAGTATTTATTTGAATGCATTTGAACCCAAGACAGGGTATGAGCTGAGAAATAAATTCCCAAGAGGTTTGGCTGAAGCACGAAAGATGGCACAAACAATTGAAAATAATAGGAGGGCTGTGGGGATAATGGATAAAAGAGACAACCCTAGGGTTTTCCAACAAAGTAGCAGTTATCAGTACCGACAGGAGAATACTTACAAAAATGAAAGGTCAAGATTGCATGACATGCCTTATAATACAGACTGGAAGGATGAAAAACCTATAGCAACTAGGCCTGGAAACAAGGAGGCTCCTGATCCATTAACAAAAGGAACCTATATGGTAAGTAACAATTATTTTTGTGAAGTTTGTAATATGCCGCATTCCCCAGATTATTGTGTTGTAGCCCAGAGAATGTGAGAAGAGGGAATGCTGATGGGAAACAATGAAGAAGATCACACAGTATTTTTGACTTCAGATACTTTTCACCATGTTGTGGGAAAGTATTCATCTTCAGAGGATGAGGGTTATCAGCATGATGCTTCAAATAAAAAATACAATGTTCATATGCCTGAACAACAAGTCCTTTCTGACTATGAAGAAGATTATACAGTGCCACATTCTGTTGAGGTGCCTGCTCAATACAGTTCGAAGAGATTTATTGAAGAAGGGATGGAGAGACTAACTGTTACTAATCAAAAGGAAGGAAATGGAGGAATAAGGTATGAGAACACTATCAATATTGAATCCAATAGTTGTATTTCTGATGAGTGTAAAGAGATTGATCAGATCATACAGCCAGTAGAAGATGAGATATATGCAAGTCAGGATGATTCCTGTGATGGCTTACACAATAAAAATGAAGGTGCAAGATATTTTTCTTGCATAACAGATTGTCACAAAGAGAGTAGTGTTTGTTGTGAATGTTCTAATTCTGATGATGAACCTGAAGATTTTGATCTAATGTCAAGGGATTCTTCTACTTCTTATGAGGATCTGGATGAAGAGGCAATGGGAGATGTTGATTCATTAGGTAGTAGGTATACAATACCTCTGGCTGCAGTTGAGAGTTATGAAGATATATCTGATCATGATGAGGTTTGTACATTTGAAAGTGATTTCCAATTTTTTTCAAACTCGTTGTATAATGAAGAGTTAAATGAAGATCAGATGAATTTTTGCCAAGGTGTGTCAATGAGTAAATTTCAGATATTTTCAAATCCATTCTATGAAAAGGAGGAAACAATTTCAAACAAGCAAAATAATGGAATAAGTAACTGCACTGATGATGTTTTTGATTTCCCATTCCCTGATGGTATTGAATTTCTGTTTGATAATGACAAATGTGAGGAGTATAACTATAGTGATGAAAATATTGAGACCTGTTCACTTGTCAGTGAACAAATTGCAGAATTGTTTACTTCTAAATGCTAGGGTTGTGCACATGATGAAGATTTTGAAGTTTTGTCTCCAACTTACTCTTGTTTTGACAGAGAAGAATCTTTGTGTAAAGGTTCTTATGACTCCTTGTGTATTTCTTGGAGTAATGGTAATACTTTTGGTGTTAATAAAAAGTCTGTTTCTATTCAAGATGAGGTATGTGATCTTGAAATTTCTAAACCATGTGAAGAAGACATTTGTTTGCATACCAAGGATGATAGAGTTCCAGATTTGATTGATTCATATATGCTTGATACTGGAGACATGAGTCATGATCCAGTATTGTCTCCGAATGAAGATATTGAGGAGATGCAAAAGGTTTCAGATTTGCTTGTTTTAGATAATGTTGGTCTGACAGAGTTTTTTGTTTTTCAAGAGGGGCACTTTGATTGTGAAATTTTAATACAGCTGAGTGAATGCTTTATGATACATAACAATGAGGAAGATAAAAAGGAATGTTGTATTTCATGTGTATACATTTTGTATGTTGAAGATAACAAAGTTTTATTTGATGATGAAGAATATAAACTGCTGAGTACTGCTGGGAAGCTGGTCCAAGCTGAGCATGGTGACTCTTTAAAAACTTTTAGTGACAGGATGAATTGCATGAATATATTCAGGAGAAATCTGATGAACTCAAGACAAAATCAGGTATTTGACAGGGGAAGGTATGGTTCAAGTTTCAGATTGTATCAGCTCAAGACAGGTGAAGTTACAACACAGAGGATTAAGGGTTGCCAGTGCATGGACGACTCTTATTTATCCTCTTAAAATTTCTTTTTCATGCACAGTAGTTTTAGGGCTCTGTTTCATTTCCATTTTGCATTCACCTCCATCTTGCATTCATTTTGCTTTCATTCCTTCATGCTTCATTTCCATTACCATTCTGCTCACTGGCTCATTTTGTGTTTGGTTTGGTCTGCTCACCCAATGATTATGGATCCTTGCAATGATCCGACTATCATTCATCCTCGGTCGGAGCCACTATTAGAACTGTAAAAATATGATGTTTTTACATATGATTTCACCTATAAACTTCCATATCTAGTCCTATCGTGTGCATATTTCATCTATATTTTTCCATATCGTCCCTTTGAATCCTTTGGGTCTTGCATTTTCCACCTTTTGATGCCTATTGGCATAGGTCTTCTATTGTCTCCTCAACCCATTGAGCGTTTTTCGCTTGCATAAGTCTATATTGCCTATCGGCAAGACTTATCATTTGTCACAGCGACTGGATCTTACTTACAGGTGGTTGTTGGCGAGACCTTGGTTTTGTTTCGGCGATCGGGATGATACACATATCAACAAAGCTTGGAGTTTTCGGCATTATATCTTGGCGAGTGTCTTGGTCTTGCCGACAGAGTGAATATAGAGCTTTCGGTGTATGTTTCTCTTTCTCTTGGCGATCTATAATGTGCTTCAGTTGTTTCGATGTAACTTTTTATTCTATGTAACGTCTTGCCGAGGGATAATAGCTATATTGACATATATTTGGCAAGTGAGTTCATTGGCGGGAGAAGCCATAAGTCACAGCGACTTGAGAAAATGATGTCTTCGGTAAAGCTTGGTGAAATCTCTATAACGTCTCCCCGAAG
This sequence comes from Sequoia sempervirens, assembly GCA_007258455.2. Taxonomy (NCBI): domain Eukaryota; kingdom Viridiplantae; phylum Streptophyta; class Pinopsida; order Cupressales; family Cupressaceae; genus Sequoia; species Sequoia sempervirens. Next base: position 3,408,434 of record VDFB02000007.1, read on the forward strand.
GCGATAGCCTATGGTGACACTTCTCATTTTTGGCATAACGATAGTCTGGTCTCAGCGACATGAAGTTAGTAAGGTGGCTTTCGGTGAAACTCAAAATGGTCTATGTGACTTCTCCTCGAATGGATATTGTCTTAGTGAATGTGTTTTGGAATTGTTTTTTGGCGGGAGTGCTGGCGACATATGAATGATAAAAGACCCTCGGTGTAGCCTGATGAATTCCTTATAACGTTTCACCGACCTGAGCGGGCTATAGCGATTTACAATGGAGCAAAGGGGCTACTTCCTAACTTTGATATAACATGCAGATAGTTGTAGTGAATGTGGTTAAAACAAGGATGCAAGCAGAACGATAGGCGTTTGAATTTCCTTCGGCAGGATGAATGTGGTGTCTCACCGACTGTCTCACTGGTGATAACAGAATTTTAAATATCAAGGCCGACATGTTTTTGCTTGAATGACCGTTGCTTGCTAGCTCGAATTTGGTGCTGGGCTGACATGAACTTGAAACGATATGATTTCTAATGCTGGTGTATAAGATGTACTCCAATTGTAATTAGTTTTACCATTAGATTTTAGATTAGAAGCAGTAGGTAGTCAGATGGCTACAATAGGATAATTTTCTCTTTTTAGAGACTATGTGCATGATTTCAAATGGTGGTTTCAATGAAATTCAGCTGGTGTGGTAGGTTGTTTTTGGTATCAACTGTATGTTGAATTTATTGAAAAGCATTGCTAAAGCTATCTCCAAGTTGATTCTTTCTGGTTGTTTAAATTGAAATAACAAGTTTATTCTCAGTTTATTGGTGCACATTTGCTATATCTGTGTGATTAATTGACTGGTTCTCTCAAGTAGGGATTAAATCCTTTCTATTGATCACAATAATCAGGGGGAATTCATCTGGATTCTTAAAGTAGAGCTTAGTAATCATAATCATGCATTGTTTATACAAGTTATAAACAGATCATATGCCTACAATTTGATTTTCTACCAAAATAGGCTGCTCACCTTTGTTTCATTTGACTCCACATACCCAACAAGGCACTTGTCTCTGCATTTCATCATTTTGAATTCACTTAATCTCTTTACATCTGTTAATCAAGCATTTTAGGATTTAGATCAGAAGGTAGCTATCAAGTTTGGTTTCATTTGTTCACTATTATCTGCCATTGTGGACAAAGCACATTAGAAGGATAATCATAAGATAAGCTTGCATTGTTCAAGAGAGGTTCACCCACCTAGGTCTAGCAGCACCTGAAGAGTAGAAGGTTTGATTGTTTCAAGCCTTGTTCTGTTACCCTTAAACGTTGTGAAAGCTTGGCAACCTTTTGTGGTTCAAACCTGCATTTTTGAGAACTAACATAGCCCTAGTAGCACAACAACAGTAGCAACAACAAGCAGCCCTAGCAGCACAACAACAACAATAGAAACAACAAGCAACATTAGTTGCACAACAACAACAACAAGAATCAACCCTAGTAGCACAACAATAGCAACAACAATAACAAGTAGCCTTAGTAGCTCAACAACAGTAACACCAACATCAAGTAGCCTTAGCAGCACAACAAGGAACCCTAAGAACTCAACAACAGGAACAAGCCGAACAACAAAAACAAGCCCAACAATAGAAACAAGCTCAATAGTATGCCCAACAACAAGAACAAGCTCAACAGTATGCCAAACAACATCAACAAGCTCAACAATATGCCCAACAACAATAATTGCTCGCACAACAACAATAGGGTTTATACTATAACCCTCAACAAACATTGTCAAGATGAACATGTTAGGAACATATACGCCTACACCATCATCACCTTATCCTACACCACCATATACACCATACAACACATCATCATATCAAAATACCACATACATTTCATCCACCATCCCACAATATGCAACATATGTTCCTCCACCTAGTCCACCTGACAACATGGCATTGCAACTCAAGGTGTTAACATAAGAAATGTAGGATATCTAGATGGGAAAAATGAAGAAACCCCACACACAAAACATATGCCCATATCCATTTGATCGAAACATCACAATGGTGCCATTCCCTCCCAATTTTGAAATCCCCAAGTTCAAAAAATACAAAGGGAGAGGGAGTCCTGTGGACCATATCAAAGAGTTTAATGCCATGTGTATGGAGGTTGCTTATAACAAGTCCTACTTGATGCACCTTTTCCCACGAAGTTTAACAGGTCTTGCCATGGACTGATTTTCTCAATTGCCTCCCAGTATCAAAAATTTCCAAGAAATTGTTGAGAAATTCATAGATCACTTCTCTTTTAATCTTGACATGGACGTAAGCATAAAAGAGTTATATACTCTCAAACAAAACAAGCGAGAATCTTTCGCCAATTTCTTGCAGCGATGGAGGAAAAGAGCGAGTAAAAGTAAGTGGCCAATTCCTGATGAACAAGTAGGCATTATCATAGAAAATATCGATCCAGATCTATCCTTTCACTTGAAAATGAAGTGCATTACATCTTATGATGAGCTTGTTCCCAGAGCCCTTAACATCGAGAGAGCTCTAATCTCATAGGGAAATACTCAAGCCTACAAAGACATCATCCATCAACCAGTTCAAACAATAAGCCTCATGTCTGGGCTAAGAAAAAAAGTGTAACAAATGATGGAGTGGTAGATGCTAAGGTGGTCCTAAGTGCTCCTCTACCAAGCAACAATCAAATCACTAATGCTCAACCAACTGTGCAATAAACAACACCACCACAAAGCAATCAAGTCAAAACACTGAAACACAATAGAGATGAACACCTAACAAGAACAACTATCCAAAATGCAAGTACACATAGTTTTCAGAACCTTTTGAGACTATCATGAAGAAATTGGTAGAGTCCAACCTAATAACACTTCCAAATTTAAAAAACTACCAAGAATCGTAGGATAAACCACCTTGGTACAACAAAAAAGATCTTTGTGACTTTCAAAAAATCAAAGGACACAAGACAGTGAACTGCATGAACTCAAAAATATTATCCAAGATCTTATAAAGAATGACACCATATCTGTTGAGGTACCAACCGGTAATCAAGATCTTAAGATATTACACAAGACCCCCATGCTTGATCATAGCAAAGGACACAACACTAGGAAAGCTAAGGATTATACAAATGTGCAACATACCTATTCTAATGTGGTTGCTTCCTATGATAACATCATTACCATTGTTACTATTAAAGGGCCTAGTGCAGAGTATGGAGTCACCACATGATGTGGTAAAGTTATCATCCAAGGAGTCCCATCTCAATCCAGGGTACACCCTACTTAGCCAACAACAAGCACTAGCAAGTACAATCTCTTAGATTGACTTAAGAAGACCCTTGTACAAATTTCTATCTTAGAACTATTGAGGCTATCCCCTGCACATAGGGAAATCTTAGAGGAAGCTCTATCTGTGTCGTCCATCCCCGAGGATATAGATACAAAGCAATTTCAAGCTATGGTAGGGAATATCACTAATCATCTCCTCACCTTCTCAGAACAAGACCTACCATCACAACCATCTCATAATCATGCTTTACACCTTGAGGTCATCATTCTTAAGAACAAGGTTAAAAGAGTCTTGGTAGATGGAGGTGCTAGGGTAAACATTTGCACCCTTCAGTTGATAAAAAATTTGGGCTATTTAGAGGATACTATTGAGAAAACAAAGAGCACCGCTATTAAATAATATGATGACCAAGAGCGGGTATCACAAGGCATCATCGTACTATCCATCCAAGTGGGCCCCATCATCACATAAACTACATGCCAAGTCTTAGACCTTGATCTTCCCTACAACATCCTGCTTGTTCAACCCTGGATCCATGCCCTAAAAGTTGTAGCTTCAACCTACGATCAGTGTGTAAAGTTTCCTTTCAAGGGTAGAGAAGTTACCATCCATGGAGATTTTGAGCCTTTTTACTATTGGAAGAATCTTGAGGCCAAGTTCTATAAGATCCCCCAAATATCCAAGAATTACGAAGGGCCTACACCTACCTCATTTGTTGACCCATCATCCCTTACGTCTACCTCATAAAAAAAAACACCCATTGTGTAGAACATACCTAACATCAAAGGAGTGATCCAAGATGATGTTTGTGGAAACTATAAGCTAACGAAGGATACTTTTGTTCTGGGAGAGTTGCCTCTTTCTCCCAAATCTCATGGGAAGCCCAATCCTAGCAACAACATCCTTGAGACTATCAAGATGGCAACTACTACCTTCACCAAGTGGGGGACCTGAACAAATAAGATGTCAATGAGGAAGATATCTCTAAATTTCTATATCAAGATGAATGAGTCGTCCCTGTTCTTCCCATGGAAGATGACAACAAAGGCTTGCAGCTAATGAAGGGAATGGGGTATACCAAGAATGAGAAACTGGGACAAAATGACAATGGTTTGTTAGAACCTATTGTTCCTGAGAAAAGTCCAAAGAATCTTGTCCTAGATTGTACTACTAGTAAGGTTACCCTTATTGGCAAGGGTACTTCCGCTAAACAGGCCGAGGCTTCCTCTTGGTTACCAACATTGCATGATACGACCCTATATGACTTCCCCCTTGATGTTGCTGGACTATTTGAGAATAATTCCCTCTTCATGATATCTACATCATCCTTCACCCCAAGCGACTGATCAAATGAAATACGCCTAGCATACTCGCAACTCATTGACTTGGACCAACAAGGACCATCGATTCTAGATTTGTTCGAAAATGATGAAGCAATCTTAGAATTCATGGTACTTTGTGACAACTTACCATGGGCAGATCACAAGGCTAGTTTTGACATAGAACTCGACACGAGGGCGTACTATGGGGAGACGATTGAATCCTTCAGTTGCAAAATTGATGACATGCAACTAACTTGCAAATCTTTGAGTGAAAACCACACTGTGGCACTCTCTGATCCTAAAATAGTAAAAATAAAGGACGTATCTAAGGGTGAAAACCTCTTTGAGGTGCCCAAGGATGAGGGATTCAATCTCCCCCTTAGTGCAATGCATCCAGAAAAGTTAGTAGTCTTAGCAAAAAAGGCAACTCCAGTCAATGTGGGAACAAAAGAAGCACCCAAGATCACTTTCTATGCTGAATCCTTGTTGGATGAAGAACAAAAGAACCTAGCAACATTCCTGAAAGAGTGAAGGGATAGCTTTAAATGGTCATACACAAATATGCTAAGGATTGATCCAGAAGTGGTTGTGCATCATCTAGCAGTCTATCCTAAAGCCAAACCAGTGAAGCAAAAGTTAAGGAAAATGCACCCTCAAATAGCACTCTTGGTGAAACTGGAGTTACAAAAGCTTCTTTATGTTGGATTTATTTGAACGATAGATTATCCTGAGTGGGTTTTAAACCTAATACCAGTTTCTAAACCCACTAGGGACATCAAAATCTACACTAATTTTAGAGACTTGAACAAGGCATGCCTAAAGGCTAATTTCCCTCTTCCTAACATCGACATCATAGTGGACTTAACAGTTGGGCATGAAATTCTATCACTCATGGATGGTTTTTTAGGCTATAATCAAATCATGATTGCCAAGGAGGATCAACACAAAACTGCATTCACTTGTCCATGGGGGACATATTGCTGGAACATGATGCCATTTGGGCTAAAAAATGCAAGAAGAACCTATCAGAGAGAAATGACCCTCATCTTTCATGACATGATCCACAAAATAGTTGAAGACTATGTGGATGATATTTTGGAAAAGTAAAAGAAAACGAGTGAGCACATACAATTCTTGGGACCCATCTTCGACAGGCTCGAAGAGTATAAGGTACAACTAAATCCAAAAAAATGTGTTTTTGGGGTAACATTAGGAAAGCTCCTTGGCTATCTCGTCTGATAGAGAGGGATAGAAGTTAATCCAACAAAGGTAAAATCCATCCTAGAAATGAAACCACCACAAAAATTGAAGCAAATGAGAGGGTTACAAGGAAGGTTGCAATCCATTAGAAGGTTCATAGCACAACTATCAGATAAAATCCACCCTTTTTCACATCTTCTCCATAAAGGAATAACTTACAAGTGGGTTGAGAAGTGTGGTAAATCTTTCCAGTAGATCAAGGACTATCTATTGAAACCTCCATTGCTCATGCCACCGATCCCAAACAAACCATTGATCCTATATATCTCAGGAACATCAACAACACTAGGTGCTCTTTTAGCACAACATGATGAAAACAGAAAGGAAAGGGCTATCTACTACATCAGTAGGACCTTGGTGGGCTATGAAATGAACTATTCATCCATTAAGAAAGCATGCTTAGCGTTGGGTTTTTCTTCACAAAAATTTAGACACTACATGTTGTCACATCAAATCAAACTCATTGCAAATATCGACCCATTAAAATACCTGTTATCCAAAGCAACTCTCACTAGGCGAATGGCCAAATGGGTAATGATCTTGACTGAATTTGACATAGAGTACGTAGAGTGCAAGGGAATCAAAGGGAAAGTGATCATAGACCAATTGGAAAAGGCACCTATCTACGTAGAGAATTCATTGATATCTGAGTTCTCAGATGAATCAATATTCCTTGTCAATACAACAAATTAGTGGAAGATGTACTTTGATGGATCATTCACCCAAAATGGATTAGGGGTGGGTATTCTTTTCATCACCCCTCAAGGTGATTGCATCCCAAAGTCATACATGACATCATTTTTGTTTACTAATAATATTGTTGAGTATGAAGACCTAATCATAGGTCTAAGGATATCAGTTCAATGGTAGATACAAGAAATGAAAGTATATGGAGACTCACAATTGGTTATCAACCAAGTCAATGATGACTACCAAACTAAGGACGATAAGCTTAATCCTTACAAGAAGATGGTAGAGAGTCTCAAGGACCTTTTTATCGATATAACTTTTGAGTAGATTCCTTGCATGAACAACCGAACAACAAATGCTATGGAAACGATTGGATCATTGTTAGACATGCCACATAATGCCCTGTCCTTCAATGTGGTGGAACAACTTCTCATACCAACTTTCAAAATCCTAGAATTTAAATTCATGTGTGTCATTGTTGGTCCTGGATCCCCGTGGTATCATGACATATTCACCCTAAGCAGAGGAACCCTCCCATCTGATATCACCTCCAACCTTAAAAAGATGTTTGTTAAGAAGGAATCCCAAATCGTGATCCTAGGTGATACCTTATATCGTCGAAGTATCGAGGGGACATTACTACGGTGTATTAACCAAGAGGAATCCTTGACCACTTTAACATAAGTACACAATGGCATATGTGGTTCCCATTCTAGCGGTATGAATTTAGCTAAGAAACTGTTGAGGATGGGGTACTACTGGCCAACCATGGAAAGAGAAGTCCATCAGTATGTGTAGAAGTGTGTCCAGTGTCAACAACATGGAGATCTGGTTCATGCTCCAGCTTAGGAGTTGCAACCAATGATCACGCCTTGGCATTTTTCGTAGTGGGGGCTTGATCTCATAGGAAAGATTACCCTAACTTCATCTAATGGCCACAAGTTCATCATAACGACCACTGAGTACTTTACCAAATGGGTTGAAGCCATTCCTATGACCTACATAATGGGGAAGAAAATTTATAAGTTTATCCTAAATTACCTCATTTTCCATTATGGTGTTCCACAAACCCTTATCTCAGACAACAAAACACCCTTCAAGAACCAGGATGTGAAAGAGCTATGTCAAAAATTCAACATCCAACACCGATTCTCTACCCCGCATTACTCCCAGGGCAACGGTTAAGCTAAGAATATGAATAAGACCATTCTAAAAATCCTAAATAAAATAGTCAATGAAGTTGGTTGTGACTTGCATTTGCAGTTAAATCCTGCTCTTTGGGCCTATCGAACTAGTATTTGCATGCCTACAGGTGCAACCTTGTTCTCCCTAGTCTATGGATCAAAAGCCATCCTACCTATTGAGGTCGAGCTTCCTTCACTGTGAGTGTCACTATAGAACCTAATCACTGATGAAGAGTACAAAGTATCTCAGCTAAATGAGCTAGAATTCTTGGATGAGCATCATCTTGATGCTCTTAATCACTTGCAAGTATATCAAGACCGACTGAAATAGAGCTATAACAAGAAGATTAAGTGTTGGTTTTTCCAAGTAGGGGATCTTGTCCTAAAGTAGAATTAGAAGAATCTTCCAGATCAGGACAGTAAAGGAAAGTTTGAGCCTAACTAGTTGGGTCCCTTTGTCATCACAACAAGTTATGGATCAGGAGCATATCAATTGTCAACACCTAAAGGTGAACCCTTGTAGGAACCAACCAACAACTTGCATCTTAAAAAGTTTTATGGCTAGTCTTGAAGAGTATAAATCTGAAAATACAAAAAAAAATGATCAAAATCCAAAAAAATGAGAAAAAGGATTGAAAAAAGTAAAGAAAAATAATCGTCCTCTAGTGAAAACCACTTCGGTGGCACTTTGGGAAAGTACCTTGGTGAAAACTTGGAAAACAGGTGCCTTGCATAAATAAAGTACCTCTATCTACCTAGGCTCTTTATCCTATCATTCCATCCATCTATCACATCATTCATATTATTTATTCCACCACTCATCTGCATCTGAATCATAGCTTGATATTGTGAAGTATCATATCCCCTTAGTACTACTTGGCATATTCCAAAGGTTAGTTTGTCTTGCTTATATCAAGGTAATCTATCATATCACACCAGGGGAAATTCATTATGGATTGGATCGGGTTCTTGTATGTCTTAAGGTTATTGGAAAATATCATTAAAAAACCCAAAAACATTCATAAAACGTTCATAAAAAAATCCAAAAACACTTGTAAAATTGAAAAATTCCAAAAACATCAAAAAACCTGTATAGCTAAAATCCAAAAAAATTAAAAAATTGTAAAGGAAAAATCCAAAACATCCAAAACATATCAAAATCCCTAAAAAGGTCGAACATCAAAAATCCAAAAATAGTACCTTGTCAAACTATGAGTCTCTGAGCTTGAACGTAGGCAAGGCTCATCTTTGATCAGCCTCTGAGACTCCCTAAGTCAGTCCTTTAGGAGTTAGTCATAATAAACTGGCAATCCATCAATTGTTAATATCTCATCTTCAATAAGTTGAGTTAGTCAAACTACGTGGTCTCTGCGTTTATAATGTAGGCAAGGCTAATTTTTGATCAGCCCCTGAGGCCCCTACGATAGATCTTTTAGATTAGGTTCTTGGTCAAAACTTAGAAAACACCTAAACATTCAAATATCTCAAAAAATCCTTAAACATTTCAAATCTCAAAAAGTACCAAAACATTTAAAAATTCAAAATCTTAGAAAACACAAAAAACATTGGAAAACCTTAGAAAACCCTAAACAACCTCAAATAAACCAAAAACCCTAAAAACATTCACATAAACTTTCAAAAAGACCAAAAACAACCTCAATTTTTTTTGAAAATACCAAAAACATTGAAATATTACAAAAATCCAAAGCCACCCATCCCATTTCGCTTTCACCTATAATAAACCTCTGCCCATAATAAATCGATCATCACCTTCAACCTTTGGAAAAAAAATAGAAAGCAAGTATTGTAGGTCATAAAGGGACAACCTAAGTGTCGGAATCTAAAGTCTAGATCATAGGTAAATGATTCAGTGAAGTTTGTATTAACGACTTATCATAAACCTCATCCTAAATCACTACATCTGATCAACATGTCCTAGGATGCATCCTTCCTGCAATGGACATCAGTATCAGGAATCACCTTAACTAAAATAAACTGGCAAGAGATATAAATATCACTGTCTATTTGTCTTTGATCTTTTCTTCTGATTTATCTTAATGACCCATTTTGAGGACCTCTCGATGATGTCTATCAAAATGGTTTAGAGAGAAATGAATGGGGCATTGATCATTATCTTTCATTTGCTGTGCTTGTGGGTATTCTTGTAAAATAATCTTGGTTCAAACTTGCTTAGTTGTGTGTAGGGAGGTTGATTGGAGTACATTGTTGACTATTGCGTAGGCTCCGATCCAATATATTCCGAACTACTAAACTACATTCCAACGAGGTTTCCCTATGTCAAGGTGTGAACAAGGATTATCCTATCTGTTTGCAGAGTCAAAGTCCATCACACTAGATACAACACAATCCTGGTTATCAATACCTTGATGCATCGTGTCTATGTGTTATATCAAACAATAAGGAATGACGAAAAATCCTAATTCCAAGATATGAGCAAATCGTCATCATCATGCATTTATCATCACCATCTCTAATAAACTCTCAACGGATCATAGACTTGTTGGAATTTTTGAATCAATCATCAAAATCAATGGTCAAATCATTCATCTTATTTCTTCTATCTTCTCTCCGCGCTAACCTGGTATCATGATAGTCAACAAAAACATCATCAATACATCCATCCTCCATCCACATATCATCAACATGCATACATCTCGCATTATCACAACATATCATAATACAAAAAATATTTCATTGCAACATCATTATCATTTAAGTTGTGCTGAATAATATAGGTTTGTTATTCTAAGCATCTTAAATCATTGCACACATCCCATAAACATACATCACATTATCATATCATAAGCATGAACATCTGCATTATCCACACATACATCCATATGCATACATCATCATCTCATAAATTGCATAAAAAAGTACACAAAAAGAAGTGTATCCATTCATTACATCACATATCACATATATCATCAGATATCGCATCAACATGCATAAAAGGGAACACATCCATTCATTACATTGCATCCATGCATGATCATAATATATATAATCACATCACATCATATCAACATCATATGCATCCATACATTCATGCGCATAAAATAAAGAACACATAACATCATGAATCCATATAATATCATATATATATCCCAAAAAATGGGGACTGTCATAATACAATATCTGAGTCAATGTCTGTATATCAATCAAAAGTACAATATCCACGAGGCTATAAAAAAGGATCCCATGAATGTATATTTGTATAAAGAATCATGCAATAATCAAAAAGTGTCTATGCAAGCAAGCTAGCCCTGATGGTTGCTCCCCTCCCCAGGATGTCTCTCTAATGGTTGATCCTCAGCTCGGGGATGTGCTCCACTCCTTTGTGAAAGATCAGGCTGCCTCATTGCCACAGGGACACCCCGATGATAATGCATATGATAATATGTAGCCTTGGTCACGATCTCTCTGTACAATCGGGCAAAATTTTTGTCCTTATGTTGTAGCTATCATAGCCTCTAATTGCTGGCACCTCTCGACCTCTTGTGCCAACTACATATTTGATCTATTTGAGCTAACGCTCCTAATCCCTCTTAGTTGTGACTTCCTATACTTTCTACTAGGCCTGGTCTCTCTCAGCTATGATGGCCAATATCTATTGTCGAGCTTGATCTCGCTCAGTCGTAACCACCTGTAGCTGCTGAATTTGTGCATCATAGGGATCTAGCCTCGACGGTGGCTGTTGATGCAATGGTAGTGCACTCGGGACCTCTCTATCATGCTATTGGCCATCCTGGGCATCCTATCCTTTGCCCCGACCATCTAGCCCTCTGCCATGTCCTCTGTCCTGGCCATCCGATGGCTAGCCTTGACCTTTTCCTACTCCCCTCCCTCTCGACCTCCCTCGTGGAGGTATACCCATTGGATCTGTTAGTCTGGGAGGGAGTACAAACCATGCATCATATGCAGACATAGTCTATGCATCCACCTATCCTTGATCATAGGCCCATGGCCTCATGACCAACTATTTGAATCCCTCAACAACTTTGTGGGCTGGGATCGTGTGTCCCCATATAGTCTCTCATGTTGATCTAGCAAAAATAGTTATATATGCATCATTGGGCCTGTCCTGCCTCTTGCCAAACTGTCTGGAAACCCTATCGGGTAGGTACCTCTCTATCATGGTATGCTCTCAACCCTACATATACTGGGTTTGTCAAGAAAATAATAACTATTGTACATCATCATACCATGCTGGCATCTGGAGCCATGGTCGACATCTAAACACTGTCATATCATCAATCACTCTTTGCGAGTATGGGATACCAAGTTGCCCCATGTGCTAAAGAGTGATGGTGCCTCTGTACCACTAGACAACCAGATCATCTAGCTCCACATCTATCATATGAATAATCATTTGGAGCACGACAATGTGCTTCCAGACCCATATGTGAAGAAGGGTGACCCCTGTGCCAATCATTCTCCCATCGCAATATACGAAGTCATGCATATCATGGTAAAGGGAGGCCAACATCACTGGCCCCCATGTATATTGGGTCCTCCTCAAAATCATCCTATGCCAAGCCAACCCCCATCCTAGACTAAATCCCCTACTCCATCAATCAGGAGCAACCAACCCTGAAATCACTGCCGCAATGATCAATCTGAAGGTTGACGCTCAACCTCTGTACAACTTAAGGTTAATCTGGGAGTTGACCAGGACAATGGACTCTTGGTTAAGAACCTTGTGACAAGCATCATATCCTACATCAGTGTCGTAAATCACGTGCTCATCATGTATCGACAATCGCAAAATTGGCCATACATCCTTTAGTGTCACTTTCACCTCACCAGTGGGTAAGTGGAATGACAGAGTCTCGCTATGCCTTCGCTCACATAACACTGTCATCATCACCAAATGGGTCTACACGATTGGTGTGTAGGCAACGTACCACAAGTTGATCTCTCCTAGGTACTCTTGTTGAAGCTCAGAAAAAACATCAAGTCTAGAAAACACAGTCGCCTAGTGCTCATGGGACATCAAAGGCTGGATAACTTCCTACACCCACAAAATGCACGATGTCAAAATTTGCAAAAAAATGGCTAAGTTTGGAGTTTTTATCCGCCAAAATGACAAAAGTGTCGCTATCTACGAAAGCATCGCTATAACTCAAATTCCAAATAGCAACACTATATGCATTCAAATTTCAAATTGTGACTAGTTTCGCTCATCATGCACATGTCACCATTTGATGTTTGCAAACCCTAATTCCAAATCACAAAATGCGTCGCTAATCACAATAGTGTCGCTAGAAATCAAAATAGCATCGCTGATTCCCAAAAAAGTTTCGCAATATAGCGACGCCAGGTAAATCTAAAATTCAAAATGCAATAAATGCACTCAAAAGTCAAAATGCAAGTCAAGTTTCGAATTGCATACTGGTGGTCCTATGCCTGGAGGCCTCTGGTACTCTCAAACCAGTCAAAAATGTGTCATGGGAGCACTCGTTCTGCCATTGCATTAGGAGGTCAGAGCTTAAATTGCAACAATTCTCTAAAGTGTGAATGCACAAATGAATTGAAAGTGACCCTTCCTCACCTATTTAAGCCTACAATTTAAGGTTTTTTTGCCCTAATTTAAGCCAAAAGCTAGGGTTTTTCACCATTTACACCAATATTGCCAAACTGAATCTTATTTTGCATTGTTTTTTGCATTTTTGGCATGTTTTTTACATCCTGAAGCCTTTTCGGACACTTGAGCTAGCATTTTACCTTTGTCGACAAATCAACCCAAAGTTTGAAATTTTTGCCTGATTTCTTGAGGGGGCAGGGAACCAGCTTATTCCTTTCGTTGGGGCAATAGTGGGGCATCCAAAAAATTAAAAATAATAATAATTTTTTGATTTAAGTAACAATTTTTAATCTGAAATGCGTTAGTCTTTGAACCAACGTAGCAGGTACTTCGCTTCAAAGAAGGGCAAAATGTAAACACTTAAAAATTTCCTAAATGATATCATGCACTTGAATCAGGTATACTAACATCATTTCCTCCTAAAACCCATCATCTTTTCACTTAATTAATTAAATTTTCCTGGCTATTTATTTAATTGCATCATTTGTATCTATTAACCTAATTAATCTAATCGGGTTAATTCACCCCGTTCCATGCTAACATTTTGTCTTATTAAATTAAATACATAAAACTATTTAATTTAAATCCCTAAGTCTTCTTATTTAATTAAATAACCCTAAGTTATTTAATTAAATATCATTTCACCTTCCCCCTTTCATTAAATCATTTTATTTAATGAATATCATCTAATTCTTCTAAAATTGTATAATTAACATTGTTTTAATTATCAATTACTAATAAATCTAATTCCCCCCACTTGCAAGGGAATATTCCAATAGAATATTCCTCCTTTGCACATTACTCCAAGATGAAATATTCTTTCCCCTTTTGCACATTAATACTTTGTTTTAATTGCTAAATGTCTATTTTCCCTCACCCATAAGAATATTCCAAAGAATACTCTCCCTCCTCACTCATTTGAAAAAGGGGAATATTCCTTTTTTGTAACAAACTTACAAGACTTCTTGTGCAAGTTAACTTATGACTTCTTGTGTAAGTTAAAAGTGTATTTGTTTGGATAAGGGTGAACCCTTGATTAAATCTCATCATTGATTCTCATCCCTTGATGAGAATCCATGATCCATGCCTCCAACTTCCTCCATCCTTGACCAATGATTAACCTTTTTTTATCTCAACCCTCCATTTCTCATTTGCTCTCCTAAAAATAGATCACTATTCAAAGATAAATGGATCCATCTTTTTTAGAGAAAACTCATGTTTTTGAAATCACTCACACTCACTCATATTTAACACTTTTGTTTTAGTATCATTTTAGCTTAATTACTTGCATTAATTAACTTAGCTTCCATTAATGGCTTCCATGGTAACATAGATGCATTCATGTAGCTTATTTGGTAATTAGGGTTTCAATATTTTTAGTTTAAAATCCATTTAGATTAGCTTTGCATACACCCATATCAATCATCTCAACATAAATCATGATTAAATAGCTTGCATCTTGTTAGTTTAGCATTTAAATCATGTTTCATCACACATCTCACAATGGTTTCATCAGTTTTCTTCAATAAAACTGATTGAAACAAGCTCATAATCCAAGGGATTGGGAAAGGGTCGTTGTTCCACATCAACGCGACACCACTCCCCCAATAGGATAAGTTTCAATGGATTATAATAGGTGTTTTGAAGCTTTCATAGTTTAACATGTTAAGTTTTAATGGATTCCTAGTTTATTTTTATTGAATGATCTCTATTGTGATTGATGTTTAGTAGCTTCATTATGCTTCGTATCCTCATGGATCAAGTGTAGCCGACCCATACTAATATGTCAGTCACATACATAAATAAAGTGTTGTATTAATTATCAAAAAGAGATTACATTTATCAGACACCAAGTTTCATCTCGTGGATTCAGCATGGAAGCTGCATAGATAGAATACAAACACCTAACCACCCTATAGAGACTTGCAACCTGACATGATGACACCAAAAAACACCAGAGAGGATACATTCTGATATGGCCTCAGCTCGTCACCACCCAAAAAAAATGCAGACAAAGAAAGAAACACCACCAATGACACCCACCATCTAGAGCCATCGAGCCTTCCAACCAACATAGGTAGCAAAACATACCAGATGTTACCAATGCTCAAAAAATAGGAGATTCCGTTAACACCATGCCTTTAGACTGTCGATAGCAAAAACCATGGAAGAGGTTGGTCGCACCCGCGTCATTCTTTGAATTCCACACCTTCGACTAGCAGGTATTCTCAGAAGTTCCAATGCCAGTCGACACCACCCCACGACTCCAAGTACAGGTGATGTTTAAGAAAAATGAGGCTGCATCTTGCCCTCCTTCTATGCTCCAATAGTGCTTCTCATTTTAGGTCCAACAAGAAAGGGTATCGTTTCACAAATACCCCTGAAATGAGAGCTCTATTCATGTCCCTAAGCCTTGGTAGACCCACACCTAGCTCTACAATGATAATAGAATCCTCCATGCCCCCAAGCAAGTCACCCATGATCAATTTTATTTCCATAAGAAGGGTCATAGCCTTTGGAACTTCTAAATCCAAAAGAGCAACAACAAAATGAGATGTTATGTCCGCGTTCATCCTATACCTCTTTGCAGTCTCAAGATACTCATTGCCAAGAAGCAATTGTGCTGCCCCTAACACCATGGGATCCCAATCCCTAAACATTGATTTTAGCCTATTGTAGGATATGTGGCCATAGAAAGCCCATAGATTTTGAGTGGCACAAAGACACATAGGCGTCTCCATGGCAATGTTACAATGGATGAGTGGTGAAAAAATGAGGTGCTAAGGAGTATTGAGTGGTGCAAAAATGAGGTGGTGAGGGTTATTTAGAAACCACAAAATGTGTGAGGTTGTGTCATACCTGTCCACCACTGCCATAAGCCATTAAGGCTTCAATATGACCAGTCTCTTCACTTAACAAACTTGCAACCAAGCCAACACCAATTAATGCCCAAGGACTCTAAATCACCGTGTGATCCGTGCCAGCCTGGCAAGCATGTCCTGGGCTTCATCCTAGCAACACATGGCTTGCCGCCATCCAAGCTACCGCGGTGGTTTCATATGTCTTTCTTACAAACATATAACATCAAATAACATTATATCATGATCATTAAGTATGTCTTAAATATATATGTAGAGATAGATTACAAGTATTCAATATAGATAACAGTAAATATTTATTATTATTTTATTGCAATTATTTTTAAATTTCCAATTTGTAGTTGATTGGAGGTAGACATTACGATAAGTAATTTTTTATTTACTTTGAAATGGTTTTGTGTAAGAGGTTTAAATAAAAAAAATGTGTTCATTCTTCTTGTGCATGAAAGTGTTGTGTATGCTAATCCATGCTTGTTTTTACCAAAAGGATCAAATACCAACCCTTGTATTATAAGTCCTTGAGATCTATGAATAGTACGGGCACATGGTAGTTGTATTGGAAATTGTTTTCAAATAGTTAAATTATTTTGATTAGTATGGTTTTTTAATAGGCAACTTGTAATATGAAGTATGGGTGTCCAAATTTTTGTCCATGCAACTTTTATAAAATTGTGCTAATCTTTTAGCTTGTTAATGTCTAATTTGTAGATTGCCAAATCATATCCAAATAATGCCAAAGTTACTAACTTTCAAGTATGCTTTGAATTCTCCATTTAATCCATTGACTAGGTCATCTTGTATGTCGTAATTACTAACATACATTTTAATTAGCATATTTGGTTTTAAGAGTATTTGATATGGTAGATTTATTGTATGATTATACAATGGTGTTGTATTGTAATTATCATCGTATTCATAAATTGTATTAAATATAATTAGTTTTCCACTTGTGTGATTGATAGCATGCTTTTTTGTTAGGTAAGTTTTGGACATGGGGTGCACTCCCATATATATAAATCATTGACAAAATTGGAAATTTTCATAAACCCTTTAACAAGGGTGCAACAAAATTACATATTTCTTCATCATTTTTACCTTTTTCTATTGATGATCTTAGCATCATTTGATGCTTGAATTTTGAGGTGGGTGTTTTCTTTCTCTTTACCTTTGTCTAGTTATGATATTTTGAGGGTAATAGATCAATGTTTTGTTTAATTTCTTCTTTACCTTCAATGGTGCCAAACTTAGATGTTTGTGTAAATAATGGTGTCTCCTCTGAATAATCTTCTCTCTTATTGATTTATTTCTCTTGTTAGATTGAATAAAGCTCGATAAATTGTGTTCTTCTTTAACAACCTCTTGCATGTCCTTTTTTTGTGAGTTGTGCAAGTCAAGTATAGAGGTGAATCTGGCTTTGTCATGTCCTCAAAATGCTCATGTAAATAGCTAGTATTCTTTTCAACACATGGTGGAATGACATAATAATGAGACTCTAGTCCAATCCACCAAGTGGGCTTTCCACTTGATTCATGAGTTCTCCTCTTATGGATTTTTGTCTTTTGGCATTGAGAGGTAGAATGAACAATTGAGAAACATTTCCTAAATTTAAATGATATCTTTTCATAATCTATTGATTGTATCTAGTATTTTTTTCCCACCTTCAAGGAGATCTTTGCAAAAAGACCCTTGGATAGGTCCATTTCAACACATAAGTGAGCACAGGTGGAACTTGCATAGTTAATTGTTTCTTTTGAAGTGTAGTAATACTTGCCTAAGTCATTTCCAATGGCTCATAAACTCTCTAATTTTTAAAATTGTAGGGGAAGATAAGGTAGTCATACCTAGAGAAATATTGTTTAAAAGGTCTTTGTTCAAGTATTGAAAGATGGGAACCAAGCTTTAATGAGTAGAAAGTCCCCTTGGAGAAACCAAGGACCAAATTTTAAATGATTGATAGCATGTTTTAATATGATGTCTTTTACAATTACCATTTTTTCTTTATTTAACATTCATCTCAACTTTCACAGCTTACCATGGGCTCAAATTGGCTCAATCAAAAGGGTTCAAAAGAGTTTGGCTCGAAGGAGAGTCTCTTAATATCATCAATTGTCTCAAAAAATTGCAACCTTTGTGTTGGTCTATTGAGCATTTAGTAAGGGATTCCTTAGCTATTCTTAATTCATTTGATGCTTACTTTGTATCCCATATTTATCGTGAGGGTAATAGGGTTTCCGACCTCTTTGCTAACTTAGGGGTGATAGGGGTGCCTAGGGAATGGGGGTATTTTGATGTGTTTCCATTCGATGTTCAAAACATCATTTCTCATGAATGTCAATAGCCTTGTTATGATGGTCACTTTAATGATTATGGGGTGGCATCTCTCTGGTAATGTTATTCTCATGATTCTTGAGGACTATAACAAGCTTCAACTCATAGTTGTTTTGGACTATGATTAATTCTTGTCTTGTGAAGTGGTAGCTTACACAACTTTTGGGTATTTTTTGGACCATTTTCTTCTATTTTTGGTGGGGTTCTATGGTTATCTTGTTCTTGGTGCTTCATCTGTGTTGGTGCATTTCAAAGTACTTTGTGCTTGGCTTTCTAGTGAATATGGGGGGGAAAGGAGTCAAGTTGAGCATGTATATTATGATAATACTAAAAACAACAAGAGGGTGTGGAGAATTCTTATGCAAGGTGGTGTCACCTAGTATATCGAATGCCTCCATGGGTTTGATCCTTAGGTTTCCAAGGCATTTGTGGTAGGATGGAAGAATAGGGTTTTGACTGTGAATGGTGTCGAGATTGATATTTCTAAAGAATTCATTGGTATGATTTCTAGTTTGTCCACCGAGGGTAGAAAGTTTTACAAGGACAATAAAACTTATGATGTTGCTCTTAATGTCTTCTTTAAATACAACAAGAGGGTTGATTTGGTGAGAACGTCTTGCGATGGTTATGTTAGAAATTATATCAAAGCTATCTAAGTTGAGATAGCTGAAGCAATCATGAGGTATTTTAATCTTGATGGACAGTTTACCTCTCTATTTGGGTATCATTTTATGCTTCTTAACCATTTTAGGCATAAGAAAAAGATCTCTTTTTCATTTTTATTTATTGGCTTCCTTGGAAAATGGTATTAAAGAGGTTAGAAAAAACCCTCGGGCCACTATTCTTCATGAAGGTTTGATTATGCTTATCATGGAATATGCAAAGTGTTTTTTTGTTCCTTCGAAACCTAGGAGGATCTTGAAGATCAACTGTAGTAAGGATGTGGAGTTTGGGTATGATACTAGCTTGGGTGATGAGGATGCTTAGGCATGTGATGAGGATAATACTTAGCCTTCAATGGAGGTGTTCTCAGACTCCCTGGTGGAGCTTTGGAAAGCTAAGAAGACCCAAAAGAATAATCCTCAGACTTCCTAGTTAGAGGATACCCATATTGGTAGTGAAGATGAGGGGTATACCCCTCTGTCTGTTAACAAGGAGAGAAAGGTGGCTAAGGGGACCTGCATGGGTAGTGAGGAGGTGCTTAGGACTTATGGGAAAAGAAAAAGTCTTTTGAAAGAAAGTGGTAAGGGTTGTGCAGATGTGGAGTTGTCTAATACTGAGGCTTGTGAGGATGGTGAGGAAGTCCTATCATCTATTGTGAAAAGATTGAGTCTGCTAGTACTTGGGTCTGCTGGGAATTTAAAGAGCTCCATGAAAGAGTGTGGTAAGGGCTTTGAGGTTAAGGAGAAGCTTGTTAAAGTGGTTCATGAGGGTGGTGAGGATGTGATTTCATCTACCGAGAGGATAAAGAGCTTGGTGAAAGTTAGTGACAAGGACAAGATCTTTGTTTCCAAGAAAAATAAGGTGGATCCCAAAATTTTTGGTGATGGGAAGCTTGATGATGTGAACTAGTTGATTGAGGGTGTTTTTTATTACAGGTAAAACAAGTTTTGAAGGGGCCCCAAAACCCTTTACAAAAAATATTGTTGCATTAACAGATAATCAAAAACTAAATGAGCAACCAAAAAGAAGCAAAAAACCAACAACACACCATTTAAAAAGAGAAATAGAAACAACAAGAGACTACAAGTTCTTTAAGATATCAACTACTTCCAAATCACTGTCAATATTCTTCTGGTGCACATTCATAACCTCAGTGACCTCCTTAGCAGGATCCCAACATTCAACTTGGTTTTATTTTGAGTCCTAGTATAAGGACCCTTCTCACTAACCCCTTTAACACTAAGGAGGTTGGCCACATCATCCACAACATCTTTCCCACTAGATGCATTCCCCAGCCACTACCTCGCTTTCTCATTAAGGAAACACAAACCCTTAGCTTCATTTTTCATTGCAAACTTACTAACATCTACAACCTTATCCAACTTTTGATAAGCACGATCCAATTTATCTTCTAGAGTTGCAATTATTAGTTCAAAAGATTTTTTCATCTTCAGCATCTCATTAGTGACAATTTTCATTACATCAACTAACTAATTAATTTGTGTATGTATAGAAGGCTCAGTGGGAGTAGAGGACTCCCCCGCTTTATTAACCAGACCACGAACTTTCACATTTGTGAGATTCAATTCATTGAAATCCCACTTAAAAATCCTAAAGAGAGTTAAAGTGCCATCGTTTTCCATACCAAGCACGTTGAGAAACTTCTCCCTACTACAATTAAAGACATCCCTATCATCCTCCTAGTCCTCTAGGGAATCCCTACTAATATTTTCATTCTCAAGAACATCTTTCCCTTTTTGACTAGCACCGAGAACCTTAATCTTGCGTATTGAAATTTCAATCTTAGCAGCCACACTCCTTGCCTTATCCTGCTCCATCATCCCCTGTTCCTGCTCCTTCACATTTTCCAGACCCCCTATAACCTACAGAGGCTCAACAATAGGGGATTCAACACCAATACTAATAGACTCCTCTTGGTTTAGGCCAATTTTCTTCTTAGACTTCTTCTGGGAGCTCCTAACCCTTAAAACCACCATCCTCTTCAAACCAGACAAAGGGAGATCCCCAACCTTATCCCCATGGTATTTTTCATCACTTTCTTGAGACCCGAGGAATCACCCTTAAATTTATTTTCACTCGAGGACTTACCAACCTCCACCTCATCACTACTCATTGCATAATCTTCAGAATTAGGGGTTTTGGGCGATTTCCATTTCTTAATACTCTTACCCTCAAATGAAGTAGGAGGCTTCAAATAGACCTCAATGGAAGCTTCTGAACTAGGCACTTACTCCTCATCAACAAACCCCAATTCAGACCCAGTGTCATATTTTGAATCATGCTTCTTTTTCTGACCTTTAGAAACCCTCTTAGGTTGATCAGGAATATTGTAGGACTTATCATACTTTGAGATTAAGAGGATAAGGCCCTCGTGGAGAACAAGATTCTTGGGGTTTTGTCTATAGTCTCTAATACCACAATCCAAGGAAACAAGTAGATAAAAAGGAAAGGAAACCTTTTTGCTATGCCTGAAATGATTGAGTAAAACAAAGTGGTACAGGCAGAAAAAATAAAAAAATCTCATCAAGCGTAAAGTACCTCATAATTTCTTCAGCAATGTTGCCCCATATTGCCTTGATAGAGCTACGAAGATAACCCCCACATTTCACCCTCTCTAATCTTTTACTTTCATCATCCTTGAAGAAAATTTCCATGGGTGCACTCAACTCCTTATCTCTATAAAATTTCCTTCCCTCATGGATAGACCCGTAATTTTAGCAATGTGATCTTTAGTAATGTTAAACTCCATCCCACCAAGCTTCAACACTCTATTCTCCCAACCCTGTACGAAGGCCTGTGTCATCTTAGGGTCATGCCCATGGAGTCTTTCCATGTATCCAGAGTAACTCCCCCAACTTGCAACCACTCCCAAAATTTCTCATTGGTCTTCAAAGAGTTAGAGGATATACATTTAGCTCTATTCCGATCACCACCCATGATAGCAACATCCAAAAACCACAACAGCTTGAAAGATTTGCAGAGAATTAGGAGAAGCCTTGAGAAGATGATAGCCTTACAACCACCCACAATCCGTGTGGGAAAGGAAAGGTGGCAGGATAAATTATTAATCTTGAAAGTCGCTCCTTACAGGCAATAGTCACATAAAAAAAAACAAGGTGAGGCTAGTATGGAGATCACACCTAGATTTAATTTGCCACATAATAATGCTCATGTGATATAACCCAATGATGAAAAGAACCTCCTCCTCAAAACATTTGTAAATCATGATTAAAATTGAAAGGGATTCAATGGGAAGGGGATCATTCCCTTCCCATACTATATATTCATTAACCCCAATGTTAGCAAAAACATCAGCAAAACAATTTCCCTGTCTAAAGATATGGAAAATGAAGCATTGATCAAATGAGCTCAAAATATCCACAACATCTAGAATGAGAGATTCAACCGTCCACAAAGGGGGGTAGAATTCTTTAGATTATTTATAACATTTAGGGAGTCACCCTCTATCCAAACCTTCCTAAAACCTTTAGACTGAGCCATCTTCAGCCCATGATAGGCAGCTGAAGCTTCCACAATCGATTAAGGGTGTTAAGGAAGGGTTCATCCCTATTAAGTTGATGGATATGCTTGGGGGAAGGAGCCGCAAACTCTCAGAGGCAAAGACTCCATGGAGGAATAGGTTGATAATCAAGAAATCCCCATGCCTGATTTTTCTAAAGATTTGAATATCTTCAATTACAATAGAGAGGAAATTCCTAATGTTTTGGGCTTGGCGAGGGTTGATGTTGTTAACTATTTTAAACTTTTTAAATGGTTTTTTACTAAACTCAACCAATCAAGCATAAAGATTTGTGCCTTGTGGAACATTAATGAACTGAACTCTAGTGAGAAGGGGGATACTAATTAGGAGAATGAGATGATGGAAATTCTCAATATGGTTACCAATGATGTCATTAATCTTAAAGAAAAGCATGAAAAGAGGATATCAATCTTGGAGGAAATAATTGTTAGTGTATGAAAATATTGATTAGTTGGTTAAGACCAATAGTGTTTTGAGCCTTACCTTGCTCAGTGATAAGATGGATAAGGGGAATGATAAGGAGGGGAGTAATAGGGTTAAGGTTGTGGTTGCTGGTGGTGAAGGTGTCAACAAGGGTAAAAAGGTGGCTGTTGCAGTTTCTAGACCTAGTATTAAGACTCACAATCATGTAAATAAGCTTGCTAGGGCTTCAAAAAATGTGATGGCTGACATTACTGAAATTCATGAGAAAATCATTCCTAAGGAGTTAGAGGTAGTGCAAAGATTTTGAAGAACCTGAAATAGGCTGTTGCTTGTTGTCGTATGGTTTTTTTCTTTTTTGCTTCTTTTTGGTGCTTGTAGTTTCCTATTTTTATCTTTAAGCAACTCTCTGCCTTTGCAATGGGTTTCATGTCCCTATAAAACCTACTTTACCAGTAATAAAAAACATTCATCTCAACTTATAGTATTCAATATTGTACACAATGTGAGGATTTTTAACAATTTTAAATGTATTTTGAATTATTTTGTTTGTTTTTTTAGCTATAGTGTTACAATATCTAATTGAATATTATATTGTTCTCTATGCAATATATGATTTTTAGGAAAGAGTTGATTCTTAATATCATTTTTTATATTATGTCAATAACTATTTTTGATGTCACCCCATGTTTGGTTGACATTGTAATTGTATTTAATGTGACTCGCTTTAATAGTGCTCGCATGATATAAATAAGCACTTTCCATGTTTTGAAACCATTTATGTGTTTTCATTTATTTTAAATGGTACATAAAGTAATAATTTTTCTCTATAATTATTTTCTAGTAATATATTTATTGAAGTTTATAAATCATACAATATTTGCTTTAGTTGTACTTTATAATTTTCTTCCACGTCTTTTTTATACTCTTTAAAATGAATTATGTAAGATAAATGTGCAAATTTATTTTAGGTCTTGTAAGATAGTAATGTATTAATGAATTGTAAGTTACATTTTCTAATTCATCTCATTCTTTTTTCAATTGTTTCATTGACTTAAGACAAATGTTCAATTATCTTCAAGTCTTGTATCGATGAATATACATTTTTTGAGCTATATTTTAATGGAAGTGATAGAACAATACATGAGCACCTTATTGTGAAGACATTTATCGTAAATAAATAATGTATTGCCAAGTTTACTTATCATTTTTAAAGCATCAATATTATTTTTCTCATGGTCTTTATGAATTCTATTGAAGCATATGTCATTGACTTGTCTACTTTTGTCATATAAGAGTTGCAATACATTGTTGTAGCATATGCATTAAAAAAACTATGAATCTATACTTGTTTTCTATAATTTTTGAAATTTATTAATAAAGCTATTATTCCATATGTCTAAAAATATTTTAGATCTATGGACTATAGATTTGATGGCGATTATGTATTCATTTTCAGTAATATTCATTTCTATTAGAAATATTCGAAAGGAGAATAAATTCTCATAGTTTTCTTATTGTAAAGTGGAAAGTATATTTTCTTCATTATGTTCAAATAGTTTAAGAAATATAATTTTTTTCATTGGTGGAAGTGAAACATTGTTACACCCTGTTGTGCATTTACCTATTTACTATTACTATGATTGAATAAAATACTTAATATATGAATGTGCTTGTAATCCTGATTAAAAAACATGTGTTTGTACTTTGTTTATATGTATCATTGGGAAAATGAAGAATGAAAGTTAATTTGATTTGATGTTCTATTAAAATGAATAAGTAGAATGAATGTATATTAAATTTGATGTTCTGATTATGAAATATATAATGCAACTGATCGTTTTGATGAACAATTTACTATTTCATGTGCTAAGTTGAATGCAAATACAGGGATTAAGCCTTCGGAAGGGAGGGTAACTATCACTCAGGAGAAGTGATTGGTTGGGTAACCCTTAATGAAGCCTAACTGAGCTTTTTCACACACTCACATATAGTAAGGTCTAGTTGAGTCGTAGTTCAGGAAATTGGTAAGTCACCCCTTGGTTTTGTTTGTGTTTGAATTGGAAAAGATTACGATTTATGTTGTGAATGTTCTTTTTAGAAATAATTGTTGAGTATCCTTTGTAAATGTGAGCTATTTCTTATGTGTTCTTTATTCAATCGATGAGATATATATATATATATATACATGATTTAATATGTACATGAGTATACGTAGGTAGACGTACCTACACATGCTCATGGATGGATTACCCATGGGTATGAGGGTATCAAATAGACAATGATATATATATACACACACACCGCATGCATGTATGTCTATCAATAAGTTAGCAAATATATGTGATTGATTGTATAAGCAAGTGTATATATGAGATATTGCATATATACATATATTGATATACATGTATGTGTCGACATGATAGTACATCCATACGAGCATATCAATATATGTATATATATGTATATGTGTATATAGGTATATACATATGGCATTGTTTATGAAAATGATAACATAGATATATGCATTCGAAATACCGAATGGTGTATATTTATTATCGTATGGGTTGATTGATATTATAATATCAATCAACCCATACGATAATAAATATACACCATTCGGTATTTCGAATGCATATATCTATGTTATCATTTTCATAAACAATGCCATATGTATATACCTATATACACATATACATATATATACATATATTGATATGCTCGTATGGATGTACTATCATGTCGACAGATACATGTATATCAATATATGTATATATGCAATATCTCATATATACACTTGCTTATACAATCAATCACATATATTTGCTAACTTATTGATAGACATACATGCATATATATATATATATATCCATTCCATTACACATGCATACATACATACATACATATATATATATTACACATGCATACATACATACATACATATATATATATATATATATATATATATATATATATATATATATATATATGCATTCAAATACCGAATAGTGTATATTTATTATTGAATGGGTTGATTGATATATATATATATATATGTATATATATATGGATATATATATATATATATATATATATATATATATTATTGGTAGTCTAATGTTTGAATAAAGCGTTGATGTTTTTAAATGCCAAGCGCATACGATATAGTATATAATGTGCATTTCATATAGTGTTGGCGCAACAATGAAGAGCGCACTAAGGCAACACTAAAGACATTTATTAAGAATTACTATGCTTGCAAATGGAACACAATATATATTAGAAGGCGTGGGGGAAGGATATAAGACTTAGTCAAGAGTTTTGGAACATATTTAAAATGCATTTAAAAGCTTTGACTTGGTCATAAATCTGAAAACACCAAAAGCATGTAAAGAGGTTTATGTGGCACCAAATTATGAATAACTGCATTGCATTAGAAGTCTATTTTGTGAGCTTTGTCCAATGATGGAAACAAAGTAAAATGGAGAATAAGTCAAGTAGAAGTTGAAATGAATAGAGCCCACCTATTTGATCATTCACCTTGCATATCTGAGATGCATTCTTGCTATCTTTGAATAAAGCGACCTGCTATTCTATTTTGCTGAGTATTAAGTTTTAATGTTGCCACCCACTAAGATTATTTGTTGAGTCGATCTTAAGAGCTGAGAAGTGTCATTTAGCATAGCTTTCTTGTAGGCAACAAAGTATCATACTTTTGTATAAATAAGGGAGAGGATTTCCTCATTTGGACACACAATTCATTTGCATTTTGTTGCTTTTTATCTGAGATATTATTGTTTTGAGCTCAAAGTTTGTTTGTGAGGAAGTTGAGAGAATTATTGTGAGAATTTTTGTGAGTGGGTTTGGAGAATTGTTGAAGAGTCTTCAAATGGATCTTGGAGGGGATTGAGCTTGAAATTTAGTTTGTTTCAATTGGGATTAGCATTTAACAAACATGTTAATTCTACTCTCTTATGCTTTATATGCTTTCAAAAAAATGAGTGTTAATGTTTGACTTGTGTGGTAAAATGCATTGATTTTCTAGGATAGGGAAAGGTTATGTTTACTTCTATGGAATTGAAAGAATCTTATTATACTTAATTCCTTAGAACCTTATTTGAGTGTTTGTACATACTCCACATTAAGGAGTGAATGCATTCATTAGTATTATATACTAGGGAAAGAAGAAGCTTAGAGTAACTTGTGAATAGGTTGTTCTTGGGGTTAAAGATTACCCAAAGGAGGGAATTGCCTATGCATAGCATATGAATGGTCAAAAACCAAATCGAGCTAAGGGTAGTGGGTGAAGAGATAACACTTTTATAAATGAAAATTTGACCAAAGTAGTGTAAGTAGCCACTGTTTACACTATCAGTTCACTGTGATCCATTTAGACATTCTAGCCCGGTATTGTCATACTCGTAGGTAGAAGCTATCGTATGATTAAGTTCTAGTTTGTAAGACATAACACTAAACTCATGAAGGCTATTGTTATGGGGTTATCTAGCCAATCTCTTCGTCGAAGGGTAGGTCCATCTTGCCATATGTGGCAGATGTGTGGGGGACCACATTAAGTTTGTGGTTGGTAGAAAAGCACTTGAGTGATACTTCTCATTAGTTGGTGGTCGAGTTTTGAGGGGCACTACCTAGACCATTCATATCTATTGCTTATGAAGCTCAACTAAGCTATGTATGTAAATGTTTATATTGAGAATGAAATAAATACACAAAGCATTGTTATAGAAAATATGCTCTTTATTCTCTTTTTAGAAAGAATTTTTTTATTACTATAAGTATTGAACGTAGTTTATTTACTTAAGGTCAAAACATATAGAATTTACTTTTGTAGAACAATTGGCATGTTACACGTGGTATCAAAGCTACCAGGCTTAGCTCTTGAACCTATGTGATCGCCATAATTTCCATCCAACATTGAATGAGACTACTGTTTGGAACTTCTTTTTCCAGGATGGTGCATCTTAGGTTAACTGCAAGAAAGTCAATAATCAGGAATGAGCGCTACCTAAGGGAAAAAGAAGGAAAAGGAGGCCATTGTTTGTATGATAGAGGTAACCAACTACAAAAATATTATTTGGTTAAGTGATATTGAGACAATTAGTCATGCTCTTTCTTGAAATAGTCAAGAGAAAAGAAGGATGAAGGAGGAATTCAACTTCAACTATTTACCTCCTGTCTCACTAGCAAAGTTTGACTCCTTGTCACTTTCCAGGGATATGCCCTTGGAATGTCAGTCTTGCATTAATATTTAGGGACCCTCAAGTCCTTCCCTTATTGGAAGTGATTGTAATTTCCTCAAGCAATGAATCTGAGGGATATGTTCCCCGTAACTATGTGTTAGAAGATAAATCTAAAGGTTTCTACCCCTTTTGGGATAGAGATGAGCAAATAAGAGATAAATTTTTTTTTTGAGGGGTACACCCCGCTGAGTTATGTATCTGAGAGTGAATATGAGGGATACTCTCCTCTTGACTATTTGAATAGTCATTCTTTGTAAATGAAAAGGATATTGAGATCCTTATGAATACATACAAATTATATGTTTATCAAAGCTCGTGCTCAAATCTTATGTGAAATTTCTTTTATGTGCGAATGAATGCTCATTTGAATGTTTTCCATAAGTTGAGTAAACATGATGGAATATAATAAAGATGAACCTTCAGGTGTAACCCTTTTTCTTGCAAAGGATGGTGAGAACAAGGACTAATCCTAGAGGGAGCCAAGAGGTCAAACAAGGCCCAGATGGTGCTAAAGACAAATTGGACCAAATTTTTGCTATCATACACGAAACTAATGCAAGGTTGGGAAATCTTGAGCAAGAAGTGAGGGAAAAAGATAGAGTAGAACAAGAGGTCTTGATTAATGAAGAAGTCCCTAATAATGATGACGAGGGAGATAATTCTCACAACCATATTCAGACTCACAAACATGAGAATGAGAATTCAAACTCTCAATCTGAAGGAATTGGTAGGAAGCATTTGGAAACTAAACTTTCTAAGGACAGGAGGAAAATAACCCCACAAAAATTCAAAGGGATTACTAGCGGGGAAGAAGTTGAGGCTTGGTTGATACAAATAGAAAAATACTTTGAGATAGGTAACTGTGGACAATGATTTTGGATTACCCAACTGATTTAGCTCCTTCTAGGGTTTTTCACCTAAAAGGAGAAAGGGACGGGGTCCAAAATGCAAATGTCTACACTCAAGATTAATGTAAATGAGATGTAATATGTCTAATTATGATGCACTAATGCACTGATCTAAAAAGAAAATGATTCAATGATGCTAAACCTAAGAAATGCAAAGTGTTGGAAAACACATTATGATATGCAAAAACACCTAAAAATGCAAGTAACTGATGAAATAACATAACAAAACTGGAGAGGTGCACTTGGAATCTAAAATATGATGTGGAGAGATTCTGGAATCCTTAAAATTTGATTGAAAATGTTGATTGGGACACTTACGCCAGGCGGGTGACTTAGTCCCAGTTTTAAGGAAAACTTGCCGGAATAGGAATATGCCAAATGGGTATCCAAAAATGCAAAAACCACTTTTCAATCATGGCAGTGGGACTAATCCGCCACTAGTGGTGACTTAGTCCACTTGTAGATTTTAGGAATCTCCGGACATGATCTTGTAGCTTCAGGTCTGCACTTGCTCTTCTGATAAGTGTCTGCTCTTGATTCTATAGAAAACGGGATAAAAAGTGTCTCCAAGCTTGAATTAGGGTTATGTTGACTTGAATAGCTTTGATGACTTCTTGAAAAAAATTCAACACCTATTTCTTTGACAAATCTTCCTACAAAGTCAAACCCCTTGATGTAGAAATATGAAGATATGCAATGAAGTGCTCCAATGGATGACTTGATTATGCTTAGAGTGCTTGAATACTTGAGAATGATTAAGTAAATGAATGCTTGAATGCTTGATGAATTAGGAGATAGGAGATCGTAGGAGGAGATGTAAAATGAGAGGAAAAAACCCTTATTTATACTTGATTTTCCTAAATTTCCCAAAAAAAACACATCACAAGCCGACCTTAGGGGTTAGAGGATGAAATCCTGCCAAAATTTTGAAATAATTATGAGTTTTGTGCTAAAAAGGACTAAGTCGCCCCTATTGGCGACTGAGTCCCACTTAAGAAAATTAAGTGGTTGTTTGGAATTAAGGGCATTAAATGTTGTCCAATGGGAATATCCTCAAAAACACACTTAAGAAGGGTCAAAAAGTGTATTAAGGGGTCATTTAAACATGAGAAATGGTTGAATTAGTGACGACAAGTCTAGAAAAGCATGAAAGTGGGTTACAACACTTCACAACACTTTGAAATAAGACTTGGTAAGTGATAAAAAAGAGTTATTTAGGTGAATTATGATGAAAGGGTCCTAGAAAAGTGTGAAAATGAATTACAACACTTCACAACACCTTTACATGACAACCTATAAGTCTTAATGATTCACAAGGGTCCAAGACCAAATGTGAATGTGTTAGCCACATTACAACATTAAATCTAGGCAAAATCAAGTCAAAGTCCACTAGGAGGGCCTGAACATGAAAAAGTAGAAGGGTTACTTTTTCGGTGTCCACAATAACTATTCTAAGATTACCAAGGCGGTATGGGGAGCCTACCAGTTAGCAGGAGAAGCTTCTAACTAGTGGATGAACAAGAAAATGGAACTCAGACTTATTTATTTGAAGCTTTCAAATTGGGATGAGTTCATGGAGATTCCTAAAAAGGTGGCTATCCCAATCTTTTTTGATAAAAAGCTTACCGATTTTCAAAATCTTAAGCAAGTGGACATGTTAGTCAATGAGTACTAGGAGAAGTTTACTTGTCTGTTAAGGTACACACCAATGTACCCAAAAGATGATTGTTTATGTATCAATAAATTCATTATGGGATTGAATGGATAGATAGGTGGCAAGGTGGATGTGCATGGTCCAGCTACTATGGACCTAGTCTATGAGAATGCTTTTAAGCAAGAGAAAAAGCTCAAAGCCATCTTGATCTACCAAGAGAACAAAAACCATAAGAAGTTCAGAGGAATTTAGAGTAACCAGACTCTAAAGAATTTTAATGGAGTATAGGAATCTCAGAGGCAAGGAGATCAGGGACCTCACAATAGCTGGAGCGAACCAAGGAAGGATTGCAGAGGGAATAATTTTAATAACAACAATTTCAACAATGCTGGGGGAAATGCAAGTAGTTCTAAAAGGCCCACAAGGAAGAAGGGACCTGTGACTGGATGTTTCACATGTGGTGGAAATCATTATGCCAATAACTACCCCAATAAAACTTCAAGATCACAACCTCATAGAAACTCTCTTCCATCCCAACAAGCTGCATTCTAGTAGAGGATCCATGCTATTGTGGACAATTGATAAGCAAAGTATCAAATTACTCTAGTGGAAACTCCATGTATTTTATTTGGTATGCCCATTTCCATACTTATTGATATTGGAGCAATTGAAAACTTTGTTTCACCTAGAGTAGTTAATCAAATAACTAGGAAAGTTAGGTTTATGGAAAAGTCATGGGTTGTAGAATATGCAAACCAAACAAGAGCAATGGTGGAACAATGCTTGTTTGAAGCTAAGGTTGAACTTCCATGTTTCTCAACAGAGGTAAAATCATATGTAGCGCCCTTAGGATCCTATGATGTCATCCTAGGAATGAACTAGCTTTGGAAGCATAAAGCCAAAGTAGATTGTCATGCCAAAACTGCAGAGTGCTTAGAAGATCTAGGTAACTGGGTGACATTGCAAGGGACACCTAGGGAAGTCAGGTTGTGTCAAATCTCCGCAGTGCAACTGCATAGGGCGAAGAAGAAAGGATGCAAAATCTTTACAGTAACGATGGAAAAACTTGAGGAGAGTAAATAATTCATTTCTCAAGATGACATTATCTTATATGGGCCACAAGACCACCAAGAAGTAGAGGAGGGTGAAGTAATGGAAACTGGAGAGATAGATATGGAGAAATATCCTATCTTACGAAAATTTGTGGATTTATTTCTAGAAGAGCTACTTGGATTACCACCTAAGAGGGTATTTGACTTATCCATTGACATAGTACCAAGATTTGAACCTATTTCCAAAGTACCTTACTGAATGACAACAACTAAGTTAATGGAGCTTAAGACACAACTAGAAGGGTTGTTATCCAAAGGATTGATAAGACCCAGTGTTTCACCCTGAGGAGTGCCAATGATCTTTGTAAAGAAGAAGGATGGTACATTGTGCTTGTGTATAGATTATCAAATGCTTAATAAAGCTATGGTAAAGAAAAAGTACCTATTTCCACGCATTGATGATCTCTTTGATCAAATGTAGGGAGTGGCTGTGTTTTCAAAAATTGATCTACAATTAGGATACCACCAACTGAGGATCAAAGATGAGGACATTTTGAAGACTACCTTTATGACTAGATACAAACATTATGAGTTCATAGTCCTACCATTCATACTTGTGAATGCACCAACAACATTCATGAACCTAATGAACAATGTGTTTAGGGATTGCCTAGATAAATTTGTTTTGGTTTTCTTGGATGATATCCTAATTTATTCCAAGAATGAGAAGGATCATTGCAAGAATTTAGAGATATTTCTTAAGCGGTTGAGGGAACATAAGTTATATGGGAAACTCTCTAAGTGTACCATCTTTCAGAAGAAAGTGTGGTACCTAGGTCACATGATCTCAACTGACGGGATTTCAATAGTTCCAACCATAATAAAGGTAGTGATAAAATGGCCAGTGCCTAAGAATGTACTTGAGGTCATGAGCTTTATGGGTTTGGTGGGCTACTATTTGAAGTTTGTTGTAAACTTTTCCAAAATAGCCTTCCCTATTACTTCATTACAAAGGAAAGGGAAGAAGTTTGAGTGGTTGAAAAAATGCCAGGTAGCATTTGATCTACTCAAGGAGAAGTTGACTACTACTCCAATTTTGAAGGTACTAGATCCTGATGGAAACTTCACTATCATCACAGATGTGTCAGGAGAAGGCTTAGGTGGAGTCTTGATGTAAGAAGGGAAAGTCATAGCTTATGAATCAAGAAAGTTGAAGCCCTATGAACAAAATTATGCATCTCATCATTTAGAGCTAGTAGTAGTGGTTCACACATTGCAGATGTGGAGGATTTATTTGTTGGGAAAGCCTTTTGAGTTGAAGACCAATCATCACGGATTGAAATATCTGTTTACCCAACCCAACCTGAATGCACGACAAAGAAGATGGCTGGAATTGATATTGGACTATGACTTCAATATCAACTACATTAAAGGGAAAGAAAATCAGGTTGTCGATGCCTTAAGTCATAGGCGACATATCGCCTTAGTAGTAACAATTCAAACTGACTTTAAAGGACGAGTGTTGCAAAAATGCAAAGGAGATGAGTTCTATGAGCAAGTTAAGCAAGCACTCATGGAAAATCCGCAAGATGCAAGGTACAAAGGATATCACTTTGAACCCAATGGATTGTTAAGGTTTAAAGAAAGAATATATGTGCCCAATTAAGAAGAATTAAGGAACTTAGTATGGAGAGAAGTTCATGAAGCACTATATTCTAGACATCCTGGTGTGAAAAAAATGTTGGTTGATGTAAAGCCATTGTATTTCTGGAAAGGGATGAAAGGGGATGCTGCAAGATTTGTGGCTAGATGATTAGAATTCCAAAGAGTGAAGGATAAACATCATCACCCTACAGGACTATTGTATCCACATGATGTTCCTGAAAGTAAGTGGCAAGTCATTAGTATGGAATTTGTGCAAGGATTACCCATGTCAATGAATAAGAACAATGCTATTCTAGTGGTAGTAGATAAGCTTACTAAGTGTAAGGCCCCACCTTGTATGCAACTAATACAACCCTAATGTACTATGTGTATTCTATTAATTACTAGTGAATCACATTGGAGATGATGAATGAAGTGTATTATTATTAATGTAACAAACCTATTTGGACTCTCTAATATATCAAAACGAGAACATGTTTATATAGCAAAATGGAATTGTTGGATTTTGAATTGTTTTAAGAAGGGGAATAATTAACTCTTGTATCTTATATTGTGTTTGATAAGTAAGGATTGCTATCTAAGTTAAATGATTATACTTTGAATCTCTAGCTTCTTAAATTTTCATCTTATAGAATTATGATGATTTATTTAGCGATATGTAAATTGAAAAATGAATATCTAGTCTAGCTAGGGCTAATATGTTATAGTGGGAATAATTATGATTGACAAATCACATTTCACTAAAATAATTGGTTTACTATGAGGTTAGGAGGGATATTGGAGTTAGATCTTACTTGATGAATACTAATGGGTTTTATGTCTCATAAGGTGAATAGTAGTAGTGAGTGTGACTAGAAGATTTACAACTTGTGAATGATGGAACACAAAGGTTGGTCAACTACAACTCGGTATGCATGGATGAAACATCGATCAAGTATGGTAAGACCACAAATGTGTGGTAGAGGTGAGTATAACATATCCTAGATTTAATTGAGATGTAATCAATAATAATGAATAATTAGATAAACATAAATTAAGTGGATAGATGAATGATTCTTTCTAATTATATAATTTAACTAATTTAAGATGAATTTTTGGCTAGATATAAATGGTTTGAGCTAATGTGCAAGTATAATAATTATGTCAAGGATAAAGTGAGAACCACACAGACCTATGATAATAACCTTTTTTGTAAAATCAGTTGTTGTGAACCCTTATAATAAAAAAAAGGCAAGTGGTGTTAGTTTTTAATGTTGGAGTGAATGCATTTTAGGGTCTAATGTTTGAGGTTGTGTTGAGATGCCTTGTGAGGGTAGTTAGGGGGGTGAGTAAGAAATTAGGGGTTGCAAACACTTAATTAGAGTTGAAATTCGGATGCATTCTTTATGGTGGTTTTAAAAGGGGTTAAAAAACCAATTTTTAAGTGGTCACATGTTTTTTAAGGTCCTAGAATAGGTACCTAAGGGTTGGGGGCTTAATTATGGCCATATCTTGGACCATATCCAAGATATGACCCTCATTTATTGTTCTTTTTGAATAGTAGCAGATTTGAGAGATTCGGGGAAAAGGGAAAGGCCTTGGTCTCCAAACCCAAGTATGAGATGTGACATGAGAGAGGGAGTGACCAATTACTCCATCCCCCTCTTAATGAAGATGAACTTTTGGGATGGGGTGGAGTACACTCCTCTTTTTCTCATCTCCCCAAATTTTCTCACACATGTGTGAGCACTTGTGGGAGATTGTGCTTGAAGATTGAATGAGAGAGTGACAAGTGTCACTCCCCCATTCAAAAGGATTCAAGATTGAATCCCTTTATATTTTGTGGAGAAAGAAAAATAGGGTTGTTACCCACTTCTCCTTTTGGGAGAATTTTTGGTTAAGTATTAAGAAGAAGAGAGAAAGAGAGAGAAAAAGGAAATGAGGAAGCTCTTGCATAGTGGAGTTGAAGGATTCAAGCTTGGTCTCATGTTGGAGGAAAGGATACTCATCCCTACAAGCAATGTAGAAAGATAAGTCTTCTTCCTCTTGCAAATACTTGGTTATTTCATTGTGTGATGTTTTTCATATATTTACTTGTGTTTGAGTGAGAAAATGGGATATGGGAGTTCATTTCTTGAAGTAAAATACACATGTTGGTAGGAGTGATTTTTGATGTATTTTATTTTAAACTTCTTTGAGGGTATATAAAGACTCCATTATCTTGGGTCTATTTAAATGTGTTTGCTCGGGGGTATGGCTAGATCCCATGAGGCTTCATGATGCCATTAAAGTAGGGTGGAGAGCAAGCCTACATTCATTAGCATGTTACTCATTTTATTTCCAAGTATTATTGTTATAATTAATGTTTAGTAATTGTTGAAATGAAAAAAAGAAGCAAATTTGTGATAATTAGCATGTTGCTCATTATATTTTTAAATATTATGTGTAATATTGAAAGTTATCTTGTTGCAAAGAAAAATAAAAGGACTCACAGTTTGGGGAAGCATTTATGTTCCTTGTTGATCACTACTAGTGTTGTCCTTTGGGTAAAGTCTACCCCTTGGGTTGAATGTTGAAGCCTTGTAAGGCTGTTTAAAAGAGCATATGAGGATTTCTATTTTAGATGTATAGTTGTTGTATAAGATTATTAGTCCATGCCTTTATAGCAAGAGACTAATGTTTTCGATTGAGAAAAGAGAAATTTTAATTGTGCGTTGGGAACTAAGCATGAGATATGATGCAACGTTAATCCAAAGTTTGGTTTTTTCGTTTATTTTGTTGGAAAAAAAATGTTGTTTATCTTGGCCTAGATTGGCGAGTGGGTAATTTCCTGGGGGTTTAGATTTTTTGGCAATAATTTTAAATAGTTTGTCTAATCATCAGAAGAGTGCAAAATATTAAGCCTGTTTCCCTAATGTTTTGTTTGTTGTTTCAAGGAAGGGCACATGGACTTGGAAATGGGTGTGTGGCTGCACAATGCTTTCGCATTTTGCACAGAGGCATTTCTCATGGCGTCAGGTGGAATTCTTCCCGTTAGGTGTCTTTCTTCATGGTAAGTACGGTTTCTCATTCAGCAGACGTCTAGACGAAAGTTGTCTCTAAAGCCTAGACGTTCACGCCAGGAACGACCGTCTAGCGTTCATGTGCTTGGGCTTGGACTTGGAGCTAGGGTTTGGAAGCAAGTTTGAATCTTCTTCTGTGAGGCATTGAGCATTTGACGGTAAAATATTACACTAATTTCTTCTCGTTGAGGGTTGTTTTGCAACTATATTTTTATTTTAGGTTGATGGAAGGTAACCAACAACCAAAGCAATAAGACCAGATTTCTTTGACGCATTTCCCCAAACATTTTACTGCTTTGTCAATACTATTTGAAGTGTCCATAGCTTGTTCAAAAGCATTTGTTTTAGGCTTTTGGCCATGGCAGCAAGGCGTTGAGATGTTTGATAAAATGCTTTGGTTGAGATGTATGGAAAATGTGGTAGCATAGACAAAACAATGGATTGTTTGGGAAAATGTCTTAGGTGAATGTGGTCGCGTGATTTACTTTTCTAGTGATATTCAAATTGTTTTCCTGCAAAAATCTCTTGCTTCCCTTTTGAATTTAGGGCTTTAAATGCCTCTTTACTGCCATTCTACAACTAGTGGTCTGAATAAGTCATTTGGGATCAATTGCATTGAATAGTTGGAAGTTCCTAGCTGGATTAAACCTGTGTCCATCATTTCCCTTGTAGAGCTCGTATTTATTTTGGCTGAGTTAGGCTCTCAGTTTAATTCTAAATGCTTTCCGCAAATTTTAAAAAAATCGTATCTTCTAGGGTTTTTGAGGGGTTTTCCCTTTCCTCTTCTGTCATTATTCTACGGGAACAAACCACCTATTCCACTCCATCATTTTGAAGAAGCATCATCCATTAAAAGGTTTTTAGTTTATCAATGTTATTCTAGTGAACAATAGCCCTTGTTTTTATTTTTTAGCTGGATCCTAAACTGATATTGATTGTTGGCTTCTTGCAAAACCCTTTTTGGTGTAATAATAAGATTATGCTATTGAGTTTTATGTTTTTTCTTAAATATATAGTCATAATTATCAACAATAATCAGGAGAGTATATGACAGATAGGCTGTAGTGCCTATTGGCGAGTGCATTTGGCTTGTAATTTTGAAGTTTATAACTCAACTCAGCATACAATACTATATATCTCTGACATATAAAATAAAAATATCATTTGGTGGGGTGACAAATTTTTCTCATATTGATTACTAGTAACACCTGATTTGAATTTTATTGTTCACTAGGTGATTTTAAGGGTTTTCCATTAATTACTGTTTGTGTCCACATTACAACTAGTTTCAATTGGTTGTTTCATGTTCAAAAAAATACAAAGAAATTTCATGATTTTTTTTTAAATTCTACATTAGGGACATTCCACCATCTTTCAAATCATTGGCTTCGATGATTGAAACCCCACTCTTGGCACCTCCTCTTGCCCTTTGCAAAGACAGTGGTTGACACCATAGAAGACTTCCTACACTCTTTGTCAGCTTCGTTCAAAAGAAGCCACACCACAATCCCATAACACAAAATTCCTAAGGGACTAAACATTCCTTATTCACATTAATAACTTTCTTCCAATCCATAGACACAGGTGAAGATTCATTGTGAATGTAGCTATATACATATACAGTCATCATGTCTGTACATGCCAGTCACCTTGACTAAATCCCACACCCTATAATCATAAATGTGGAGATTATACACTCCACCAGCAAGCATACCACATGGCATAGTCATCATTAAACTGTAATCCTCCTTAAATGCACACACTTCCATCAGAAAAGCTATTGTAAACCCAATTAATGCTAGCTGCCCTTATCAATTTCGTTCCCTTTAGTAGTTGGGGCCTAATTTTTACTTGAATCTTATTAAAAATTAGGTAATTCCTGGTATGCTTGAATTACAAATCTGTATGGCACCATTTTGTTACAATATACTCAATATTATGACATCTGCAACATAGACTTAGTGGTTGTTAAGGATGGTTCATTCTCACATGTCTCACAAAGCACAACAACAAGAATGGTTATAACTTATGAGACTCATGAATAGACATGTACTGAAGCATTAGGGTATGAAGAGGTGTTGGACAGTTCCTTTACTAATTTCCATAAGCAGAAATGTCCTTATGGAACAAGTTATATATCCAATCAAACTTCTTGCCTTCTCTTCTTTAGTCACCAATGCCATGTGGTCTCAGGACCATTGTCTTTGTCAACTAGTCCATATGGTGATGATTTTCACATATCCAAGTGGCAGCAAGTTGTGTTTACATCTTCAGTAAAATTTTAATATAGAATACTTCAAAATTCTAAAATAGAAATAGAAACCATGGAAGACAATGGCACTCTGGTTGAAGAACTTATTCAAGCGTTCAAATCTCTCTTTGAAAGCAACAATTGACTACTTTACTTGTAGAAAAGAGCATGAATTTTTTTCCATTTTATTCTTGTTGCATCCACTCTAATAATATGATTGATCTTAAGAAATATTTCAAATCATTTAAACAACAATGTTATATTAATCTATAGAGAAATTAGGGCGAGGGTCTTGGTTCGATTGGCTCCGACGTTGCTGCTTCACCAAAGATGATCCTGGTTCCAACTTTCCAATCTTATGGTTATAATTCTCTTATTTGGTTTCAATATTTGCAAGTAACCTACATTAAAATGCATTCAATAGACGAGAATATTGTTTTTTGTGCGGTGAAATTCTAAACAAGTTACATATCTGCTATGTAGCTTGATTGCACAGTCCACCTGGGTAGTAATCACATGACCTGGCTTGATCTGCAACATGCAAACTTTTAATTTTAACATATATCAATATACACTAACTCACACATACTAATTTTGAAATTTATTTAGTTAAATCACGCGTTGAGCTGTTTGGAAATATGCCTCAAAGAAATGTTGCCTCATGGTGATGGAATGCTATAACAATCCATATAGCATTCAAACACCATGGGGCCAAATTCCTTTGAAGCAATTCCCAAAATAGTTCCCTACCTTGTCTATGCTATAGATTCTTCTACACATGCATTTTCTTATTATGGCATTCCATGAGAGCACATTTCTTTGAGGCATTTCCTGAAACAATACAGTGCATTGTCTATGCTACCACATTTTTCATACATGTGTGCCTAAGCATTTCACCAAACAGTTTATCTATATCAAGTGTTTTTTGTGATTTAGTCCATGTATGCAAAATGTGGTAGTAGAAGCAACCCACACGTACTGCTCTCAACAATGCCACTTGCTTACCAGGAACTTCAAGGTGCAGCATGTGCAAAGCAAATTAAATGTGTTAGCAATGTCTCAAATATTGGTTTTCATAGGATGGCATAGAAGCAATGAAACATGCCCTGTTCCAGGTCTATGTGTCGTTCCTTGAAAAAATAGACAAAACACTAGGGAAACATTCATAATACTTTGCCCTCTCCCCATGATTGGACAACCTGTTTAAAATTATTGCCATGGTAAAATAAAGAGACATTAGACATTGTGCTCATATTTATAATTCTTTGTGCCATTCTCTGTGGCTGGTCATTCTTCATTTGATGCTGTCATTTAATTATTGTGTCCTTGCTGGTGATGTTCCATGTTTGGTTCCTTCTATGCCATCCTATGAAAGCCAACATTTGAAATATTGCTTACACATTTATTTTGTTCTGCACATGCTACACCTTGAAGTCTCTATGCCATATTTAATGGCTCACATAAATTCTCCTTGGCTTGAAATCACTAGTGCTGAAAGAGTGGTGGATGAGAAAGGGAGAGTGGTGAGTGGAGGGGAGAGTGGTGACTTGGGGGGGGGGAGTGGGAGTTGGCCCCCCCTACTTTTTGTCAACCAAATCGACTATTCTATAGTTGGGAAAAATTGGTCCCAACCTTTATAACAAGAGACTAATGTTTCTGATTGAGCAAAGAGAATATTTATTGGTGTGTTCAAAATTGAGTGCGGGATATGATGCAATGTTAATCCAAAGTTTGGATTTTTTCCTTTATTTTGCTAGGAAAAAAATTACTACTTAATTTGTTTTGCACATGCACCTTGAAGTCTCTATGCGATATTTAATGGCTCACATGAATTCTCCTTGGCTTGAAATCACTAGTGTTGAAAGAGTGGTGAATGAGAAAGGGAGAGTGGTGAGTGGAGGGGAGAGTGGTGACTTGGGGGGGGAGAGTGGGAGGTGGGCCCCCCCTGCTTTTTGTCAACCAGATTGATCGTTCTATAGTTGGGAAAAATTGGTCCCAACCTTTATAATAGGAGACTAATGTTTCCAATTGAGCAAAGAGCAAATTTATTTGTGCGGATATGTTGCAATGTTAATCCAAAGTTTGGATTTTTCGTTCATTTTTCTGGAAAAAAAATTACTATTTATCTCCTTCGGCTCAAAATCTTCCCCAAAGCTCATACAAGTGTTTATAAAAGTCTTTTTTCTTTTGTTGATTGTATTTATTTTTATGCTATCCTTGTTTCATTTTTTAAACCATAGAATCAAACATGTGAAAAGTCAATATTTTTTCAGGTATTTAACATGTTTAAGATTTATGTTGGTGCTAATCCAATACTGATTATTGGCACCCAATGTACGTAAGGCTAAACTTTGATGTATATTGAAGTCAGGGCTGCAACCTATGTCCTTCGTATCATTTGCAATTCTCATATGCTAAAACACATGTGCGGTGTACTAGAACAAAAAATATTGATGTCCAAATTAGTGTCAAAGTATTAAATTCACTTATATTGGCTGAGATGAATTCAAAACTATGGCTAAAATCAGATTGTCATACATGTTAGAGTGAAAAACATGATACAAAATTTACAATAGGGATTCCCACTTGGGCCAAAAACTTTGCATCAAAAGTCTGCTTTCTCATTCAATCTGCCAATTACAAATAACTACAAAGTTCTGACTCTCCTTTGTTTCTTGGTTATCCTTTCTCCAGTTTGATTTATTATGTACAACAAGCAGTTTGAAACACAAGTTTAATAAAATCACTACTAGCTAATTGCAAACTGCACTCAATCTTCAATAGAGGTTTGTTTGCTTTTGGAGCAATCTATCTTAGGCACAGTTTCAATGGAAATCCATCTTTGAAAGTAGATAGGAGACTCAAACAGGCCTCCTTCCACTCTCACTTTGCTCAAGACTTTGACTGTCGTTGTGCCTCCAACCCTCCACAAAAGGAGTTGCATGTAGATTCCACCAAAAACTTCTTCCATCTTTTCAAAACAAATTAACTTACATGGGTAATCTGATATTAGACCTTGACAAGGTTGATCCTTAGCATTCGGTCAATGTATTTGTAAACAATGTACAAAGGCTATTTTAGATGCAAAGGTCCCCTATTTTCTACACCTTGGAGCATAAGGCGCAATGCACCAATAGATGTCATTCAATTGTTGACTTCCCTCGAAGAAAGGCACAAGTCTTTGCACATTGCTTTTGCACAAATCAAACAACTAGGATATAGGCGAGCACAATATGGATTGCTTGGCACAATCATCAACATTCCAGTAGATTTTGATAAAGTGCAGCAAGCATTGCGTAGGCAACTAGATGAAAATACAACAGTCGCAGTTAGGCTGAAACGAAAGCTACAATATGAGAATGCATATGCACAAGGAAATATTAGACCTGCTCTTGTAATGAATGCTTTAACGACACTGTCAAGAACACTATTGTACAAAGAACAAAACATCTCCATAAATAAAGACTAGGAAGAGCAATTGGCAAAAAGAACAGTAAAATTGCATATAGATACTGGAACATAACCAAGTATGGACAATGACATGTCTAAAGATGATCAAGAACCCGTAAGTGAATCAGTTATACATTGGTTCAATGATGCACATTCAATCAAAGACCTTGACACAACCATCATTGAAATTGCACCATCAAAAGGGTTTAAACCTATTGGCATTTTCCAAGACACATACATAGAGGAAATGAACTTCCCAACTTTGTTCTACGGTTACTCCAACACCAGAATTAACATTTGCAAGATACTCTTCAGTTGAGTGAGAAAAGCTTCAATCTCATCATGGAGCAGCTCACAGATCTCATGGTGCACATCCATCCAATAGCCCAATCCTAGGTCTTTCTCAAGTCGAGGGTAGAGGTATTAGTTGAAAATTAGATAAACTATGACATCCAACTTGTTGGGTATGGTGTATCCTTATAGATTTAATAAAATACTACATATTTATCAACAAATTTTATAGAACATCCATTGAAGTAATTAGGCATGACTTACTTTAAAGAGAATATTTATGAAATAAAAAATTAACTTAATCTAGAAAAAAAATAAAGTAACCTAGAAAGCTTTAAATAACATCCAAATGTAATCATAACCAACATCTCCTCTTTTCCATTGTTTTTGGCATATGAATTTTTGAGTTCCATCTGTTCCTATGTGTGTGTTTGGAGTGAAAAATGGTTGAATTGTGTGGCCATTTTCTTGTTTTGTAGAAGTCAATTGCTTCAACTCATTTTGCTCCCATCTTCTCTCCTAGGTACTCATTTAGAATCGAAGCTTTAAACTTTCAAGGCATTTGCTGGGGTTTCATAGTCAATACAACTATATACTCAATTACTTGAACACAAGATGGCCATAATATAGTGCTGGATCTCAAATCATCTCATTTCTTATTATTGGGATTTATATGATCAGCTGATTGCATAGTTTTTAACGTGGCTTGGTATGATTGGCTAATGGTCTATTCTCTAAAAATATGCATACATGTTGACATTCTAGCAATAGCATAAGAACTTTGGCTGCATAATTTGCAACCAATTTTCCACAACAATCAAGAGTCAATTTAGCTACCCTTAGCGTTTCTAGGTGACCTACATAATTGCATTTACTCATAACATTTCAAGTCCATCCTTTTGTGTGCATGTTCCTATTTAGGAATGAAGCAGTTCAATTGAAATGTTGAATAAAAAAAAACTATGTGGGTCATCTAGAAACTCTAAGCAATATGTTTCCCTACAAATGTTCTCTAATTACGGAGTGGCTGCATATACTGTAGCCCATTGTGTTGAAGTAGCACAAAGGCCTATAAGGTGGAGACTTATGTTTTCACTCTACTATTAATAAATAGTGCATTTCTCAAAAATGGTGCCAAGAGAGGAGAAAACTGTTTATCCTATGGTCTGCAGTGATTTCATTATTAAAATGGAATTTTGGCTGATTTTTTCAATTTTCTGATTAGCAGCCCATATTTTTCCCAATGGTTTTTTGTTTTTCCATTTACAAATTGTTGTTGCGATAAATAAAAAAGAAGGGAGAAAATTCATGAGTTTCTAATGTTTTCAGCCTGTGGACGTGTCTTCGCTACAAGGGTTCCTGGTGGGCAGGTGGCATTCTTGAAATTGTCAAACAAGACAATGCTGTCACACCTCCACCCAGCTAAAAAGGGATTTGCAACTTGACACAGGTACTTATTCTACACAAAATAATTACTTGACTTTTACAAAATGTTGTCTTCCTCTTTCCTGCTAAAGAATTTTTTTTGTTTCAAAAATGCTGCAAGACAAAGTAATCAACCTATGGAGATGCTTTTGAGACAAAATGAGATGGATGTTATCACTACTAGAGAGGCCAGATTTTGATCCAATTCTTGACGTCTCAGTTTCTCACAGACTTTTTACTGGAGTCAATTACCTTTGAACAAAACATAAATTCCTTGTTTTTGGAAACTTATCTTGATTCATAGAGTTTGATGTGGAGAAAATTTGTTAATGCGGCAT
This sequence comes from Sequoia sempervirens, assembly GCA_007258455.2. Taxonomy (NCBI): domain Eukaryota; kingdom Viridiplantae; phylum Streptophyta; class Pinopsida; order Cupressales; family Cupressaceae; genus Sequoia; species Sequoia sempervirens. The sequence continues at coordinate 3,452,982 of VDFB02000007.1, forward strand.
ACTATAGCTATGCTTGTTTTCTTCCGTGTTTACTTAAGTTTGGCACAATTTTCAAGCTTTAGGATTGACCATGGCATCCTCTGAATATTGGCATGCTGTAGAACTTGTTGAGGCTAGGCACAAGTTGCCAGCAGTTTTTGCCTACTTTCATTTGTTTTAGCACTTTTCTATTTTCTTGGGTAAACTACAAGAAATAATTTTTTTGTGCATTAAGGACCATGTGCAATTTTTTGTTCAATTATGAATGAGAAATATGCTCCTCTTTTAATTATCTGATGCATATTCAACGCCACATTATAATTTTTTATGCAACTTCCCCTAGGGTTGCGTGGCGGGGCGTTACACCATCAATAGCCAAATCAAATATAACAGTGTTAGTAGTAGATATAGGAGTACTAATAGCCATATATGGATTACACAATATTATAATTAATATTATTTCTATTATTTATGTCAATATTACATGACACAAAGAAAGGATCTCCCAATAATGGGCAAGCATATTGGTTTTAAATTTATTTGAAAAAAAATTATGTCAGAGTTCATTATGAAAATTGTATTAGTGTTGTTGTTGTTAACAAGAATAGGGTTATCAATAGAGCTAAAGGAGAACTAGAACCATGGAGATGGTCATGAGGTAATGAAATTTCTACTAGTGGCATTCTGACAAGGTTTCAAAATTGAACGATTCAAATGTAATTTTGAAGAATACATATTAAGATCGGATCTAGAACCATGTAGGTTGTATTTTTGTAAAGGAATTATAATGTCACTATTGCTACTACAAGTGGTATTGATAAGATAGAAAATACTTCTAAATTGTTGGAACCACCTCCAAGTAAGTATTTATTTATGTCCATCATATTTGATAAAGACTGCATATCATGAACCATGATCACTTCTAGTATTTTATCTTCAAAGTCTTCTATTTTTGAATTGGTTAGCTATTTTTAGATAAAGAATGTTACAACACCTTGGTGGATTGAGGGAAAATTTGCTCTATTTTTGAACTAGATTCTAAATTATATAAGTGAATAGTATAATTCTTGTTGGATAAATTGTGTGGATTTGAATTGATATATATGAAATTTGTAATTGTCATATTACTTTTGATAGATATTGCAGCCAAATCGTAGGCAAAAGCAACTTCTTCTATTATATCAAAACTTCCCAACCATTGAAGTTTCCTCAATTTAGAATCCCATTTTTTAGCAACATAATGACCCCAAGTGTGTTTTATAATACCCTCATAAGACCTATCCTTTTTAGACAGTTCAAACTTATTATAACTTAAGCATGGGTCTTGGCTTACTTGAACCATGTTATTAGATTGTTGAGATGTAGATTTCATGAGAAATTTGTCCTTTGATTTTTTTATTTTTTTTCAATCTAGAACCCAAAGTAGATAGTGCAACATTAGGTTCCTTGCCCAAGAGGTTGTATTCTTTATGATTGATATAGACAAAATTTGGGAAATATTATTACCTCTCATTGATATAGCAACCGTATCATAAGCATACATTGTTTTTTTTGTTGTGTCAAAGGTTTCAAGCTATTGTTGGTTCTTCAACTTAGGGTTCTTAATTTTGAAGAACAAGGGCTTGATCCCCATTTTCTAACACCTTTATATCCCTTCTCTATTTCTTTTAATATTTTTCTAGACCACAATTCAAACTTTGTTAAAATATTTTTCCCTTTCACATTAGTCAATTTTAAATTTTCTATAAATTGTCATTACAAATTGCTAATTCATATATCACAAGAAATAAATACTAGTGTGAATCAAGATAAATAGCATAAAATAAAACTATAAGTACCCAAAATAAAGAAATTGTAGTACAATAAAATCGTGATTTATTTTTTTCACAAATATACATAGTTGGAAGTGACATCTTCATATTACTTCTTGCATGACTATAATTATTAGATAGAGAATAGTCAGATGCCAAACAAGTAGCATATGTCTAATACACTACTTATTGCCAATATTAGAAAATGAGATTTCTTTTTGTCTAAGATGAGCAATGCAATGAGTATCATCATTTCAATTATCAGTATAGCAAGATCCATTAGCATCATGACATCATAATCAGGATCAAGAATTGTATTTCTTGTCATTGCATAGTTTTCTCATTTTATTGTTTTGAATTCCTCCAAAATAAATTTTGCAAAAAATGACCAATTTAAGTATGCATTCTAGAATATTTGGCTTAATAGGAAATGGGAAATTTTCAAACAATCCATTGTCTATATTTTTTAATTAATTGCTTATGGACCAATAAAACACAATTATACTATGTGTCCCATTTGTATTTCTTTGAGTTTTTTACTAAAATACTTTAAAATATTGGCATACCGCATAACCATGATGCCTTTATAATTATGATTGTCGAGTTGAGATTATTAGTCAAATCAAATGCATATTTTACATGTGCACTCAAGATAAGATAGACTTGACAATGTTCAAAATAAATTCCCACATGTACAATTATTAGTTTTCATATTTTAAGCTAAATAGAAATTCACATTTATCAAAAACATAACATAATTGCACCAATTTATGGTTTAAAACATGGTTATTTTTTTCTTTTCTTTTTTAAATATTATTGTTTCATTTGGTAATTTATTCTTGATGCATAACCTTTGGGTTCTTTGATCTGCTAAATTCTTGTGATTATCCTTCGGTCAAAATGCTATGGTCTAGAGGTATCTCAACCTGGCTTTTAATTTAATGAACTTGCATTGAAAGGTTCATCTTCCCTTATACAATGAACTTGTTTTGAGACCTTTAGCTTGTTTGATTTCATGAATTTGTCTTGAGGGGTGATGTTTAACTTAAGAACTACAATCTATGGTCATCTCCACATTTGGGTTATTTGATTTGTTGAATCTATCCTAAGTATTTATCTTTTGCTTTGATCCCATTATCTACAAATATCTCAACATTTGATTTCTTTTATAGTGAATTTGTCTTGGTGGTTAAACTTTGGCTTTGATGCACAATCTAGAGGTATGCCAATTTTGAGCTTCTTTGATCTAGTGATTTTGAGTTGAGAAGTAACATTCAACTTAGATATCATTTTTATTTGAAAATTTTATTTCACAAGATAACCATAAGCTTAGATGTTATGATCTAAAGGCTTCACTTCAATAAAAACTATTTAGGACTCATATTATCCTTATCCATTATGTACAATATCCACTATGAATTGGATGTGATATAATTGAAAAAAAATAGTTTTTTTGATTAGTTCATCTTGAGGGATAACCAACTTACTTAATTTAGTGATTTTGTCTCAAGGAATAACCTTTGGCTTAGATGCCATGTTTTTGAAGTATCTCAATCTTTTACCTTGTTTATTTGGAAAATTTATCTTGCATGATAACCATTAGCTTAGATATCATTATCTACAACTATTAATTCCATCAAAGCCACCTTGGACTTTGCTCCCTTCTTCATTGCATACACTAAACCTATTGAGCCAAATGATATTTTATTATATTTTTTGTTGTTTATTTTTTTTAGAGATATCTTAACCTTCTACTTTAGGTAGGTCTTGACCATTTTATAATTATACTATTATGGGTGCTAGAGAATGGCACTCTATGAAGAATATCCTATAAAATAAGTAGAATCAAGTTGGATTTGAGCTCGATATAATCAAGAGCTTGCCAAAATTTGTACCTATAGCAAGTAATTTCATATCCACTTTAGTTCAAGGCATAAATTATTGCAAAAGTAGCAATAGAACAAGCATGAAATACACATATAAAATACTAATTTAGTAAAGGTCATAAAATTATTTGTATGCCTACTCCAATGATTAATTCTTATGTTGTTATTCATTTTCATCTTTATTTTAATGATATACTTTGTCTTGCTCCCTATTATTTATCTCCTTAATGGAATATGCTTATTTCTTTGGAGCTTTCTATTACTTCTTAGCTATGTTATGATACTCCTCATCCATGGCCTTTAGGCACACATGTGGACCTTGGTGTGTAGCATGGGTATAAGCAAAGGATTGACCAATGCTTTAAATGTACCAACTTGATCCTCTAGTTTGTCTTTATTGTGTCATAATTTAATACATTGAGGAACACCATGATAAATTTGTAAGATGTAGGTTCTAAAAGCGTGAACTAGCACTTACCATCCTTCATGTGTTATCTTCATTTGACTCCAAATTTAATCATCTATGTTGTGGAATCCATATATTTTCTTATATTTTTTTGCAATAAAGAATTAGATAGATCTTCCTTAGCTTTGTGCTCTCCTTGAGCCTTAGCTCTTCTTTCAATCTCCTCATTTTATTTTCTTTTTGCTTAAGTTGTGTTGCTATATAATCAAGATAAGAGCGTAGCCTAGTAGAATTTGTTATCATCCCAAGCAAAGCATATAATTGTAGTAACATGAAGTCACCATAAAATAGATTCTTAGGAGTCAAAGTAAGAGTTCAAAAATTGTCTAACTTAGCTTCCACATATGCTATGGAGCTAGGTACAAGTAATTGTATTATATATTATACATGTTACATACACTAGCTAGGAGATTTTGATATTCTTGGTTCACATGTGACCTCACCATTTTGTGTTGGAATTTCCTACCGTAATTTATAAATGTGATTTTCCTCTCCTTAAGTATCTATTTAAAAACCTTAGTTTCCTTCATAGGTGTATCCTATTGAGAATGAATGGGAGATTACCTCTATGGTGGAGCCTATCCCATTCATGTGCAAAATATATGATTATTAGTGGTGCATCTCATTGCAACACAAAGGAGATAGATACTACAATTTTTGATTTCTAAGGAGTTGTGCTTGATGAACTTACATTTATCAAAGGAGTTGTAGAATCACTTAGACTATCCTCCTCTTCCTCTATATCTATTGGTTGTATTAAACATGATAGTGAGATAGAAAGCAAGGGAATGTGATAGGTACATAATTCCATTTAAGAAAATACTACATCTCAACTTCCACATCCTCTGTTATGATGACACAAGGAAAATCATTTGCCTCTTCATTGAGATGATATTATTAAAGTATACTCATGTTTAAAGTTCCTTAAGTTTTCAAAACATGTCATGGGGTATTATTGAATCACCCCTAGCCTATGCCACCATGTGTCTCCACACTAAATTTTAAGGTCTTGAGCCCACTCTTTTATTTTCTATGCACACACAATGACATTGTGTGGTTCCATAAAGGTGAGCATAGGGCATGTGAATTGCATGATTATAATTTGGCCAAGCCTACATATAATTTCACTTATAATTGAGCCATAGTATGATAATACATGAATAATAGTAAGAAATCAAAATATAAATCCTTACTTGCATCCCAAAATAATTATGTCTTTATGATTTATTTACTAGATATGCACAATAATCATACTTTACTTTGCTCATTGTAGCTTGATAGTCAACATAAGAAAGACCAATTGGAATATATTCTTCTCAATATTTGTGCTTAAATTATGTATCGTTAGCAATAGAAGCTCATTCTTTGTTAGAAAAAATAAAAATTCTAGAAGTTTAAATATGATGCAAACACAAGTTTTGTGTGATAAAAATTCTAAAAGCATATTCCTTTTTCATAAACCATGCAAACCATAACTTTCATCTTGAATAAGAAATTTATAGCCATCAATAGTAAAAAAGAGGTCCATTTCAACATTTTACACTTTGATGACTATTGAAAATTCACAACAATGGTGATGGATATTGTAGGGCCTCTCTATTGTTTTATTACCTTGGTGCTACAGGTAGACACTCAATTTAGAAGATGGCTTCCTAACTCAATAGTTCTATAAGATGGGTAAAAATCAAGTAGCCTAGATTCTAGTGACAACCACAACACTTCTAAGCTATAACCCAATCTAAACAAGAGAAAACAATAAAATATGAGGAAAATGAAAGAATTCAAGTAAAGCACTCCCCATGTTTGAAGTTGATTAACTTCTCTTGTCTCTCCTAAATCTTCTTTTGCTTATATGCCCTTAAATCAAAGCCAACATGTGCAAATACCTGCAAATAGTAAGAAAGAAAGTCAAAGATAAGTGGTTGTTAACTTGAAAATGGAGGAAGGCTTCTTTTATAGAAAACCATTCAAACAGATGGTCAAGATTGAACTTCTAGAAAGATTCCCAAATCGACAGATGAGAGGACATGCAACATAGAAGAGTGGAGGTTACAAAATGGACGATCAAGATTAGAAAGAGCCCAAAGTCAATCGACAACTGGGATTCAAAAATGAGATAGTGGAGGAATAAAATGGGGGAATTAAAAATTGAAATCAATTAATTCATGAGAAGGAATCTATAGACAAGTAAGCATAAATAATTTTTCCAAATTATTTATTTTGAGAAAAAGGCAAGTGGGAGAAAATGGTCATTTAATTAAAGTGATTCATGGAATCAATTTAATTAAATGGCGGAAAAAATGGAAATGAGACATTAAATAATTAATTTAAGTTAATTATTTAATGGAGGAAAGAAATGTCATTCAATAATTAAATAATTTTGACAACGACATAGTACTATTGTAATGAGTTTGGCTTTTTTTAGTTAACTAATTAATAATTTAGTTTTCAACCAATCAAAAACAATATTTAAAAAAAAAAAATTCAATTTTGTAAAGTCAACTTGTAAAATATTTAACTTTACAAATTATAAAAAATATTTCTTGTGCATATGATTGGTTAAAAAGTTATGTGTGTTATTGACTCATTTGTAGGGAAAGCAAGGTAGGAAAGCAAGGTAAACATTTTTTTAAAGAATGATTTTTCATTTTTTGCTTTATAAAGTCATTTCATTAAATCTTTCTAAAATAAATAAATGTTACTTATTTTGACTTTTTTTAAGAATGTAATTGTTATTTTTTTATTAGAGAAAATCTCACATAAATCAATTAACTATTTTATAGAGATTTGGATTCACACTATTAAAATAATAATAAAATAAAATAAAATTGTATTATTCTTTCCACTTATCTATGTTTTTAATATTTTATGGTATAATTTAACTAGAACTTGCACCTCAATGAGGTGCAATAGTTATGCCGATAGCAAGATATACTCTGGCAATATATTGAAGTCTGGGGGAAAAAATCGCAAGAAAATGCCCCAATTTATGCTCAAATTCAATCTACAGGTCACCAATTATACATAGAATACATGAATAGAAAACAACAATAATGAAAGAAGATTGTGATTGAAGTATACAGACCTGAAACAAATGGGTGGATGTTGAGCCTTGAACTTCCTTCTTGTTTGCCACACAGACTTGGAAAAGTCAACCAAATTTTGTTCGTCTTGCCTGTGCCTTGCATCCAGGTGAAATCCATCTTAAGGTTGCTTGACATTTATTAGCTACAGTGAAGATTTGGTGACTTATTAAATGGCAAGGTATGCACAGAGACCCCAAGAATGGTGTAGAATGGCGAGAGCAGGCTCCGAGCCATACTTGGTGATGTAAATCTACCATGAAATCTGTGATGCATAGAATACCTCAAAGAGATGGCATCTCATAGAATACCATGATTGCAATATATGCAATTGTGGAAGCATACACAAGGCATGTGTATTGTTGGAAAAACACTTCAAAGAAATGTATTCTCATGGAATGCCTCGATTGCAAGATACTCACAAAATAAATTTGTTGAAAAGACCTTTGTTTTGCAATTACAAAGACTTGCAATTGTAGCAAGTGATTTAACACAAGATTCCACACAAATTGTGTCGTGCTGTCAACGATGCCAATGAGAAAAAAATGGCAGAGTTTGCAGGAAAATGAAAACCATGTTTAACATACAAAACTGGACCTGAAAATAAATATAACATAGCTAAATTGGATGAGGATCTATCTAAATTATAAAATAAATCGAATATCTCTAAAAATGAATTGGTTTCAAGAACTTAAACCCAGACCAAATGTAGTAGATCAAAACTTGAACCCAAAGCTGAAAATTGCTATATTTTATAGATCTTTTACTAGAGAACAACCCTATTCCACTATCTTCAGTTTCATGTACAATTTGCATGGGCCTTAAGATGTATTATTTAGTGAACTGCTTTTTCCTTCCAAAGGAAAGTGAAATGTAATGATATCTTTGAGAGCTTACTAAGAAGAATTTTATAGCATGGGTTTTCATGGGTATACAGATGATGTAACCATTCAAGTCTATGCTAAGCTCATGCTACTTAGGAATTTGTGGAGCTCAATGAAAATGATTTCCCTCCTTGATTAATAGGAAGAGGAGTTCCTTTGTTACCCAGTCTTCTCATTGTATTAACAATGATTGATACAGTGTGGGATTAGGACTAGAAAGCAACAAATAGGGGATCAACTTGAATCTCAGACCTAGCATAGAATATATCTACCTAACAATGCAATAAGCATGGACCCAAAACATTAACTCCAATTTGTTAGGATTACATAGGATCGGTGGGTAAAAGACTCAATTGCACCCAAATAAACATAGGGTTAAGCAAAAGATTTTAATTTTGCACTACTGAGACAAAGGGCTCAGATAGCTGAAGTATGGAACAAAGGATGCAAAACAAGGCTCCATGCATCCCAATACTAATCCATCAAATGAAGGATACAACACCAAGAATTTATCTATCCTCATTCCCAAGCATGTTAACTAGAATTCACGTACAAAAAAGATAATACAAAGACTCTAATCCAGATTACAAGTGATCACAACACAGACTACTGTTGAACAAAAATCCAAAATTCAAGCACAGATAACAAACTCAAGAATATCATGCACCACATCGAATAATCATGGGATTTCAACAACACCCAAAAAGAACTATACGAAGCTAAGATGATAGAATAGAAGTTCAAATGCATTGGAACTCAGAGGCCCAAGGCTGCCTCACAATCAACAATAGTGAATTTGCAAAATGAAAATTTCAATTATCCAACTGTAGTCAATTTTCTCTCACACACATACGCCATAGATATTTGCATAGTATGCTGCTTAGGATCATTCTACTTGTAAATGTTTATACAAATATTGCCATAAATGTAGAGAAGAAAAATCTACGTTTACAAAATATTACAATGTTACGACATACATTAAAGCTAAAGGTGATAAGCTGGCCAGCACAAACTCTTATCGAATTTAATCCTGGATTGAATAATTATATTCTATCCATAAAGCTCTCCAAATCCTTACTTTTAAAAAAAACACTGTTCGACTATATTTTGTGATAATATCTTAAAGATGAACATAATCTTAAAAAAATGCCATTGCAATAACCATAAACACAATTCTCATCAAGATTATCATCAAAACATACAACAATTTCTTGTTCTGCTGAAAAGGAAATTGTAAATCTCCTGATTTCTTTTAATGTGTGGTTTTGCAATGAAATACACATGCTCTTTACTTTAATGGATTTGTAATGAAATACAAACTTAGAGAAACCTGATGAAAGACACCTATAGAAGCAACATTGAATTAGAATCATGGCTTTATAAATAAGCAAAAAATTTCATAGGATGAGTATCTTGTTAGGGTTCCTTGTTCCATTCAAATGGGAGCCCCCCGAATCCCATGCGATCAACTGCATAAAACTCTGACAAGATCTTTTGGCTATCCAACTTAGGACTGAGCGTTCATCCAAATAGTCATGCCTCTCTGGAAATTCTATGCAAGACCATGGAGGTGTGTAATACTGAGACTTTTCTCTAGTATCGTCCCCACTATCATCATCATTCGTCTTCTTTTGGTCAAGTTTTATTTTACTGTGAGCCTTTTTCTTCACAAAATATAAAGCTTTTCTAGCTAAAAGAAAAGGGGCTTTGACAAAGGTGAGGATGAAAAGATGCAAAAGCATGCAAGGGAAGCAATAGATGGTCACGCAGTCTATGACAAAGCTTGCTGCATAGTCACACACCTAGCATCTTCCACTGACATTTGATCTACGCTTTTTAGTGTCATTTTTGTTGCAATCCAATCGACACATTTTCTGCACATTTTGCTACCATCAAAACTCTTCACAACGAACTCTTTGGCCTATCAAGAATGATGGTACAGTTACCCCAATACATCTATGGTATCATCTTTTGTTGTATTTCACCATTGATAACAAAAAGCAGTCAGATTTAATTTCACGTTACTAGAATCAAAAATTTTGGAAGCCTTCTTGAAATCTGTTAAATGAGAACATTCAAGTCTGAACATGAAGGGAAATATTTTATTGAGACCTAATTACACCCGTCAACTTGACCACGTAAAATAAGTACACATATTCAGGCTGCAAATCAGGAATTTCAAATCTATCTAATCATTTTGGTGCATTGTTTAATCGCAAGTAGCCAAAATGCATAGAAGCCACCATGTTCTGATCTTTTTTTAAAGCTTTAATACAGTCAATGAAGTTTTGATTTTAGTTTGAATTTTTAGTCTAATAAAGAAAGTTTACTAGGTTGCAAAAATGAGAAAAATTAGTGCAAGAACATACCTTATGAGGACTCAAATGGGGGCATTCAAATTGCATCCAAAGGCATATAATATTAATTCAAAAAAAGATGGAATACACATGCACAAAGGTTGTTGAAAAATGAATAAGGGCTAGAGCATGCATAGGGGAAGGTGTACTAAGAAGAGGGTAGTCGAGGGTTGCAAGCACCTCCTCCTACTTGTAATCACTCAGGCAAATGGAGTAGGACAACTCCTCCCCACGCGACAGCTTATCAGAAAATGTCACCAGTGGATACAAGTCTAAGGTCACCTGGTCGAGTCCCGCCGCAGTGGCCGCCCCTGTGTCTCTCTGCACCACCTCTCTCTGCGTAACACCTCCCGCCAGCTGAGTCCGGTCGTGCACCCGCACACACACATACGAAGCCAACATCACCGTTGAGAGCAAAACCAGAATTCCTAGCGTTATGGCGATGTCGTACTTGAGCCCCACCCTCCTCATATCTCCCATTGTCGAATTGCTGCTCATATTTCACCAGAATTCAAACCTGGGTCGCCGACTACTCACTTTCTGAAACCCCAAAGCTCAACCCTTGGGACCAATTATGCCCACCATACCAAAAGATCCCAAAATTCCCTCAATTGTGAAACCAAAAACTATAAGCCCTACAAGACTCATCACATTATTAGCTTTCATTTAAAGCGGCCTCATTAAATGAGACATTAATGGCAACACCAAACTACAACTCCATGTATTTACATCCCCGCCACCATCTATAGGTTGCCGAATAAAATAATTCCAGTGGGATTTCCCACTGGAATAGTCTAATTCGACATCAAACAACAGACTAATCTGGTGGGATTTCCCACCTATAATAGTCTATCGGCTAATTATTATATGCTCTCCTTTTTTTCATTAATAATTTTTAAAATATTTTTATATTAATTTATATATATAACCTAATGTAGAATTTATATAGATTATTTTTATTTATATCTTATGTTATTGAAGGTAATATTTTGTAGATAAATAAGTTAATCTACATTGTGTAGGTAATATATTAATTTATATTATACATTTATATTAATATATATGATAGGTTATTTTATTTTGTAGGTTCTCCTTTAATCTATATTTTTATATATTAATATATATTATATAAATTATTATGATTTTATCTATTTATATTCATATATATTATAATCTATTGTATTTTAACCATCTATTTTTTATATTTTAATTGAATCATTTATTTAATTTTCCAATTTATATTTTATATATAATCTCATTTTTTTTTTCTTTGGTTAAATTATTATTGTTTTAAGTTTTAGTATATTTTCCTTTATATCTTCCTTCATTTCTTTTAATAATTCATCTTTATAATTCTCTTAGAGTTATTTATTCACTATTTGAGACCTTTAACCTTTAACCTTTTTTATCCATTTATTTGTGTTATATCATATTATTATATTATTCATTCTTCTATTATGTCTTCATCATTTTTTACCTATTTTCACTTTTACTTCATTTTTCAATCTCCTCGCTCCCTACCCTCTCCCACCACTTAACTCTTCTTAAGATCATTTCTACAATCATACTCTTCATTATCCTCTTCCTATGATGAATCATTGAGTTAGGGTAAGGGTAAGGTGTAACGCCCTCGCCGCGAACCCTAGAGGACAACACTCAAGCAACTAAAAATGAAACATTTTTTTAAAAAAAGTGTAATGTTGCACGATTGAAATTGAACATAAACTTAATTACTATCCTATGTCCTCTAAGGTTCACGACTGCATTACATAGTTCCCATTAACCAAATTTATAAAAACCATTAACATTAATAATAACCAATTCTAACATCAAATAATCATCACATCTACACATTACATATAATCAAATATTCTATGAGATGCAACCATAATATGAACATAAGGATTAACAAAATACATCCATTCCATTTTACTTGTACAATATCATTGAATACAAAATTCATCACATAATAGAGATACATCAGTTTCAGCTTTACAATTACACTTTGAACAATGATACCTCCTCGTTACATATGAGGAGTGTTCAACAACATGATACAAGATATATATTTGAGATACAATATAAATACAAGTACAATGATCACAAATCTCAAGAGAGATACAGTGCATAAGTCTTTGGATCGAGTGAAGTCATCACGATACATACAAGGGAAGGGAACCCAATGGAGAACGTAACATGTTCCACCCAACCATGTGGACCCAAAGGTCCAACCCCCATGCTAGGAGGTAAAAAAGGGTCCCACCATCATTGAAAGACAAATGACTAAGACTCCATAAGGCTGACATGACACAAGAGCAAGAAGAACAATAACAAATGATAGAGACTATACATCCAAAGGCACAAAAATTGTCCAAGGTAAAAAAAAAGACAAGAGATGTATGGTTGTCATAGGGGAAGTGTCATCACATAGTTGTCATAGGTTATCCAGGTAGATCTTCCTAGGCTTCGGCCCCCATCCTAGGTTATCCTGGTAGCCTCTACCGATCTCTGACCCCTCATTCCAATTTATGCGGAATCAACTTACCTCTCATGGAGACGGGGTAGTTGATTTTCCATTCCAGGCTTTCCCATCTCACCTCAAGCCTAAACGAGCGCTTGAGCCTGAGCGAGGCATAGTCTTATCTTATTAATGTTATAGCTACCCATTCCCCCTAGTTTATTTTATGTTTTCACTTGTTTACAAAACTTCCACATGGGTTATCCAGGCACCCCTTTGTGTGTTGGCCCCCATTGGAAGCCACTTCCCTACAGTTAACAAGAAATCCCAAGAAACTGAAACAAGCCACTTGCACAAATACAAACTCATAACTAAGTCACATGGCGAGACATGATCTCTTCCCACTTCCAAGTTTCAAAAGACCAACATATAGGCAGATACATAGTGCAAGGCTAAAAACATCTCAAATTCACCTAAATACTGACAATCATCTCATGGTTAACAAGATCACCAACAAAGGACAATCAAGAATACCAACAAAAGACAATCCCCACAAGCCTCTGGAAACCCCACAACCATAAACTTATAAAGAAATCCCATGAGAGAATAATACACATCTCATTACACAAGTATTTCAACATATAAAAACATAGCTCCACATTTAACTTTACATTAAATAGTTAGCAACACACTACTTCAATGTTGGAAAAGAATCACCACTCCAAGGCCCATTTAATTTATCATGGGCTAAATTTTCTAAAGTCATAATCCGATTTCTTAATACTTACAACTATACCCTATAAGTATATATTAACATATATACATATACATATATATACATATATATATATATATATATTAATATAAGCATATATATTTATATCTAAAAATGTTGGTTTTTATTTAATAATTTCAAGGCTCTGTCCTAAATATAGAAGAAACTACAAAATTTCCAAATATATATATATATATATATGGCTTAATCAAATTCCGCGGTCAACCTGTAATTTACACGACTTGATTGAATGTAACAATTACTGAATGAAGACAATACTAATAGCTTACTATAGCATGAGTTATATGCTGATCTAGGCACATAAAAGGAATTCGACTTAAAGCTAATACTCACAGCTTATACAATATACATATCTATATCCAACACTACGCCTTTATTATATGCTTAATAGATTTCAACACTTACAAAGGAAAGTTTGAAATCTACCATTGATAATAACAACACAAACCAGCCGTCCATCACAGAGAAGGAGGTTCGATATCATTCAGTTCACTCATGAATACTACATATATCAAAAGATTAATCTACAACTATCAATGAGGATAAGAGCCGATAAATGAGAAATATAGTATAGACGCTGAAACTCGCATGGTGACAATCTATAGGTGGCAATATAAAGAAATTCTATAAATATTTTAAATGCTTATCTCAGCGGTATAAGTTAAACATGTAAATGCTTATACTCCAACAGGTATCGATAGTTAATTACAATATAAGTTAAATAGTATACCTGTTTCCAGCTTATGGCGAAGCGACTTGAATCGGCTTGGACAAACAAATACATATATTGAAATCATGACAGGCTCAAAGAGATGTTTACTATATTTAGCCAAGACAGGGCAACGACTTCTACTACAGAGTAGACTCACTATGATAAAAGATTTCATGATAACAAGAAGCTAGTACGTGGTATTTAGAGAAGAATGCAAGAAACAAAGAGGGGATGATACAAAGCAGTGTCATTAACAGGATTCACATTGTTTCAAGAAAGAACGCGCTAGACTCAAATATATATATATATATATATATATTACATAGGTTTGCTTCAGTACCACAAGAGCTCGATAGGATGAAATGTAGTTTGGGATAAAACAAAAGGCTTGAATGAATTACTAAAATACCCCATTAAAAGAAAGATTTCGATTATTTTTCATCTACTGTACAATAATTGAATTTTACAGAATTAAGAATGGGCGCTGGGCACAAAGAACTCAGATTGTAATGGCGTAAACTGTAAAAGCCAAAAAGCTATGCTAAGATTGGAATAATAACACATATCACTCGATTTTCTGGGGATTTAAATGGAATATCACTCGGTCTACCCAAATCAAACATCCAGTCAAGATAAATTCACATAAATTATAGCCTTGATAAATGACTGTGGCGTCGACAGAGGGTTCAAAACCTGATGACAAAAAAGTTCCAAACCAAAATATCTGGCAAAGTAGTAAAAACTACAGACAATGCTTTTACAATTTGTCCAATTCCAATATTATACTAGTAAATTTTTTCAAGCATTTGTATATAAAAGAAAAGGCATAAAGATAACAAAGGAACCTAGATTTTCTTGCAAGTCTGAGGAAGCTTTATTACAAAAGGAAGCTTTGCTACAGTACTTTTCACCTCCAGTCCACAGTTTGGCACAAATTCAATATTTCCACCTTCCCTGCAATTCCTAACTCCCAAAAACCTCTGAGATCAATTCCCAACCAGAGCAAGCACCCAAAAAAATTCTCGTACACACCCAATACCAGAATTAGTTTTGCCTCTATGAGAAAAATAATTCCATTGCCCCTCTTTCAGTTAATTCCACTCCCTTAATTAATTACCTTCTTTCCCCAGAATTTTCCTTCCACTTTAAATTTTTCATTTATTTATCTTTCTTTTAAACTTTAACCCATTTCAAATTTTATATACAATGGTCAAATGAACAACCCTTTAGTTTATAATTTATAATTTTAATTTTCTTTCATGAAGCTTGTTTACACAAACATAATAATATATTTTTATATATATATTATTTAAATATCCTATTTTGAACAATAAATCTTAATTTATTAAAATTAAATACCATATTTGTTTTAATTTTATTCTTTAATTTAATATGGCTTTTGTCTTCTCTAATCAAAGCCTACAACTTGAAAATTAACATTTAATGTAATAATCAACAAAGCACAAGTCAGAGCATGACTCAATGATGAAACAGTCAAACAATACTAACCAAAAGAAAAACAAAGGTAAAATGACAACAACAGAGAAAAACCAACACAACTGACTTACAAATGGGATGTGAGAACAAGTATTCATTCTCGATGAGGACGATGGCTCGATGTGAGGGACCCAGTGCTACCTCCGAAAAAATAACTCCATTGGGCTCAGGAACACTCAAACTTGATAATCAGGTGGAGTTGATACCCTATACGTGGAGCCTGCAAAAAAATGAAGGGTCGAACATGTGCATAAAGAAAATAGTCAAACACACCGTGAAGGGAAAGTTGTAGTGTCGCAGGCCACTTGTAAGCGAGTGATGCGACCCTGTTCCCCTTCACCCACATAATAACTGATATCAACATGATAATGCATACATCTAACAATCTCAATTACATCATATCCATGATAGCTCAAGTAAGCAATTAACTAATCTGCTAACCATATTATAAGCTTAAAACATCATAATAGTGTCAGCAAGAATCACCATGAATAAGCCTCAAGATCAAAGAATCAATGTATCACAATATCATCAAACAGTCACCAAATCAACCATCAAAGTATCACAGTGTCTAAATAACATCCAACAGTGTCACCGTGTCCAAAAACACAATACCATAAAGTCTAGCAACAGTATCATAAGATCTAGATACAATCCAAGTAGTTGACCAAACAAAGTCAAACTGAGGGGGCATCACATAAGGTCATTAGAGTTATTTATTCATTGTTTGATACATTTAACTCTAACCTTTTTTGATCCATTTATTTGTGTTATATCATATTAATATATTGTTCATTCTTCTATTATGTCTTCATCATTTTTTTTTTGTCTATTTTCACTTTTACTTCATTTTCCAATCTCCTCCCTCCCTACCCTCTCCCACCACTTAACTATTCTTAAGTCCATTTCTACAATCATATTCTTCATTATCCTCTTCCTACGATGAATCATTTAGTGTGATTTGAAACGTCAATTCAAAATAGCATACATAGTTTAATCTAGAAGTGTTTACTCTATCATTCATGGACTTTGAAAAAATCATACCATCTATAATCATCGATTCGTTAATATTTAACAATTATTGATTTGAATAAAGAGATATAGTTGCACTTGTGTCTACTACAAATCAAATATGATAATTTAATATAATATATTTTATTTTTTAATATATATATATATTAAATTAAAAATAAACAACTTGTAATAAATAATCATTTTAATACATAACAATTTTATATTAATAATAAGAGAAGAAACATTTCCAACATGTAATATCTAGCTTTTAATGATTTTTAGTATATTATATTTATTTTATTTATAAAATTTATTTAATATAAAATAATTTGTAATATAACTTTTATTAATTATGTTATTTATTTAAAAGTTAGTGATAAAAATTAGGGTTATAGTTATGGATAGTGTTACCATCATAGTTAATGTTAGAGATAGGTCTAGGATTAAGATAATGGTTTAAAATTTATTGTTAGGGATAGGGTTAGGTCATTAAAATAACTAATTAACAATACTAAAACACTATAATTAACAAAACTTACTTTTATTTTTATTCACATTAATAAAACTTTTATCAAATATAAAAAACAATAATTACAATACTATTAATGCAAGTACTAGCCACTACGTGGCACTTGTTTAATTATAGAAGAATGGGAAAGGTCAATAAATAGACAAATAATAATTATTATCATTTGACTATAGGCGAATGATAAAAGATGAATAATTAAATAAATAACGATTTATTTAATTATTGAAGAAAGGGGGTGTTAGTGACATAATTAATTTTATTTAATTAATAGAGGAATGTGATCAAGAATAATTAAATAATTAAAATTATTTAATTATGCAGAGGCGACGACCAAGAAAAATGACGCTCGCAAACTAAGACATTTTTTAGTGTCTACATTTTTCCCCTCTTTGACATAATGCAGTTCATCACGTTGTGTCAAAGAAATTTAGTCAAAATATGCTCCGGTGAAAGCAAGGTATGCCCCCTCGGGAGAATTTTGCAAATTTTAAAAAGATTTCAAAAGATTTGGAAAATTGTCTTGATAAGATAATTTGATTGCTAGGGAGTCAACGGTGAAGACGAAAATGATTTTCAAGGTTATTAAGGGGGTCAAATTTAGGTTCAAAGTGGCCCAAAAGTGCACCCAGTACACATGTCAAGTGCAAGCCCTAATTTTTAGGCTATAAATAGGAGTTGGATTAAGAAAAAAAGTCATTTGTGCATTCTAAATTTGGAAATCTTAGGAGCTCTAGGTGATTTTTGCTGAGGAGATGTCGCCTGTTCTAGATGTTGCACATAGAGGATACCACATCCTCATGTTCCATCGGCATGAGGGAGAACCTACCTTGGTAAGTACTACAAACCCACCTTGTAATTTTTTTGATTTTCATGCATTTAGTTAGGGAAATAATTTAGTAGGAAATTGCGTCGCACTTTCTGTGACGCAATTGTGTTTGCAAGTGACACAAGTGAGAAGCGATTCGCTGCATTCATCACATCGAGACACAATTTCTTAGGTCTAGGGCAGGGACAATTGCATTGCAACGCATTTGAAGGTGCACCACAACTGACTTAGAGAGTCACACACGCGACTGAAAATGATGCAATCAAAATTTGGTGATGCAAGAGTGGTACAAAATTATGCATATGAAAAATGAGTGATGCAATTGTAGTTGCGAGCCATTAAGAATTATTGTGACACATTTAACAAAATAGCGACACAATTGCCTAGTGAAATTTTTTCCCTAGTTTAGGGTAGAATGACTAGGTCAACTTAGGTCCAATAGGTCAAATGAAGGTTGCGGATTGACATGATGACTTGTGTGATGAATGTAGGTTGTTCTACCTCCTATTTACATGTGGGAGTCATGACCAGATGTATTTTGACTACGGGACTAGCTAGATGATGTTGAGAGACATGCATTGTTAGATCTCAGATTGTTCAATGTTACCTATATGCTCGTTATCAGGGAAAATAGGGACATGTTGCTAGCGTTGGTGGAGTGGTGGCACTCAGAGACTTGTAGTTTTAATCTACTGACTGGGGAGGTGAGAGTTACCCTAGAGGGATGTGTAGATGATCTTGCGCTTGCTGATTCGTGGTGAGCGGGTTCGATATGACCCCGTTCGAGGATTGCAAGCCTTGTATGATTACAATGATTGTGACGATGATTAAGAGCTTGGAATTCAGGGGTATGAGATCAAGTGGGAGACCCTGGCAGAGAGATATGATAGGTATGATTGCTTGTTGTGCAAACTAATTGTAGGGGTGATGATTCAAAATCGTAGGGGTCATGGTTTCCCAGTAGGCTAGGGTGAGGTGCTCACAGGTATGGTCGAGGAGGAGACAATATATGCATGGGGACCTTGTCTATTGGGTATGCTATACTTCTAGCTTCATGATATTTCCTACAAAGGAGGACAAAGTCTGAGTTGTGAGGTCACATTATTCATGATATGGGCTTGGGAGCATATAGCAGTGTTTCGACCACCAGTAGTACGACAACTGGGAGTTGGTGTTCCATATGTATATATGTATCAAGGTGCCTTGTCACAGACACATGTGGGAGACGTTGGGTACTGGAGACACGGTATCGACACATTAGTTAGCTTTGTCTGGAGGCCTTACAAGGATTGTGATTTATGGGTTGGTGAGGACGACCATTTTCCATGGTATTGTCAACTGAGGTACCTGATAGGTTAGACTGTGCAGTCTCAACATAGTATTGAGATGTACTTTCCAGAGCGGGTCAGACGATAGTTGAAGAGAGGTAGGGTGTTCCAGTTGGTACAATGGAGTTTGCACGATCCTCATGAGAGGTACATCAATAGGGACACAAGATAGTAGTGACCACAACTGAGTAGGAGATTGACACTCCGTAGCCAGTGTAGTGGGGTTGGAGAGGAGGCGATGCAAATATAGGGATGACTCCCGAGTGCGATGCATGGTGGAAGACACACAAGCTATCACTATATATAGATCCAGAGCAGCTGACGCCTATAGAGCACAAATGTAGGGGTCCAAGAGGCTGGAGAGGAGACAGGGGATGGAGGGGTGAAGAGAGAGGAGATGTAGGATGGGGAGACGGGGGAGGAGAAGATGATGGAGGCGATGGTTGGGGAGGAGACCGTCACAGGAGGAGGAGGAATGGAGGACAACGGGAAGTGAGACATTTATCACCGATTCAGGAGGAGGAGGATTAGCCAGAGGTGAGGGCAACGTTGGAGATGGAAGTGGAGGAGGGAGAGCAACATGCAGAGATGCCAGCTCTAGAGGTGGCACACCCAGAGGTAGAGACGATGGGGGTTGAGGAGCATGTAGAGGAGAGACATGAGGAGCATTTAGAGGATCCAGAGATGGAAGAGGAAAAGAGAGTCCTCCAAGAGAGGATTATCATGGGGATGGGGGAGGAGGAGGGATTGGAGGAGGGAAGGGTCAGAGTAGATGAGGGCAGTGCATAACAAAGGACAACTACCCTAAAAGATCAGGTACAGGCCCTAGAGGCTGAGCTGAGGATAGTGACAATAGAGAGAGATGACCTTAAGGTTGAGAGGGACACTTTGCAGACTGAGAGAGAGCTAGTTGTCATCAACCAACAACATACTGATCATAGGATGATAGAGTTTACAACCACATGCACTGGATCTGTAATTGATGTTGCATGGGAGTACGCTAGGGCTAGTAGGGCAATGCAATATTACAAAGATCTATATGAGAGGGTTGTTCTGCCAGAGAGGAGAGAGATGACATTCTCACAGATTGAGAGTGGTTCATATAACAGGACACACAACAGGACCCATAGCAGGTGCTCCCAGAATAAGTCAGAGAGTACAGAGACATCAGCCCTGAGATGGTCCAATCCCTATGACAGGCCTTCTACTGTAGAGCATAGGTCATTAGACACACCTCGACGAGAGGACAGGGAGGCACTAGGATCAGGAGAGTAGGGTAGCCCAGGCTAGAGCATATTTTGATATTTTGTATATGGACACTGTATTTTGATTGTCAAGGCTACTAGCTCCATTTTTTATAGACATGAGACATCTTGACATTGTACCTATGACACATTTTGAGCGATATATGATATGATTTTTGGCTGCGGTTTATGATATGCAATTCTATTGGATTATGCATTATGTTATGCTATGGATGTTCATGGTTTTATCATGTCTACTTATGCATTCTATATGATCATGCGATGGTTTAGTATGATGGATGATTATGCATTTATGATTATGTTATGGATGTTTACGCCTTTATGATATGTATGGATTATGAATGCAATATGGATGACCTAATTTTATGCTGCAATGTGATATTTAAATGTAATAAATGATGATGCGATGGGATTCCTATGGTTAAAAATGTTTAATGTAAAATGTGATGTATAATATGATATGCCATAATGTTACTATGAATGATGTGCAATGTATATGAAATATAATGCAATGTATATGAAACGTAAGGCAATGTGATGTATGATTGTGATAAATGTCGATGTAATGAGACACCTATAGATTATGTATGTAATGATGAGAAATGTAAATCCTAAATGTAATGTATGATATGATATGCCATAATGTTATGCAATTTTTATGAAATTTGATGCAATGTGATGCGATGGATGGAAATGAACTATGATCATAATCTAAAATGCAATGTCATGATTGGTTATTTGCTAATGCAATGAAATGTTAATGCTATATGGATAATTCATATGTTTTTGTATTTTCTTATGCAAATATATGTGCTGATAATGCTTTCTATAATGCTTCCTAACATGATTGTGTATGCAAGATATTTTTGTGTGTCACAGGACTCTATCAAGATGCAGACGAAAGAAATGTTAGCGTGGAAGATATGGAGGTTAGCATGGAAAATGACAAGGAAGATGGAATGTTAGACGAAAAAATGACAAAGGACAAACTTTCATGCTTTTATATTTGTCATCATCAGGCGGAAAAATTATCGCAAATGGAGCACAAAAACCATGGTATGACATAGAACAAGGTGTGCAAGGTGACCATTTGTGAGAGACAAGCAGTCAAAAGACAAGAAATGCCTCGACTCATACTAAGGAACCAATTATCCTAGTATTTTTGCCAATACAAACCACAAACAACAAGCAAATAAAATAGATCATGATCCATCATTGCTCCTCTAAATCATTTGATAGGATATCCTTGAGGTAGCTAGTAACATGACCAGGAAACAATAAAAAAAGATAGGACAAACTCATACCAACAAAGTGTTTTCCAGAGAGATAGTGTTTGCCAATAGTATTGATGAGATTGATTGATATGATCGATTAGGTTAACCAAGATGACTGAGATGACCAATTGATTGATTGTTTGACCAAAGGTGATTGATAAGTTGACAAAGGTTGATTAACTGATTTGATTGATTATGCCTGGTTTTAGGAAAGACACATCCTATATAAGGCAAGATTATGTAAACACTGAAAAATGTCCTAAGTCTGCGAGCACCATTTTTCTTGGTCATGGTCCTCCGATAATTGAATAATTTTAATTATTCAATTATGATTTATCATATTCCTCTATTAATTAAATAATTTTTAATTATTTAATTAATTCACTTTCTAATCTTTATTCTGCTATGATCAATGAAATAAATTACGTCGCTAACACCCCCTTTCTTCAATAATTAAATAAATCATTATTTATTCAATTATTTATCTTTCATCATTTGTCTATAGTTAGATAATAGTAATTATTATTTGACCTTTTCATTCTTCTATAATTAAATAATTGTCAAAATTATTTAATTATGTGTCATTCTCCTCCCCTTTGAATAAATAATTCAAATCAATTATCAATGTCTAATTTCCACCTCTCCCCATTTAATTAAATTGATTTTATAAGTTGATTTAATTGAATGCTCATTTTTCATTTTCCTCAAATAAATAATTCGAATGAATTATTTATCCTCCACTTGTCCATTTCCTCCATTTCCCTTTTCCGAATAAATAATTTAAATAAATCATTTATGCCTCTCTTTTGGTCAAAGACACCCTGTCATTCATTTATGTCATAGCCTTTATTTATGTCATAGCTGTCAACATCATGGCTCCTCCATGAATGGAATATTCTGGTTGCATCCATTCTCATCTGTCGATCTTGGAATCTTTCTAGAAAATCGATCTCGGTCGTCCGTTCAAATGGTTGTCTATAAAAGCAACCTTCCTCTCCCATTTTGTCTCCAACTTTCTACTTACTATTTGCAGGTATTTGCACAAGTAAAACAACAAATTTGAGGGAAAAGTTTGCAAAAGGAGAAATAGGAGAGGCAAGGGAAGTGATTCAAGTTCAAATATGGGGAGTATTGTGATTTGATGCTTTTATTTTCCTTATGCTTTCATTGTTTTCTCTTGTTTGGATTGGGTTTGTATCTTAGAGGTGTTGGCTGTCACTTTATGGAGGCTAGGAATGATTTTAACCCCATCTTACATTGGTGAACTTGATGCGAACAACATAATGGCTGCATCTTCATAGATTTGATAATATACATCACAGTTTTTTTCATAGATTTGATCATATTGTCATTTTCATAGCTGCACTTTCATAAATCAATAACAAAAATTTAAAAAATAAGCAAATAGGATAAACATCATAGTTGTATTTTCATTTTCATAACTTCATTTTCAAGATTTGATTATATAACTACAATTTATCATTTTTCGTAGCTGCATTTTCATAAATCAATCAAAAAAGAAAAGAAAAACAAGCAGGATAAATATTACAGCTGCATTTTTCATAGATTGGATTATATTATCATTTTCATAACTGCAATTTATCATTTTCATAGCTACAATTTATCATTTTCATAGCTACAATTTATCATTTTCATAAATCAATCATATTTCATCCAGATAACAAAAAAATAAATGAATAAATAAAATTCATTCAATAGAAAATGAACTTCAAATTTTTTGAATGCCCACAACACAAATAACTTTTTTTGATTTGCTAGATTGTGAGGCTTAGAAAATACTGAAACTTGGTAGGTAAATACATGTTGGCAGAATTTTCGATAAGGAGTTCTTCCTTATAGCAATAGTCACAACATTTCCACTTTCAACGAATCGTGCAGTCACAACATTTAGATTTAACTTTTAATTTAGCTTTTAAATTTTAATTAGATTTAGTTTTTAACTTTTAATTTAGATTTAGCTTTTAATTTCTAATTTAGATTTAGCTTTTTAGCTTCTAATTCAGATTTAGCTTTTTAGCTTCTAATTTAGATTTAGCTTTTAATTTTAATTTAGCTTCTAGCTTTTAGTTTAGATCTAATTTCTAATTTAGA
This sequence comes from Sequoia sempervirens, assembly GCA_007258455.2. Lineage (NCBI taxonomy): Eukaryota > Viridiplantae > Streptophyta > Pinopsida > Cupressales > Cupressaceae > Sequoia > Sequoia sempervirens. The sequence goes on from VDFB02000007.1 coordinate 3,477,259, forward strand.
TTTAGCTTTTTAATTCAGATTTAGTTTCTAATTTAGATTTAATTTAGAATGTAGATTTAGTTTTTAATTTAGATTTAGTTTCTAATTTAGATTTAAATTTTTAATTTAGATTTAGTTTTAATTTTTATTTCAGATTTAGTTTTTAATTTAGATTTAATTTAGAAGGTAGATTTAATTTTTAGTTTAAATTTAATTTAGATTTAATTTACTTTAGGATTAATTTAGTTTAGAATTAATTCTAATTTAGATTTAATTTAGATTAACCTTAATTTTTTTAATAAAAAGGGGTAAAAACTTTATTGAAATCAATAAATTAATAGTACATAAGGATCAAGGAACCCGTAAGCTCCCACAAAGAAAATACCAGAACAACCACCTAAAATAAAAACCACCATCCATGTAGCCATCAACAACGTATCCTTCCATATCATCAGCAATGACCCTCTCTAAATCATGAACATACTTAGGGGATAACTATCTCCACCCCTCAATCTTCCAATTATCCTCATGCCTTGAAGCACACTTAGCCAAACAATCAACAACCCTATTCCATTCTCATGAAACGTGGACAAAAGACACCACTTATAAAGTATAGCACCCTACAAAATATGTCAAACCACCAACACAATCTGCCAATTAACCTCAACCACCTTTTTCTCGAGCAACATATTAACAATAATCTGTGAATCAGATTCACAAATAATATTTCGCCAACCCAAGGCACAAGTGTGCTCAATAGCCCAAAGAATCTCCAACCCTTCCATAAAGTTGTTAGAATGCCACCCTTTATGGATGGAGAAAAAGAAAATGACCGAACTAGAATAGTCCCTGCCAATACCACCAATCCCAGTAGGCCCAGGCTTACCCCTAGAGGAACCGTCTGTATTAATCTTTAGAAAATCTATTGGAGGAGGTAACCAACTTCCAACCCTTTGAACCTTCTTTTTAGCCCTCCTTCCTCTTCTGACACAAGCAGAGACTAGAGTCAACCCCTGCAAGCCCAATCTATTCATAATCTCATCATCGCTTCTTTCCAATGGAAAAGCCACTTCACATTTGGCTTCCATCGTCTCCTAGATCATACCAACAATTATGTGCCAAACCTGTTGAACCATCATCCTATCCCCACAAAAAATTCTACTATTCCATTCCAACCAAATATTCCAAAGGATGAATGTAGGACCAATGCTCCACACAATCTGAAGGAAAGAGGCCTAAGAAGGGGGTCTTCCTAGACTGCTCCAGAACTCAACAAGGGAAAATGCATGAAATCAAGGATGTTTCCAAACATCCCACCACAAATACTAGAGCAACATAGAATAAGGACAACAAAAAAACAAATGGGAAGAATCCTCCTCACTGCAGTCACACAGAACACAAATAGAGGGACCCTGGAATCCTCGCTTACGAAGATTATACCATGTCAAACATTTATTCCAAGCCAAAGTCCACACAAAACAATTACATTTTGGCCATGAAAAATTGTTCCACAAAAATTTCCACCAAGGGACCTCCACCCCCCAAACTTATGAGACAACAACTCCTGATATCCACTAGCCACAGTGAAAGCACCCTTAGGATTCAGGCTCCAAGCCAGAATATCCTTATCCCTAAGGGAACTACATTTTCTACCAACCAAAATATTTTGAAGCACAACACAATCTTCCTCCAACCTAAGAACAGGTCAATCTCCAAGATCCTTCCACCTAGCCATCCCACCTACCCACATAAATACAAATTCTTAAAATCACTCACCCTTGACCAACCAGCCTCCAAGAAGCATTGACATAGATTCCCCAAATTAGGATACTGATGCATAATGGGGGAAAGCCATCCCAAGAATTTGACCAAAAGAGAGCCTCAACCCCCAATTACATATCTAGAATAGGCCCTCCTTGATTAGCTTAGCCCTTTTCTTAAGTGTTCCCCAAATCATAGAACCTTTCCCCACCAGAGCAAACCTGGGAAGCTCCTCCTTTAGAACCCTTGGAAGGTACTTGTAAGATAAAATATTGGCCCATATATGATCCTTCTCTACACACCACCTCCAGTAAATTTTTGTAGCCAATGCCAATCCAGACCAAGTCGCCTATTGCAATCCAAGCCCCCCAAACTATCTCGAGCTACACACAATATCCCACTTTACCAGGCTTCACTTGGATGAAGACAAGCTACTTGCCCATAAGAATTATCTAGCCAGAGATTTCAAATCCTTCACAAACCCACCTGGAGCCACCTGTAACATGCACCTATAAATAGGAAGAGCCTGCACCACAAATTTTAGTAGCTGAACATGACCAGCAAAGGACAACCATCTATGAGTCCAATTGATTAACCTTTGCATGAAACTTGTCCAGAATATTCTGCCATGATTCCCTAGGAAGTCTACCCATAGAGATAGGAATACCAAGATAAGTTAAAGGGAGAGAACCAATCTGGAACCTCAAGCTACGAGCAATCCTTTGTTGAATAAGCCTCAGAGTATTGAAGAAAAAAATGGAAGATTTATCTTCATTAATCCTTTGACCAAAAGCAACAAGGTAGATATCCAAAACCTTGCAAAAATACGTAGCTTCTTTGATCTTAGCCAAATCCATCAAGGTAGTATCATCCACAAATTACAGGTGAGATTGAGGAGGAAAACCATTTCCCCACCTCCATCCCTAGATAAAACCCAACTCCACATTATGTTTCACCAGTCTCCCCAGGCCTTCCGCAAGAAGAATAAATAAATAAGGAGAGAGAGGATCCCCTTGACGAAGATCCCTAGAAGCACTAAAAAGAGAGGAAGGCTCACCATTTATCAACATTGAGAAGGAAGTGGGGGTAACATAACACATTACCCACTAGACCCACTCCTCAACAAAACCAGACACAATAAATTTTTTTTGCAAGAAGGACCATTTCACTCTATCATAAGCCTTCGCCATATCTAGCTTGATGAACATAGCCTTTTCTTTCGAGGATGCCATAGAATGTATGGTCTCATAGCAATGACCACCCCATCCAAAATTTGGCTATCCTCCACAAAACCACTTTGTTCCTCCCAAATAATCCCTCCAAGCCATTGCTTCAACCTTTCGACAATCAGCTTGGAAATGATTTTATAAACCACATTATAGAGGGAAATGGGTTGAAATTGACTTAAACGATCTACCTCCTCACATTTGGGAATGAGAGAAAGGAATGCAAATTTTCAAGCCCACAACATATGCTTATTCCTTTGAGACTCACGAACCACCTCCAAAAGGTCCAACTTAATGATATCCCAAATTTTTTAATAAAACTCAACCGAAAATCCATCAGGGCCCAGGGTTTTCCCTTTCTTCATCTGGAAAACAATAGCCTCTAATTCCTCCAATGAGATATTGCTCAAAGGATGCTCATTCATCTCCCCAGTGACCACAAAAGGGATACAAGACAAAACTTGGTTTTCTTCTGCCAAACCATCCTAAGAATCCTCTCTAAATAATGAAGCAAAGAACTGTGAAGCTTCTCTAGACATATCCTGCAAAGAAGACAAATGCTCACCCTTGTCCTTCACAAGAATAGGAAAAAGCGGTGTTTTTGTCTCCCTCCTATAACCACTCAACTCGAGCCTTCTGTTTCCAATAAATTTCCTCATGCAACTCACACTCTTCCAAAGATTTCAAAGTTCTGGCCTCCTCCCTAATTAAATCCTCAGAAAGACCACACTCCCTTATCTCCCAAGTGATGACATCCAAGTTAGCTTGAGCAGAAACCTTAGCATGAAAAATATTGCCAAAGCCCTGCCTATTCCACCTTTTAAGTTGGTATTTAACATATTGCAGTATAGAAAAATAATACATAGTAGTGCCAAAAGCAGGTCTTCCCCTCCTCCACCATTCAACCGCATGCACCTGCAAAGAGGAATTTCTTAACCACATAAGTTGAAACCTGAAAGATGGGGACCGTGCCACACGAGCCAAAGTAGTAGATAACTTAATAGGCCAGTGATCCAAGCCCCTCAAGTCCAAAATCTCCTAGCAAGTAGACAACCATCCTCCAACCCAAAAACATGACACCAAGAAATAATCAAGTCTCTCAGCAATACAACTCTCCTTCAATCTCCTATTGGTCCAAGTCAACTGACCATTCTAAGGCTTAATGTCAACCAGATTCAAAGAAGAAATGCTATCATGAAAAAGGAAAGCAGAGGGCTCCAATCTTGCAATACCACCCTTCTTCTCATCCAACTCAATAATGACATTGAAATCACCCACAATAATCCAAGGAAACAAAGGAGCAAGGCTCCAAACGAAATTAATATGAGACCACAATAACTGCTTACCAGGAAAATCAGTAGGCGCATAAATGTTTGTAAAAAAAATATTTTCCCCCAACTCCAGACTTGAAGCAACCACAAAATGGAAGATTTGGAGGACAACCACCAAAGAGGATGAATCTTCAATGGATTCCATAGGCAAGTCACTCCCCTTGCATTACCATGAGCCCCAATACATTGGCACCCACCTCTCCCCCACAACTTAGGCAACAAACCAATCATACCTTCAACAGTTAATGTAATCTCCTATAAAAAAAGAACATCAAGAGAATGAGTTCTCAGCAAATCACGATTATCTTTTTGTTGAGGGCCACTGTTCAAGCCCCTTACATTCCGAGAGAGGATGATCATTTTGGAGGGTTAGAAAAATGTGAATCTAGGGTCTTAATAGACCCAGACTCCACCAAAGTCTCCCCCATAAACTTTATTTTCTCAAAATCCTTATTTCTCCCAACTTTAGAAGACTTCTCAACAACCCCTTTCTTTTGGTATTTCTGAAGAATTCCCAGCGAAGGAGAAGCCTTACTGCTTTTTACCAATTCTGACCCCACTTTCACCAATGGAGCAGAGATCTCTCCCTCCCCCATATTTGTATCCATAAGAGCCTCAAAACTTCCCTGAGCCGCCAAACTCAGATCCATTTCCATTTGCAAAGCACCAGTCTCCTGAGAATTTTGGTTGTAATATGGAATAATTCCTTCTTGAACCCCCTCTAAAACAAGCTGATCTAGAAACATCATTCCTGGATTCACCTCTTGCTGACTAAGATCATCTAGAACCTCAAATCTATTAAAAGTATCTCCTGCCTGGCGCTCCTTAAGAGTCCTCTTTTGACCCCAGTTCCTATTATGTGCCTTAGCAGGAATAAAACCCTCCGCCTAAACTACCTCACTAGAAACGGGGTCCTTGCCTTTGTCAACCTTAGGAGGGTTGCTAGGAGGCTGAGCAGCCTGAGACCCAAAAGATTTAGACTTCAGGCATCTCCTCTATAGATGTCCATATTCTTGACAAAGATGGAAACAAAAGGGAAAAGTCTCATAATCAAGTTGTTGCACCCAAGAGCATGAACCCGCACGAATTTCCAATGAATTTTGAAGAGGGTTATTTAAATCCATTTCAACACAAATGCGAGCAAAAGTCATTACCTTTCTATCCTAAGTTTGCTAAGAAGGACCCACCAGTTTTCCCAGCAGCGAAGCAACTCGATGCAGAATGTCATTGAGCCAATATTCAACTAGAAATTTGGGGAGACGAACCCACACCAGAACCTGATTCAAAAGATCCTCTAAAGGATCAAAACCCGCATGCCAATGTTTAATAAATAAACCCACCTGGTTGTGTAAATAAGGCTCACCTTCAAACACCCTATTGTGATCCGCCATGCAATTAAATGTCACCATGAAGTAAGTGTCAACTAACATTATTTCCATCTCCTCCTCCGGGGACCAAGTACAGTGAGCCCATGATTCAAAAATTTGGAGTGAAACTCTCATTCCCAAAAATTTGCAAAACAAATCATGTTTCAAGAAATAATCAATGTCCTCTGCAATTGATTCAGGTTGAATGACCAATGCTGACCTATCTTTGGTGCATTCCAGGCACCCATTTATCTTCGGTATATGAGATCCACCAACTGGAACAAATCCACCATTACTTGTATCATTAGAAATTAAATTGTTATTAAAAACCCTCAGTGAATGATTTGGAGAAGAAGCTCCAAATGCTGCTCAAAAATCCATAGGGGATTTGACCCCTAATGTCTCCCCTGGGGCCATGCTGAAGGAAACTCAAAGACCTTACCAAGTCAAACAAGATCAACCCAAGCCAGCCAAGGCCAGACCCAAAAAAACAAAACTCAACCCAACTAAATAGACAATATACACAACCTTTTGTAGAACCACAGAGAGAAGAGAAGGATTTTCAAACACAAAAACTCCTCCCCACTAGCACACCCCACACACTAGCAAGCAAAAGCACACAAAAGAGAACAATCCCCCAGAGAATTCAACAAACCCACCCAGTAGTAAAACATAGTCAACGAAGGCGATTAACAAAGGATAAACGAAATGCATAGAGGGGTCGACCCTCATGTAGGCCGTGTAGCAACCTACACCACATGAAATGCCATCGCAACTCCAAAATCAACTACAAATTAACCTTAATTTAGATTTTAGTTTAAATGTTAATTTTTTTAGTTTAATTTTAGTTTTGTGGCTAATTTTTCTAATTGGGATTTTGTGCGGGTTCACATGTTAGAGGCTGGAAAGGTGAAAGCATAATTATACATTTTCCAAAGACTGAAAATCAAAGAAACTACTAATGACATTTGGTGCAAGACGTTTCTTGAAGACTTGATTTTGAAATCAATTTTATTTTAATATAGCAAACACTTCAATTGGTGCTTAAAAATAACAACTATCTTCTTTCACATAGATTTAACTAGGGGGTAAATAATTATTGTTTTCCATGTTTGAAGGATGGTAGGTATTATGCTCTCACCTTGTGCAAACTCGGTGATCAGAAAGCCAAACCCATATGTTTTTGTGTTCACCCATTAGAGGGCCTACCTTGGTGGGAAAAATTACTCACCCCAAGGGAATGACCAAAAGTGATAACAAGCTAAAGCCAAGCTCTTCCAAGCCACTATAAATAAATGTGCTTATTGACTAAAGTCAGTTAGCAACAGGTGTGGATGTGTCATACCGACAAGTGCCACCCTCAGTAGCCCCATGAGCTATGTAAAAATCCTTCCTTAGGGAAAGGACTGGGAGGCCTCTTGACTACCATAGTCTTGAGCTAATCTTTCCGCATGTATGGCCACCTTGAACAAATTCCCTTACTAGACACCTCTTATTTTTAGAAGCCAAAATCCTTCTATTTGTTGGTGCAGGAGGTTGGACCTCTGAACCTGTCCCACATTTTCACAGTTCAAAGTAGAGATGGAAAATTCCTCTTTGGGGAATTAAGAATTTGGTATGCTTGAGAAGTGAGTGCACTGTAAGGGGGAGCATGTGCTAACAAGTTCCTAGGCTATCTGCTCTGAATAGGCGCAACTAGAGAAATCTAAGTGGGAACCCAACACATATTGTCCTTGCCAACCATAGGATTAGTGCTTATTTTTATTGAAATAAAACATCAAAACCTGTTGGAAATATGTGCCTCAATCTCACAGGCTGAAACCTTTGGAAGAGAAAAGTCGGTATAACCTTCATTGTCTGGCCGACTAGCAGCTGTGAAACCTTATGAAATGTTCAGGTCGCCGAGACCTTGTTGATGTCTTGTCGAATGGAGCTTATCGCTGTGACATGTTGATCGCTGTGATAGTTTCTATCTCTCACCGCTCAGGGAGATCTCTGGCCGACAATTTAGTTTCTGTGATGGTCGGAGAGACTCATGGCGACTGGTGTCATTGGAGTAACTCAAATACTTCGGTATGAAGTCTTATCAAGATGGTATGTCTCGCCGACATGGTGTTACACTTGTGGTCATCAGAGTAACTCATATGCTTTGGTATGAAGTCTTGTCGATATGGAAAGTCTCACTGATAGTTATACACTTGGAGTCTTCGCGGTAACACAAAGGCTTCGGTGTGAACTCTTGGCGACGGGTGTTGGTCTCACTGATGTTGTGGGATAGTCTATTGTCGGTATGACTCATGGCGACTATTTGATCTCGGGGTGACTTGAAGACTTCGGTAAGAACTCTCAGCAATAACGGTAAGTCTTACCGACTGTTGGAAATTTTGGAATGACTTGGGAACTTTAGTATGATGTCTCACTGAAGAGCGATAGTCTCATCGAAGGGAAAACTGATATCTATGTAACCTTTGAACATCGGTATGATGTCTCATCGAATAACGATGGTCCTGCCGAATAGCGATACATGTGATGGATATCGGTATGATGTCTTGGCGACAAGGGGAAGTCTGAGTGACTACTTGTGAACTCGGTGTAACCTCTTGCCGATAGTGATGAGTCTGGCCGATATCGACAGTAAGATTTTATGGCATCGGAGAGACACAGTTAGTGTCTCACCGACATGTGAATAAGGTTTGAACGCCTTTGACTGAGTGATGACTATCCTACGTGGTGAGTCTACGACCAATCAAAGAAGTCGAATGGGAACCGTTGGAATTTAGTCTGTTGTGGCCGTTCTGTGAGGAAGTTCAAGAGACAGGGACGACATGGATATATTTTGTAAGTGCAGATGATGTTCGGTTCGATGGATGTTCGATCAATGTTCGATGTACAGTTGGATGAATAGTTTGATGTATGATCAATGTGAATTCAATTTTGAAAGATTGTAACTTGAATGTTGTTTACAAGGTTGATCATTGAATCTGCTGTTGTAATTTGACATCAGAAAGATAAGTCTGATCTTTGTATGTAATCTCCATTACTGTAATGCAAAGTGACTTTTCTTGGTGTGGTGGGTTTTTCTCCTATAAGGGTTTTCCCATGTAAATCTGGTGTTCATCTGTGTATGATTATTTCTCTGTTTCTGTTATTGCTTTCAAGTGTATCTTAATTGGTTTGTAATTGAAAATTTAAAAGCACCTCTGCATTCTTCCCTGAGGTTTTGACGTTAGGAGAGTTGTTTCCACACCTTAGCTTTCCTTACAAGTTGTATCAAAGCCTGACCAGTTGTGTTATCCTTGTGGGTATGTTGGGTTTTTTGAGTCAATTTATGTGGGAGTCTTGTAGAAGTTTGGTAATTCGAGTTACAGGTTAAGATGGCAAACACGCCAGGAAAGATTGAAATTGAGAAATTCAATGGCAGCAATTTTGAGTTGTGGAAACTTAAAATGGAAGATCTGTTGGTTGATCGTGATCTTTGGATTGTTGTGTCTGGAATGAAACCTATAGGCATGAAGCAAGAGGATTGGGACCTTGCAGATAGAAAATCAAAGGGGCTGATAAGGCTCTGTTTAGTAGACTCTGTTCTTTTGAATGTTCATGAAGAAAATACTGGAAGCTATTTATCAGGGCAAGTCCTTGGTGAATAAATTGTTCTTGAGGAAGAAGTTGTATGCTTTGAGAATGCAGAGGGAGGATCTGTTGCTGATCATTTGAACGCTTTCAACATGTTGATTGCACAGTTAACATCTATGGGTGTGAAGATTGATGAAGAGGATCGCTGTATGTTGTTATTGTGTTCTTTGCCAGATTCTTGGGATCACCTGGTGATGGCTATTGGGAGTACAACATCCAGTTTCAAGATGGAAGATGTTGTTGCTTCTTTGTTATCAAAAGAGATGAGAAGGAAATCTTCTGAGATGGCGAAGGAGGCCCTTGTTGTTAGAGGAAGGTCAAAAGAGAAAGGCAAGAAGAAGGACAAGAAGTCCAAATCCAAATAAGAGGGGAGATCAAAGTCTCCTAGTAAGAAGTCCACGGTGAAGTGTTGGAATTGTGGGCAACCTGGTCATGTCCAAAAGGATAAGAGGAGAAAAAGAAGAAGAAGAAGAATTCTTTCGACTATGATTCTTCTCAGAGTGATGCAGATGCCTTCATTGTAGCCTTGGCTACACAGGTATCAGATGATGTTTGGCTAATTGATTCTGGAGTATCTTTCCACATGACATCTCATAAAGATTGGTTCATGAAGTATGAAGAATACAATGGTGGGAAGGTGTATTTGGCAAGTGATTCATCTTTGGAAATTGTTGGTCGTGGAAGAGTCAGAATTCAATTCCCTGATGGAAGAGTGAAGGGAATCAATGATGTAATGCATATACCAGGTCTGGCTCGAAATCTACTTTTGTTAGTAAGCTGAACGATATTGGAGTGCAAGTCACATTCTCTGGAAATGGTTGCAAGATGACTAGAGGCTCTATGGTGCTAGCAAGGGGTTCTCAATTGGCACCTTGTATAAGTTGGATGCACATGCTGTTCAATGTAATAGTGTCTCGTAAAGTCACAGAAAGCTACTCATGGAGGAAAAGAGGGAAAAGTTCATGATGGTGTAAACTCTATGGAAGTTAAACTTCCAGCAGAAAAGACTATGCTCTGGCATCATAGGCTAGGCCACATTGGTGAGAAAGGTTTAAAAACCTTGAAGAATAAAAACTTGGTTGAGGGGCTTGATGATTGTAACCTCAAATTCGAGTTTTGTGAACATTGTATATATGGAAAACAACACCGTATTTCTTTTTATTCCAATCCTCACAAATCTTCTAGTTGTTTGATTATATTCATCTCCGACAGCTTGGTCCAATGAATGTTCATTCTTTGTCTAAGTCAAGGTACTATGTATCGTTAGGGGCTTCGCCGAGCTCCGGGGCCATAAGGTGTTCTGCATAGGTTTCACCATGGGTTCGGACTCTCCCATTTTCTCCCTGCGGTACCGTTGGTGTGTCCCGCCAAAGATCACTGGTCACGGTAAAAGTTTACCTGGTAGTGGGTTATATGGGGCCGTGGTTAACCCGGATTCCCCTGCTAAAAAAAAAAAAAAAAAGGTACTATGTATCGTTTATTGATGATTATTCAAGAAGAGCATTTGTTTATTTTTTGAAAAGTAAATCAGAAGTGTTCAGTCGGTTTAAGGAATTTAAAAACCTTGTAGAAAATCAAACTAGAAGAAAAATAAAATGTTTAAGGATGGATAATGGCGGTGAATTTTGTTCTAATGATTTTGAGAGGTACTGTAAAGATCATGGAATTAAAAGACATAAAACTACACCTTATACTTCGCAGCAAAATGGAGTTGCAGAAAGGTTCAACAAGACAATGATGGAGAGAGCATGAAGTATGCTGAGTAGTGCTAGCTTGGAGGAGAAGTTCTGGGCTGAGGCAGTTGCTACAACATGTTACTTGATAAAACGTTCTTTGAATTCCTCTCTTGTTGAGAAAACAACTTTGGAAGCATGGTCTGGTAAGAAGCCCTCTCTAAGACATATTCGTGTTTTTGGCTGTGAGGCATATGCATATGTGCCGAATGAGAAAAGATTTAAGTTGGAGAACAAGGCTGTCAAATGTATTTTTATTGGCTATAGTGCTGGCATAAAAGAATACAAGCTTTGGAATCCTGATACGGAGAAGGTTCTATACAACAGAAGTGTTATCTTTCGTGAGCTGAAGCCTTCTACTTTGGATATGCAGTCAGCGACAAAATTAGAAAACAAAAAGGATGTAGTTGAAATTCCTCCTACACCAGATAAAGAGGAATTGAAAATTCAAAATGTACCCGAAACTAAGGAGAGCTCAAGTAGTTTTGAAAGTTCTCGATGAAGAAGAACACCCAGCCTCGAAGTGAGGAGGTCAACTCGTGAAAGAAAGCAACCTGATAGGTATGGGTTCTCTTTGATAGATTCTACTTGTGCCTACGCTTTAATTTCTAGCACTGATGAGCCTAGGACTTGAAAGAGGCATTTAGAATGTCTGATTCAAACTCTTGGTTGGAAGCCATGAATGAAGAAATGTCATCATTAGAAAATAATGATACTTGGAGTTTGGTGCCCTTGCCTGAAGGTAGAAAAGTTGTTGGCTGCAAATGGGTATTTAAAAAGAAAATAGGTTTGGATGGTAGTGTGAAAAAATACAAGGCGAGGTTGGTTGCGAAGGGTTATTCCCAGGTAGAGGGAATTGATTATGGGGAAATTTTTTCTCCTGTATCTAAGCTGACATCTATCAAATTTTTTTTGTCACTTGCAACAAATAAGATGACTTAGGAGGTTGAACATGGATGTGAAGACAACATTTCTTCATGGTGATCTTGAAGAAGAAATTTATATGTCCCAGTCTAAGCACTTTGTGAAAAAAGGTAAAGAAAATTTGGTTTGAAAGTTGAAAAATCTCTGTATGGATTAAAAAAATTTCCTAGAATGTGATACCAGAAGTTTGAAACCTTTGTTTTTTCATTGGGATTTGTAAGATCAAAATTTGATCATTGTGTGTATTAAGCAAAGTCGTAGTGATCGTAGTCCTTATTATTGCCTTCATGTTGGATGATATGTTGTTCATAGGAAATAGTAAGTTAATGATTTCCGATTTAAAATCTCAATTATCTGCAAAGTTTGAAATGAAAGATCTTGGTGCAGCCAAGTATATTATGGGAATGGAAATAAATAGGGACATGAAGAGTAGAAAACTTTGTCTCACCAAAGTAAGTATGTAGCTAAGACTGCTTCTGTGAGATTTTGTATGAATGATTGTAAGCAGCTAGTTGTTGTTCTAGTTTTGTAGGGAACGGTTATCTATTGAAGATCGGCCCAAAATCTCCCATCGAGATGGAGGATATGACTAGTGTACCTTATGCTAGTGCAGTTGGCAGTTAATGTATGCAATGGTTTTACAAGGCCAACATTGCCCGCAGTGGGAATACTTAGTCGGCTTATGGCTAATCCTAGAAGGACACATTGGGATGTTGTGAAAAGAGTATTCAAATATTTGAAGGCACTTCGAATATGCTTTGTGTTACCATGGTAACTTGGTTGAATCACAAAGGACTCTCAGCATTCGAGGCTATGTGGATTCTGATTGGGCAGGGGACATTGACAGTAGAAGATCCACCAATGGATATATTTTCATGATGAATGGTGGTGCAGTGAGTTGGATGAGTAAGTGGCAAGCTGTAGTCACTTTGTCCACTATAGAGGCAAAATACATGGCAGCTACACACGCTTGTAAAGAAGCAATCTGGTTAAAACGTTTGTGTTCTAACATTGATTTTGATGCAGGGCAAATAACAATTTATTGTGACAGTCAGAGTGCTATATGTTTGGCAAAGAATCCTACTTTCCATGCCAGGATGAAACATATAGATGTACAGTATCATTTTGTACGAGATATGGTGGAGGATGGAAAGGTCTCATTAGAAAAAGTGGATACTCTGGAGAATGTTGCAGATGCATTGACGAAGCCAGTGAGCACAGACAAGTTCAGGTGGTGTGCCAATTTTATGGGCCTCAATGCCCATGAATGTTAGTAGTTTTGTTGTGCTTTGGAGGTGCCTGTGTGATCTTCGTCAAGTGGGAGATTGTTGGAAATATGTGCCTCAATCTCACAGGCTGAAACCTCTAGAAGAGAAAAGTCGGTATGACCTTCATTGTTTCTGGCCGACTAGCAACTGTGAAACCTTATAAAATGTTCAGGTTGCCGAGACCTTGTTGATGTCTTGCCGAATGGAGCCTATTGCTGTGACATGTTGATCGCTGTGACAGTTTCTATCTCTCACCGCTCGGGGAGATCTCTGGCTGATTGTTTAGTTTCTGTGATGGTCGAAGAGACTCATGGCGACTGGTGTCATCGGAGTAACTCAAATACTTCAGTATGAAGTCTTATCGAGATGGTATGTCTCGCCGATAAGGTGTTACACTTGTGGTCATTGGAGTAACTCATATGCTTCGGTATGAAGTCTTGTCGATATGGAAAGTCTCACCGATAGTTATACACTTGGAGTCTTCGCGGTAACATAAAGGCTTTGGTGTGAACTCTTGGCGACGGGTGTTGGTCTCACCGATGCTGTGGGATAGTCTATTGTTGGTATGACTCCTGGCGACTGTTTGATCACGGGGTGACTTGAAGACTTCGGTAAGAACTCTCAGTGATAGTGGTAAGTCTTGCCGACTGTTGGAGATTTTAGATTGACTTGGGAACTTTGGTATGATGTCTCACTGAGGAGCGATAGTCTCACCGAAGGGAAAAATGATATCTATGTAACCTTTGAACATCGGTATGATGTCTCATCGAATAACGATGGTTCTGCCGAATAGCGATACATGTGATGGATATCGGTATGATGTCTTGGCGACAAGGGGAAGTCTAAGCAACTGCTTGTGAACTCCGTGTAACCTCTTGCCGATAGTGATGAGTCTGGCCGATATCGACAGTCAGATCTTGTGGCATCAGGGAGACACGGTTAGTGTCTCACCGACATGCGAATAAGGTTTGAACGCCTTTGACCGAGTGATGACTATCCTACGTGGTGAGTCTATGACCAATCAGAGAAGTCGAATGGGAATCATTGGAAGTTAGTCTGTTGTGGCCATTCTGTGAGGAAGTTCAACAGATAGGGATGACATTGATATATTATGTAATTGCAAATGATGTTCGGTTCGATGGATGTTCGATCAATGTTCGATGCATAGTTGGATGAACAGTTGGATGTATGATCAATGTGAATTCAATTTTGAAAGATTGTAACTTGAATGTTCTATTCAAGGTTGATCATTGAATCTGCTGTTGTAATTTGACATTAGAAAGATAAGTCTGATCTCTGTATGTAATCTCCATTACTGTAATGCAAAGTGACTTCTCTTGGTGTGGTGGGTTTTTCTCCCGTAAGGGTTTTCCCATGTAAATTTGGTGTTCATTTGTGAATGATTATTTCTTTGTTTCTGTTATTGCTTTCAAGTGTATCTTAATTGGTCTATAATTGAAAATTTAAAAGCACCTCTGCATTCTTCCCTAAGGTTTTGACGTTAGGAGAGTTGTTTCCGCACCTTAGCTTTCCTTACAAAACCAGATAAAAAAAAGTGCTTGATACTATTTTATGTGTTTTCCAATCATATTTCTTTAGAAACAATCAAAATCTGGATCAAAACCATTTCAAAAACATCTAAACTATCAAAACAACATTATGAAAAACCGCAAATATCAGATACAGAGCCACAACTATTATTGTGAACTGTAGCTGAGAACTAGAAAACTACAACTGACTTTCTAAAATTTAATTGTTAAAAATAGAGCCGCATTTGATAACCTAAACAGTAACTGTGTGACACATTCCTTGAAAAATGAACAACAATTGTTTGCTAAAAAAAATCTTCTAAAATTTGTGTCCAAAATACGATCAAAACTGTTTCACAATGACCTTTGACTGATAAACCAGAGACTTGCAAGATTCATCACCTCATTCTAGCATTACCATTAGGGATACATTGCATTATAGGTTACCTCCCTCAATCCTTTGCATTTCATTAACCAAACTTTGATCTTTAGGTTGCATTTAGGCTTTTAGATTTTTAACATAGGAAGACCTTTGAGCTTTTCAAAATTCTTGGTTACGTATTATACTTGTCATTGACCACTATCCTTCATATTATCGATCCTTTTCATTATCGCCCTTACCACATTTGAGTCTTAAGCTTTTGTCCTAGCCTTGACTCAACCTTATTAAAATTATCTCCTTGGTTACCACAAATGGTCAATGACACTTGGAATTGTTACCTTGGGTTCACATTAGCTTGAATGTCATCCTTTGTTTAAAATTTTAGGATTCCTTTGCATCTAGATTGCATCCTTATCCCAAAAATACAAAAAAAAGAAGCTCATTTTACCTTTACCTTAGCACCATATCAATTAGTCAATCTTTCATCCATTAGTTTAATTGTCCTTGCATTTTTTACCTTCATATTAACCCTAGTTGCATTATTACCTTAATCTTCAATTAGCATCATTTAGTCACCTTATCATCATCCTTGATCATTAGCATCCTTTAGCATCCATTAGCTTCATCCTCATCTTGCACTAGCCTCATTATCCTTAAATACTCAAGAAAATCCAAAAATATAGTTTAGTTCATCACCATCTTGTATTACCCTTCAACTTGCAAAAGTCTCACATGGTTGAAACAAGGTCAAAAACCAAATGAAAGGACATGGATTTCCTAAGTGTCCCTTTTCATGACAATACCACAGATTCAAATCACTCTACACCTCGAAAGAACACACCACAAAGAGAAAAAAATGATCCTTGGGAAGACCTAAACCTAGAAGAAGTCAAAGATAAATTGAGCCCTCAAGAAATTGAAAGGGCTTATCAAGATCCAAGAGTTTTAAGCATAGTTGATCAACTTTTTAGTACAATCCAAACAAGTTTTTCTATGGACTAGCTAAAAAGGGTGCCAAGTTATCTCAAGGTTTTGATGTATCAACCATTATAGAAGAAGAAATTGAAAATCCATTTGGCATGCCCTCATCACAACAAGTGTCAAACATACCCCTTGGGACAGCCACACACATGACTACCACTACCACCACACACATCCCAAACATTCCAACAATTGGAAACAAGGTAACCCATACCGCTACACAGGGAAAAACTTTCACACTTGGAAATTCCTCAAACACCATGGGTAAAACCTTCATGAACCACCTTTTTTAAAACACAAATCAAGGTTCCACATCACAAGGTCCTACACCTTTGATCCAAAGTCTAAACCAAGGTCACACATCCTTGACCCAAAATGAAAACCAAGGTTCTATACCTACATCCCAAAACACAAATCAAGGGTCCTTGTTCCAATTCCAAAGTACACCTTCATCAAGTCAACTTCCACCAAATAAGTCTAGAAAGGTGCACATCATCTCACGAAATTTCCCAAATCAAAACCATAATCAAGGGTCTATTCCATCACTTCAAAATAAAAATCAAGGGTCCCTTCCACCATTCCAAAATTCTATTCAAGGACCTACACCCACATGTCAAAATATCAACCAAGGACCTACACCCTCACTTCAAAATTTCAATCAAGGGACCATTCCTTCATCTCAAAATGTCAACCAAGGAAACATCCCTTCACATCAAAATATCAATCAAGGGCCTACACCTTCATGTAAAAACATTGATCAAGGTTCCACACCTCCATTTGCAAACCAAAGATTAAATTTTCAAAATCAAAACATGAATCAAGGGTCCATACCTCAATTCCAAAATACCATACCAAATGCAAACACGACCTTTGGAACAAATCTAAACACCAATTTCATTCTGAATCAAAACAACACACACCCACATGCCAACCAAGGTCCCATGTCACAAAGCATCAATCCTAATTCAAATCCGACATACGAACTTAATGCCAACACTATGACATCTCACCAAAACAATGCAACACCGTCCCTTGTAGACTATTTGATACAACATATGCAGACCCTTGAACAACGAATGAGAAACATGCAATTGGGAACCAACAAGAAGAAATATTTTGTGGAGGAGTTGTGCCCCTTTCCATTTGATTAAAATATATACATGCCACCCTTTCCCCCTCATTTCACAACATGACCCACAACCTTTGCCTACATATAAAGGGAAAAGGGATCTCGTGGAACACATTCAAGAATTCAACACATCATGTATGGAAGTCACATATGACCCTACCTATTTGATGAGACTATTCTCGTGAAGCCTTACAGAGCTAGCCTTAGATTGGTTTGCACACCTTCCTCCAGGAATCAAAACATGGGGTGAACTAGCTGACAAATTCATCAATCATTTTGCCTTCAATATTTAAAATGATGCCACCCTTACAACATTGAGCACAACCAAACAAGAGGAAGGGAAATCACTTACCTCGTTCTACCAGAGATGGCGAGGATTGGTTAGCAAGTTCTCTTGTCACATTCCTAAAAAATGTGTCACCATGTTTGTGGAAAATATTAATGGAGAATTGATGAGTCGAATTCAAATCCAATGTTGCACAAACTTTGAAGATATTCTTGAGAAATGTGTCCTTATTGAGAAAGGTCTTATTGCCAGAGAATTGGTCAAGATAAACAAAGAAAATCCAAAACCCAACAATGACAAAAGTAAATACTGGTCTCGAAACAAAAATATCACAAACAATGGAGTTGTTGATGCCAAACTGGTAGCCAAAGGTCCAATCATTCAACTTAAAGGTCCTTCTTCATCAAACACATCTAATGTACCAAACACCCAAACACACGACCAAAACCAAATGCTAAATGTTGTCCAAAACAATCAACAAAAAAGAGGTCCTCCCTGTGTCAAGAGAACATACACCCCCTTGGGTGAACCTACCGAATCAATCCTCAAGTGACTTTTGCAATCTAATGTCATCACAGTACCGGACACCAAAAATTATGAACCTAAATTGATCAAACCTGATTGGTGGAAAGAAGAAGAATACTATGAATACCATCATTCAAAAGGACACAAGACACCTAGATGTTGGACACTCAAGAATATCTTTCAAGACCTTAGTGAAGGTGGAACCATTTCAGTTGATAATTCACAAGGAAAAACCAATGTTGATCATACCATATTCAAGACTCCCTCCAGTTCAGGGAACAACAACAATAATTCCAATTATGTAGCTATCAAGCATGATTACAACACTATCATCCTTAATGTGACACCCTTTGATGATTGCATTGCCACTATCACCATAAACAGGCCAAAATCAGATTGTGCTATTTCCACCCACAGAACCAAGATAACTATTCCAATTCCATCCACAAATCCTCAACCAAAAGGTCAATATAACCTCCTAGAGTAGCCAGGGAAAACTCCCACACAAATTTCTATCTTAAAGCTCCTTTGTATCTCACCACAGCACAGAGCCATCCTGGATAAAGCCTTGCAAGAAGCCTCTACACCTACAAACCTAGATGTCAATGAATTTTAGGCCATGGTTGGATACCTAGCTATGCCACACCATGTCACCTTCTTCGAACAAGACTTTTCTACACCAAAATCTGATCATAACAACCCCCTACACCTAGAAGTATGCGTTAATACACACAAGATTAGATGAGTCCTAGTAGATAGTGGAGCAGGTCTGAATATTTTCTCACTAGAATTAGTGAAAGCATTGGGATACTCTAAGAATTTTATTGACCAAACCAAGAAAATTGTAATCAAAGCTTATGATGACGCTAGACGTTCTTTCAAAGGAGTAATTTCACTTCTAGTGAGAGTTGGCCTAGCAATACAAGATACAGTATTTCATGTCTTGGATCTATATTTGCATTACAATCTCCTTGTTGGCTGCCCATGGATTCATGCCATGAGGGCTATTCCATCCACCTATCATCAATGCCTCAAGTTCCCGCATAATGGCACCGAAATCACTATTCCAAGCAACCCTGATCCTTTCCAATATTGTTCCGACCTCAAAGGAACCATTGAGCATCAAGTTCCCATCAATCGAGAGGCCTCACCTTCCTCTTCATCCACCACTCCATATCACTACATTGATCCATCCACTCTTGTCAAACCATCTAACCCATTCATCACACCTTCCACGCCTAAGATCCAAATCCAAGACAAAGGATGTGGAGAATACAATATGAAGAGTCTCTTTTTCATCAACAAATTACCCAAGTCACCAAAGTCATATGGAAAACCACATCCTGTGTAGCCTAAAGTTGTTATCCACAATCCTCCTACCACCTTCACTAGATGGGGGAACTTGCTAAAGAATCTCTAGATGACCACATTCTTACATGGTTGTACAAAGGAGAGGAGGAAACTAAACTTAAGAAATGGCCAATTGAACAATATCCAAAAGGGTTCCAAATAATGAAGCAACATGGATATGATGGACATAACGGCCTTGGTCTAAATAAACAAGGAATGTTGGAACCTTTACAACCTCCTAAGCTAATAAGTCATCAAGGGCTAGGGTTTGTACCAGTAAAAGTGACTATTCGGGGTATCGGGTTACCTTCGAATGAGTTTGTTGATGCTTTAGATGAGAGCGAGACATACGAGCATCCTTGGGATTATGATGTCAATTCCAATGAATATGAATGGGATTCCCTATCCTCCACCACTTTCATGGACCTTGATAAACTATTTGGGGAATTTGACCAAATGCTTACCCTTGATTCCTCACAAAATCCACAAAGTACCCATCCAAAAATGCCTTTGATGAAAGAAGAATGGCTCCAACACTACTTTTGGCAATCTATTGATCTAGCCTCTTGGGAACCAGATGACTCTACTTCCATCTTTACCCTATCTTCCTACACAATGAACCTTGACAACACCGATGATGGTTTACCTCTTGTCTACCGTCAACTCATAGATTGAGATCAACAAGGACCACCAAGTTTGGACACTTTCGAGAACGACGAAGCCATTGTTGAGTTCATGGGACTTCGTGAGGGAATACTGAGTGGGGATCATAAAGTTGGCTTTTCCATAGAACTCAATTATGCAACATACTTTGGTGAGGTCTTCCTATCCTCTAGTTGCAAAAGTGAAAATGAAAAAATAAAAAATAAAAATAATAGGTCTTCAGGTGAAAACCGAAAGGCACCTGCTGATCGTGAAAAAGTAAAAATAAAGCACGTATCCAAAGGTGAACACCTCTTTGAGGCACCTGAGGATGGAGGACTGGACTATCTCCCTATAGATCGAGAGAGATTGCCATTGCTTATATAAGAAACAAAAGAAGTAAACATTGGCACACAAGACAACTCCAAAGTCATACAGTCAGCAGCATCATTGACCATCAAGGAAAAACCTGAGTTCATAGCATTCTTCTCAAAAAGACAAGTCAATTTCGCATGGCCATATGTTGACATGCCTGGATTGGATTCTGAACTGGTTCTACATTGCTTACCACTCCTGCCAAATGCCAAGCCATTCAAACAAAAGTTGAGAAAAATGCACCCCAAGATCGTACTCCTTGTCAAGGTAGAATTAAAGAAGCTCTTAGATGTCATATTCATTCACCCAATTGATTATGCAGAGTGGATATCAAATCTAGTTCCTATCACAAAACCAAATGGTCAAATCATAGTTTGTACAAATTTAAGAGACCTTAACAAAGCTTGTCCCAAAGATGATTTTCCTCTGCAAAACATTGACATAATAGTAGATTTAACTATTGGACACGAAATGTTATCATTGATGGACGGATTCTCAGGATACAATCAGATAAAAATTGCCACCAAAGATCAACCAAAGGCAACTTTCACATGCGCTTGGGGAAATTTTTGTTGGAATGTTGTGCCATTTGGACTGAAAAATGTTGAAGCTACCTATCAGAGAGCCATGACTACTATTTTCATGACTATATGCATGTCCTTATGGAAGATTATGTTGATGACCTTCTCTCCAATTCTCTAGAACGAAGTGGACACAGTATTTTTGGACAAGATTTTCACTTGACTTGAAAAATATCAACTCGAGCTAAATCCAAAGAAATGTGTTTTTGGGGTCCAATCAGGAAAACTCCTAGGATATATTGTCTCTCGTAGAGGGATAGAAGTTGATCCCGCTAAAGTAAAAGCTATCTTGGACATGCCACCACCAACCAACATCAGTCAGTTAAGGACATTCCAAGGAAGATTGCAATCAATTCTCTAGTTCATTGCTCAGCTAGCAGACATGACCCATCCATTCTAACATCTATTATGAAAAGGGATTCCCTTTAATTAGACCGAGAAATGTTAGGAAGCATTTGATCAGATCAAGAATTACCTATTAACTCCACCAATTTTCATGCCTCCTATTGACGTAAGACATTTGATACTATATGTGACAACAACTACATCAACACTGGGGGCATTACTAGCACAAAATGACAATGATGGAAAAGAAAGAGCAATATATTACATCATTCACACCTTAGTCAGATATGAGTTAAACTATATCCCTATTGAATGAGAATTCCTAGAAGTGGTATTCACAACACAAAAATGGAGACATTACATTCTAAATCACAAGACAAAACTAATTGCCAAAATTGATCCTCTAAAATACCTTCTCAGCAAAGTAGCATTGACAAGAAGACTAGCTAAGTGGGTCATGATTCTAAGTGAGTATGACATTGAATACATTGACTATAAAGAAATAAAGGGACAAGTGATAGCTGATAAACTCGCTGATGCACTAGTGAAAGCATACCACCCTTTGATATCTGATTTCTCGGATGAATCAATCTTTTTTATAGAAACACTGACAACATGGAAGTTATATTTTGATGGATCCTACACGAGCCATGGTTCAAGAGCTGGTATCTTTTTCATCACACCTAAAGGAGATTCCATTCCCAAATCATATTGAAGAGCATTTCCATGCAAAAATAATATGGTTAAGTATGAAGCATTATTGACAAGACTCTGAACGACAATAAAATGGAAAATTAAGAAACTACAAGTCTATGTGATTCTCAGTTAGTGATTAAGCAAGTCAATGATGATTATGGCACCAAGGATGAGAAATTGACACCCTACAAGTGCATGGTAGACAACTTTAGACTATACTTTGATAATATTTCTTTTGAGCAGATACCGAGAATCCAGAACAAAGCAACTGACACAATGGCCATAATTAGATCTCTCTTGGACATTCCCAATAATGCCTCGCAATATGAGTTTTTGGTAGAACAACTGTTGATCCC
Organism: Sequoia sempervirens; assembly: GCA_007258455.2. Lineage (NCBI taxonomy): Eukaryota > Viridiplantae > Streptophyta > Pinopsida > Cupressales > Cupressaceae > Sequoia > Sequoia sempervirens. Next base: position 3,499,658 of record VDFB02000007.1, read on the forward strand.
TGCATTCAATGTCCCTAAAAATGAACTTGTGTGTGAACTTGTTGGTCTTGAATCCCCTTGGTACAAAGACATCTATAGTTACTTGCATGACCAAATTATCCCTCCTAACTTGTCTCTTAATCAACACAAAACCTTTATCTGACAAGCATCCAAATATGCCATCATCAAAGATACCCTTTATCGCCGCAGTCTAGATAGTACCCTCCTTCAATGTCTCAACTCAAATGAAGCACAAACATCCTTACAAGAGGGACACCACAGTATATGTGAAGCTCACTCTGTTGGTCTGACCTTAGCCAAAAATCTCATGCCAACGTGATATTATTGGCCTACAATGGAACGTGATGATTATCATTTTGTGAAGAAATGTCAACAATGTCAAATTCATGGAGATCTTATACACGCACTAGCTCAGGAATTACAACCACTTACTTCACCTTGGCCATTTTATTAGTGGGGACTTGACATCGTAGGAAAAATCCATCCCACCTCTACCAATGGACATAAGTTTATCCTTGTCACTATTGAGTACTTTACAAATTGGATTGAAGCCATTCCACTGACTTACATTATTGGAAAGCAGATAGCCAAGTTCATCCTGAATTATATTATTTGTCGCTATCGTATCCCATAGTCCATCGTCACTGAAAATGGTTGCCCCTTGAAAATTTAGGATGTCCACGAGCTTTGTGACAAATTCCATATCTAACATCATTTTTCTACTCGGTATTACCCCCAAGGTAATGGCCAGGTTGAGGCATCTAATAAGACCATCCTAAATTTTTTAAAGAAGACTGTCAATGACACTGGCGTGACTAGCACCTACAACTCAATCCTGCTTTATGGGATTACCATACCAGTGTCTATACTCCAACTGGAGCCACACCATATTCCCTTATCTATGGATCTAAAGTGATACTTCCTATAGAGGTCAAGTTACCCTCTTTCCAGGTCTCCATGAAAAGCTTGATTGATCAAGAAGAATATCATGTATGCCATCTACATGAGCTAGAACTATTGGATGAAAAGAGACAAAATTCATTAACACATTTACAAGCATATCAAAATCGCCTTCGATGCAGCTACAATAGGAAGGTCCAACCCAGAAGCTTTGACATTGGTGACTTAGTCCTGAAAGAAAATCCAAAGAATCAAGCAGAATTAGAGAAGCCTAGAAACTTTGAACCTAATTGGTTGGGCCCCTATATTTTCATAGCATCATATGGATCAGGTGCTTATCAAATCTCTACTCCTGAAGGAGAACCATTTTCTGAACCTATCAACAACATGCACCTTCGCAAGCAAAATTAGAGAAGCCCAAAAAATTTGAACCTAATTGGTTGGGCCCCTATATTTTCATAGCATCATATGGATCAGGTGCTTATCAACTTTCTACTCTTGAAGGGGAACCATTGTCTGAACCTATCAACAACATGCACCTTCACAAGCATTACACTTGATTCTCAGAGTATCCCTTTAAAAAGTCAAAAAATACAAGAAAAAACAAAAAAAAAAAGTCACCTTGATGAAAACCTGGCAAACAGGCATCTTGGTGACAATAAAAAAATATAAAAAAATGGAAAAAAAAACAGTAAAGAAAAATAATTCATCCAAAATTGAAGACCATTATTATGGCTCTTTGGATAAGTAGTATGGTGAAAACCCGACAAACAGGCGCCATGTGTAGTCAGTTTATGCTCCTTTGTCTACTGTCACTCCAATTGATCTTTTTATCCTTCCGCTCATTCATTTGCACATGTCACTCATTCATAATAAGGCTTCGTCATCCCTTCCATGGCCTGGGAACTGCCGACATTTAGCATCCTAATCATTCTTTGCATTTGTCGCTACCCCTTGTGCATAATAAATTGGTCTCGTACCTAACTAGGGTCAATTCCTTGACTTACATCTTCCTAGGAAAATAACACATGGTATCAGCTTTAGAAAACTTCAAAATCCAAAAAAAATAGAAATTTTAAAAATCCAAAAAAATTAGAAAACATCAAAATCCACAAAAAAATTAGAAAACTCCAAAACTTCCAAAAACAAGTCTAAGTTTGAATTTGAGTCAAAGTCAGTTTTTGTTAGTAGGGTCAAACTACATTGTCTCTACACATTTGCTATGTAGGCAAGGATCATCTTAAATGGGCCCCCGAGACATTAGGTCAGTCCTTTTAGGTTGTCCAAATAAAATCAAGACTTAGTCATTTGTCAAAATAAGGCAAAGCCAAGTTGTGTTGAACTATGAGGTCTCTACATGTATAACGTAGGCAAGGCCATCAATCGATGAGCCTCCGAGACCACCTAGGTCAGTCCTTTAGGGTTTGTCGAGTCTAGTCTTGTTCCATGTCCACAAGTAATCATCATTTAAATCAAATCACAAATCAACATACAAGCATAACAAACAAAAAATTTCATCTTCAATCAGTCAATCATCTTATCATCAATAATCTAATATGTTCATTGATCTTGTATCAGAATGGGGCATTATGTCATTTGTCTCATTCGGTCCTATTTCTTGTCTTTTATTAGGATGCGTCCTTCTTGGGTTTGGACTTTGTCAACCTTGTCATTCACTTTAAGCAGGAGGTGTCCTTCTTGCAGTTAGGTGTCTTGTCACCACTTGTCACTTGGTCAACTTTATCAAATGTGCTCCTTTCCTTAAACAAGATATGTCTTTCCTGAAATTAGGTCTCGTCACATCCCTTGGTCATATCAATCAATCTTTGTCAAACAATCAATTGATCTTGTCAATCAATCTTGCCTTAATTAGGATGTGTCCTTCCTGAGATCATGCACAATCATTATCAATCAAACCTTGTCAACCCTATCAATCAATCTTGTCAATCAATTCTGCCTTACTCAGGATGTGTCCTTCCTAAAACTAGGTACAATCAATCAAATCAAGTTTTCAACTTTTTTCAACTTATCAATCAATCTTTGTCAACCTATCGATCAAATCAACTTGTCAACTTTTGTCAATTATCAATCAATCCTTGTCAACCTATCAATCAATTAATCATCTTGGTCAACTTAAACAATCACATCAAACAATCTTATCAATACTATCAACAAACACTATCTCTATTGGCAAACACTTTGTTGGTCTGAATTTGTCTTATCTTTTTGGTTGGTCTTCGGTCATGTTATTAGTTACCTTGAGGATGTCCTATTTAGGGATTTAGACGGATGATGATGGATCATGGCCTCTTTTTTTTGTTTTCTTTCTGTGGTTTGTCTTGGCCAAAAGACTAGGATAATTGGGTCCTTAGTATGAGCTAGGGCATTCCTTGTCTCTCACAAATGGTCACCTTGCACACCTTGGTCTATGTCATACCATGGTGTTTGTGTTCCATTTGTGACACTTTTGATGCCCAATGATGATAAATATACAAGTATGAAAGTTGGTTCCTTGTCATTTCCCGTCTAGCTTTTCATCTCCATCTTCCTTTCCTTTTCGTGCTAACATCCATCTTCTCCATGCTAACATTTCTTCTATTCTTCATCCTCTAGTCTTATCATCTATTTCGAGAGCACATTCGCGTTCTTTGAATCTGCTGTCCTCTTGAGGGGGCATACCTGTACCCTACTTTCACTGGGGCATCCTAGGGCACCTTTTGATTGAATTTTTTTGACACAACATGACGAATTGCATTACGTCAAAGAGGGAAAAAATGTAGACACTGAAAAATTTCCTAAGTCTGCAAGCACCGTTGTTCTTGGTCGTCGTCCTCCGATAATTGAATAATTTTAATTATTCAATTATGCTTTATCATTTTCCTCTATTAATTAAATAATTTTTAATTATTTAATTAATTCACTTTCTAATCTTTATTCTGCTATGATCAATTAAATAAATTGTGTCACTAACACCCCCTTTCTTCAATAATTAAATAAATCATTATTTATTTAATTATTTATCTTTCATCATTTGTCTATAGTCAGATAATAGTAATTATTATTTGACCTTTTCATTCATTGTCAAAATTATTTAATTATGTGTCATTCTCCTCCCCTTTGAATAAATAATTCAAATCAATTATCAATGTCTAATTTCCACCTCTCCACATTTAATTAAATTGATTTTATAAATTGATTTAATTGAATGCTCATTTTTCATTTTCCTCAAATAAATAATTCAAATGAATTATTTGTCCTCCACTTGTCCATTCCTCCATTTTCCCTTTTTCGAATAAATAATTTAAATAAATCATTTATGCCTCCCTTTTGGTCAAAGATACCCTGTCATTCATTTTTGTCATAGCCATTGGTGTCATAGCTCTTCCATAAATGGCATATTCTGGTTGCATCCATTCTCATCTGTCAATCTTGGAATCTTTCTAGAAGATCGATCTTAGCCGACCGTTTGAATGGTTATCTATAAAAGCAACCTTCCTCTCCCATTTTCAACCTAACAACCATTTTTTCTCCAACTTTCTACTTACTATTTGTAGGTATTTGCACAAGTAAAACAACAAATCTGAGGGAAAAGTTTGCAAAATGAGAAATAGGAGAGACAAGGGAAGTGATTCAAGTTCAAGCATGGGGAGTATTGTGATTTGATGCTTTTATTTTGCTTATGGTTTCATTGTTTTCTCTTGTTTGGATTGGGTTTGTAGCTTAGAGGTGTTGGCTGTCACTTTATCTAGGCTAGGAATGATTTTAACCCCATCTTACTAATTAATTGACCAAGATGACAAGATTGAATTGACCAAATGAAAAACTCGAGTTGATTTGATAAAGTTTGATTGATATGATTAAGTGATGTAACGATGCCTAAATTCAGGAAAGACATATCCTTGTTAAGGCAAGGGACACATCTGATAAAGTTGATTGATTGACCATTGTTGTTAAAGCACCTAACTGCAAGAAAGACGTATCCTGCTTAAGGTGAATTACCAGATTGACCAAAGAAAAAGTCTAATCTTAGGAAGGACGCATCCTGATAAAAGACAAGAGTTAGGACCGAATGAGACAAATGAAATAATTCCCCATTATAATATAAAACCAGTGACCTGATTGATTTATTTTTGATAAGGTGATTGTTTGATTGAAGATTAAAGATTTGTTGGTTATGTTTTGTCTGTTGATTCATGATTTGGTTTGAATGATGATTTCCTACAGACAAAGAACACAACTAAACTCAAAAAAACCTAAAGGACTGACCTAGGGCCTTAGGGGCTCATCGATTGATGGAATTTCCTATGTTATACACACAGAGACATCGTGACTTGACCGTATTATACTTGAAAAATGACTAAATCATGATTTTTTATTATTTGACCAAACCCTAAAAGGATTGACCTAATGTCTTGGGGGCCCATCAGATCAGGGCCTTGCCTACTTAGCAAATGTGCAGAGACAATGTAGTTTGACCACTCTAACAAAGACTGACTTAGACTCAGACTTTGATGATTTTTTTTATTTTTGAAGTTTTTTTTATGTTTTTAGATTTTGAAGGTTGTATGATTTTTTTTTTGGATTTTGATATTTTATGATTTTTTTGGATTTTGATGTTCTATGATTTTTTTTTTGTATTTTTGATGGTTTAAAAAGGATGATACCATGTGTTATTTCCCATGAAGACGTAAGCCAAGGAATTTCCCCCAGTCAGGTATTGGACCAACTTATTATGCACGAGGGGAAGTACCGGACGAATGCAAAGGATGATCATGAAAGCCACTTGGATACTAAATATCAGTGGTTCTTAGGCCATGGAAAGGATGATGAAGCTTTATTATGGATGAATGATATGTGTGAGCGGGGGATGGAAGAACAAGTAGATTGATAGTAGATGGAGGAGCATAAACTGACTACACATGGTGCATGTCTGCCAGGTTTTCACCATGGTACTTATCCAAAGTGCCACTGAAGTGGTTTTCACTTTTGGACGAATTATTTTGTCTTTACTATTTTTTTTGTTGTTGTTGTCACCAAGACGTTTGTTTGCCAAGTTTTCATCAGGGTGACTATTTTTTTATTTTTTTGTATTTTTTGACTTTTTAAAGGGGGGATACTCTGAGAATTAAGTGTAGTACTTGCAAAGGTGCATACTGTTGATAGGCTCAGTCAATGGTTCATCTTCAGGAGTAGAGAGCTGGTAAGCACCAAATCCATATGTTGTTGTGATGATATAAGTGCCCAACCAATTAGGTTCAAACTTTCTAGGATTTTCTCGATCTATTTGATTCTTCGGATTCTCTTTCAGGACTAAGTCACCAATGTCAAAGGTTTGAGGTCAGACCTTCTTAATTGTAGCTTCGTTGAAGGTAGTTATGATATGCTTGCAAATGTTTCAAAGCATTTTGTCTCTTTTCATCCAATAACTCTAGCTCATGTAGACAAGATACACAGTATTCTTCTTGATCAATCAATCCTTGCATAGATACTCTTCAGGATGGTAACTCGACCTCAATAGGAAGTATGAACTCAGATCCAAAGATAAGGGAATATGGTGTGGCTCCTGTAGGGGTGCGAACACAGGTGCAGTAGGCCCATAAAGTACGATTGAGTTGGAGATTCTAGTCACGACCAGTGTCATTGACAGTCTTCTTTAAGATTTTAAGGATAGTATTATTAGATGCAGCTTGGCCATTACCTTGGGGTAATATGGGGTAGAAAAGTGGTGTTGGATATGAAATTTTTCATAAAGTTCATGGACATCTTTATTTTTAAAAGGGCGACCATTGTCTGTAATGATGGACTACGGGATACCATAGTGACATATAATGTAATTCAGGATGAACTTGGCTATTTGCTTTCCAGTAATGTAGGTCATCAGGATGGCTTTGATCCATTTGTTAAAGTATTCAATAGAAACAAGGATAAACTTATGTCCATTTGGAGATGTGGGATGAATCTTTCCTATTAGGTTGAGTCCCCATTGAGAGAATGGCCATGGTGATGTAAGCGACTACAATTCTTGAGCTGGTGCATGTATAAGATCTCCATGAATCTAACATTGGTGACATTTCTTCACAAAGTGATATGCATCACGTTCCATTGTAGGCCAATAATATCCTGTCCTCATGAGCTTTTTAGCTAGGGTAGGAACAACAAAGTGAGCTCTGCATATACCATGACGAACCTCTTGTAAGGCTGCTTATGCTTCATTTGAGTCAAGACATCGGAGGAGGGTGTTATCTAGACTATGACGGTAAAGGGTATCTCTGATGATGGAATATTTAGAGGTTTGTCCGATAAAGGTTTTTCATTGGTTTGGGGACAAGTTGGGAGGGATAATTTGGTCATGCAGATAGTTGTAAATGTCTTTATATCAAGGGGATTCAAGACCAACAAGTTCACACATGAGTTTGGTTTCAAGGACATTGAATGTAGGGACTAATAGTTGCTCTACCAAAAACTCATATTGCAATGCATTGTTGGGAATGTCCAAAAGAGATCCAATTGTTGCCATTGCGTCAACTGCTTTGTTTTGGATTCTCGGTATCTGCTCAAAGGTAATAACATCAAAGTATAGTTTGAAACTATCAACCATGCACTTGTAGGGCATCAACTTCTCATCCTTGGTATCATAATCATCATTAACTTGCTTGATCACTAACTGAGAATCACAATAGACATGAAGATCCTTGATTTTCCATTTTATTGCCATTCGAAGTCCTATCAATAATGCTTCATACTCAACCATATTATTAGTGTATGGAAATGCTATTCGAAAAGATTTAGGAATGGAATCCCCTTGAGGTGTGATGAAAAAAATACCAACTCCTAAACCATGACTTGTGTAAGATCCATCGAAGTACACTTTCCATGTTGTCGACATTTCTATGACAAAGATTGATTCATTTTGAAAATCGGATATCAAAGGATGATCAGACTTTATTGGTGCATCTGTGAGTTGATTAACTATCACTTGTCCTTTTATTGCTTTTTGGTCAATATACTCAATGTGATACTCACTTAAGATCATAACCCAATTATCCAATCTTCCTGTTAGAGTTGCTTTGTTGAGAAGATATTTTGGAGGATCAATCTTGGCTATCAATTTTGTCTTATGGTTCAACATGTAATGTCTCAATTTCTGGGCTGCAAATACAACTGCTAGACATGCTCATTCAATAGGACTATAATTTAACTCATATCCGACCAAGGTGTGACATATATAGTAAATTGCTTGTTCTTTGCCATCATTATCATTTTGTACTAACAATTCCCCCAGTGCTGATGTAGTTGCTATCACATACAATATTAAATGTCTTTCATCAATTGAAGGCATAAGAACTGGTGGATTCAATAGATAATTCTTGATTTGATCAAATGCTTCTTGGAATTTCTTTGTTCAATTGAAGGGAATTCCTTGTCGTAACAAATGTTGAAACAAGTGAATCTTGTCTTTTAACTAAGCAATGAACCTACGGATTGATTGCAATCTTCCTTGTAAGGTCCATAACTGACTGATGTTGGTTGGTGATGGCATGTCCAAGATAGCTTTGAATTTGGTAGGATCAACTTCTATTCCCCTGTGGGAGACAATATATCCTAGAAGTTTGCTTGATTGGACCCTGAAAACACATTTCTTTGGATATAACCTGAGTTTATACTTTTTAAGTTGGGTGAAAATCTTATCCAAGATTGCTAGGTGACCACTTTGTTCTAGAGATTTTGAGAGAAGATCATCAACATAATCCTCCATAAGTATGTGCATATAATCATGGAAAATGGTAGTCATGGCTCTCTAATATGTAGCTCCAACATTTTTAAGTCCAAATGGCATAACGTTCCAACATAAAGTTCCCCAAGTGCATGTGAAGGTTGTCTTTGGTTGATCTTCAAGAGTAATTCTTATATGATTGTAACTCGAGAATCCATCCATAAGTGATAACATTTGATATATGGCAATGAGATAAACTATGATGCCAATATTTGGTAAGGAGAAATCATCTTTAGGACAAGCCTTGTTAAGATCTCTGAACTCCATGCATACTCTGATTTTCCCATTCAGTTTCGTGACAGGAACAAGGTTTGGTATCCAATCTACATAATCAATAGAGCGTATGAATCCAACATCCAAGAGTTTCTTTAGTTCTGCCTTAAACCAAAAGTGCAATCTGTGAATGCATTTTTCTTAGCTTTTGTTTATATGGCTTAGCATTTGGTAATAGCGTTAGGTGATGCAAAACAAGCTTGGGATCCAATCCAAGCATATCAACATATGACCATGCAAAATTAACTTGTCTCTCTGAAAAGAATGTTGTAAACTCAGGATTTTCCTCAATGGTCAAAGATGTTTCTAGTTGTATGATCCTAGAATTGTCTTGTGTCCCAATGTTCACTTCTTCTATTTCCTCTATAAGCAATAGTGATCTCTCTTAGTCTATAGGGAGACTATCCAGTCCTCCATCCTCAGGTGCCTTAGAGAGGTTTTCACCTTCGGATATGTCCTTTATTTTTACTTTTTCACAATCAGAAGGAACCTTTTGGTTTTCACCTAAAGACCTATTAATTTTTTTTTTTACTTTTTTCATTTTCACTTTTGTGACTAGAGGAAAGGACAGCCTCACCAAAGTATGTTGCACAATTGAGTTCTATGAAAAATCCAACCTTATGATCCCAACTTGATATTCCTTCACGAAGTCCCATGAACTCAACAATTGCTTCATTGTTCTCAAATGTATCTAAACTCGGTGGTTCTTGTTGATCCCAATCTATGAGTTGGGGATAAACGAGGGGTAAGCCATCATCGGTATTGTCAAGGGTCATGGTGTAGGAAGATAGGGTGAAGACAGAAGTAGATTCATCAAGTTTCCAAAAGGTTTCAATCCAAGCTCCCATTTGCAAGGAGATCTTTTGGTTGAATCTTGCTTGAAGGGTAGGCTCACCAGGTTCTTTAAATATTTCATCAAGGTCAAGGTCAGTACTGGAGGATAAAGAATCCCATTCATATTCATTGGAATCGACATCAAAGTTGTAAGATTCCTCAGATGTCTCGGTCTCATATGAAGTGTCAATGACCTTAGTCAAGGTCAACTTAGTACTTGAAGAACACGGTTCTAGTGGAACATACCCTAACCCAACATATTTTGGTAATTTAGGAGGTAGTAAACATTTCGATATCCCATTTTTGTTTAAACCAAGGCTACTATGTCCATCATATCCTTGTTGCTTCATTAAAAGGAAACCTTATGGATATCATTCAATTGGTAATTGTTTAGGCTCTGTCTCCTCTTCTTCCTTATATAGCCATGTGTAAATGTGATTATCCAAAGATTCTTTAGCTAATTCCCCCCATTTAGTGAAAATGGTAGGAGGATTGTAGATGATAACCTTAGGATACATAGGATGCGGTTTTCCATAAGAATTTGGTGATTTGGATAACCTTCCAATGTAGAATAAGCTCTTCATGATGTACTCTCCACATCCTTTGTCTTGAATCTAGATTCTGGGTGTGGATGGTGGGGTGAATGGAATGGATGATTTGATGAGGGCAGATGGATCAATGTAGTGTGATGAAGTGGAAGATGAGGCCTCTCAATTTATGGGCACTTGACGCTCAACAATTCCTTTTAGGTTTGTGCAATACTAAAAGGGATCAGGGTCACCAAAAATAGTAATTTTAGTGCCATTATGTGGGAACTTGAGGTATTGTTGGTAGGTGGATGGGATAACCTTCATAGCATGAATCCATGGGAAAACAAGGAGAAGGTTGTAATGTAAATCTAGATCCAAGACATGAAATGCTGTGTTCTATTGCTGGACCAACTCTTACGGGAAGCGAAATTACTCCTTTAGATGAGTGTTCAACATCATCATAAGCTTTATTCACAATTTTCTTGGTTTGGTCTATGCAATTCTTAGAGTATCCAAATGCTTTCACCAATTTTAGGGAGAAAATGTTCAAACTTTCTTCACTATCTACTAGGACTCATTTGACCTTATGTTTATTAATGCAAACTTTAAGGTGTAGGGCATTGTTATGATTAGACTTTTGTGTGGAAAAGTGTTGTTCGAAGAAGGTGACATGATGTAGCATAGATAGGTATCCAACCATGGCCTAAAATTAGTGGGTACGAATGCTTCCTGCAAGGATTTATCAAGGATAGCTTTGTGTTGAGGAGATATGTGAAGGAGTTCCAGGATGGAAATCTATGCGGGAGTCTTCCCTAGCTGATCTAGGAGATTGTATTGACTTCATGGTTGTATATTGGAAGGAGGTCCTTGGAGGGTTATCTTGGCTCTATGAGTGGTGACAATGCATTCTGAACTTGGATTGTTTATGGTAATGGTAGCAATGTGATCATCAAAGGGTCTTATGTTAAGGATAATAGTGCTATAATCATGTTTGATGGTAGTATAACTAGCATTATTGTTGTTCATTGAACTGGAGGCATTTCCTTTGTCATGGTCTTGCAAGGGGGTTTTAAATATGGTATGATCAACATTTGTCTTGCCTTGTGAATCACCTATTGAAATGGTTCCATTTTCAACAAGGTCTTGAATGACATTTTTGAGTGTCCAATATCTAGATGTTTTATGTCCTTTTCCACAGTGATATTCACATTATTCATCTTCCTTCCACTAGTCAAGTTTGATCAATAAGGGTTCATAATTTTTTATGTCTGGTAGTTGGATGACATTGGATTGCAAGAGCTATTTTAAGATTGATTCAATGGGTTCACCCAGTTGGGTGTATGTTCTTTTGGCTCAAGGAGGACCTTTGCATTGTTGATTATTTTGGACTGTATTCAATGTTTGATTTTGAACCTGTGTTTGGTTATTTGATGTGTTTGATATGTTTGATGAGGAGGGGCCTTTGAGATGAATGGTTAGACCTTTGTTTATCACTTTATCATCAATCACTCCATCATTAGTGACATTCTTGTTTCAGGACCAATATTTTCTTTTGTCATTATTGAGCTTTGGAGTCTCTTTGTGTACTTTGACAAGTCCTTTTGCGACAATACCCTTTTCAATAAGGACACCTTTCTCAAGGATCTCATCAAAAGTTGTGCAACATTGGATTTGAAGACTACTCATCATTTCTCTGTTAAGGTTTTCCACAAACATGGTGACTAGTTGTTTCTCAGGAATGTGACAAGGGAACTTACTAACCAAACTTCACCATCTTTGGTGAAAAGAGGTAAGTGACTTCCCTTCTTCTTATTTGGTTGTACATAATGTTGCAATGGCGACATCACTTTCAATATTGAAGGCAAAGTGATAAATGAATTTATCAACCAATTCACCCCATGTTATAATCCCTGAAGGAAGGTGTGGAAACCAATCAAGGGTTGGCCCCATGAGACTTCATGGGAATAGTCTCATCAAGTAGGTGGGATCATATGAGACTCCCATACATGTCGTATTAAATTCTCGTATGTGTTCTATTGGATCCCCTTTCCCTTTGTACTTGCGCAAAGGTGGTGTCGTGAAATGAGGGCGAAAGGGTGGAATGCATAGATTTTTGTCAAAAGGAAAGGGGCACAATTCCTCCATGGAATAGGTTTTCTTCTTGTTTCCCAATCAAGCATGTATGTCATTTGTTGTTGGATGGGTTGTATTTGTTGCATCAAAGTGTTTGCAAGAGATGGTGTCGTATTGGTTGGATTTGGCATTATGACATTGGTGTTGAGATCATATGTTGGATTTAGATTTGAATTGACATTTTGTGGCATAGGACCTTCGTTACCATGTTGATGTGTGTTGCTTTGCTTTGGTTTGAAATTGGCATTCAGATTTGTCCCAAGAGTCATGTTGGTGTTTGGTATAGTGTTTTGAAATTGGGGTGTAGGTCCTTGATTTGTTCCTTGAATTTGAAATGTGGGTCCTTTATTTGTGTTTTGGAAAGATGGTGTGGGTCCTTGAAATGATGGGGTAGGTCCTTGATTGATGTTTTGGAATGATGGGGTAGGTCCTTGATTAATGTATTGGTTTGGCACCCTTCGTGGAACAATGTGAATTCTCTTAGATTTATTTGGTTGATTTTGATTTGATGAGGGTGTACTTTGAAATTGGAATGAGAGACCTTGGTTTGTGTTTTGAGGTGTAGGTGTAGGACCTTGGCTTGTATTTTTAAGTAAAGGTGTCAGACCTTGATTCATGTTTTAAAAAAGAGGGTTTGTGAAGGTCTTACCCATGGAATTGATGAGCTTCCAAATGTGAAATTTTGTTCTTGTGTAATCGCATGGGTCACCTTGTTTCCAAGTGTGGAGATGCTAGGGATATGTGTGGTAGTGGTTGCCATGTGTGTTGTTGTTCCAAGTGGTATAGTTGACATTTATTATGAAGATGGCAATGCAAAATGCAAATGGATTTTGGGTATCTTCTTCTACAATGGTTGAGACATCAAAGCCTTGAGGGAGTTTAGCACCTTTTTTGGCTAGTGCATAGAAGAATCTATTAGGATCAACACTAAAAAGTTCATCAACCATGTGTAAAATCCTTGGGTCTTGGTAAGCTCTTTCAATCTCTTTAGGAGTCATCTTCTTGTTGAATTTGTCTAGACTTAGATTTTCCAATGTAAGGTCTCTTTGTGGTGTTTCTCTGTGGGGTGGATTGATTTAAATTTGATCCAAGGGTGGTGTCATGAAAGGGATCACTTGAGAAATCTATTTCCTTTCTTTTGGTTCGTGACCTTGTTTCAACCATGTGAGACTTGCAAATTAGAGGGTAATGCAAGATGATAATGAAGCTAAACTATATTTTTGGGACTTTTTGGATATAAGTATGCAAGGTGATCATGCAAGGATAATGATGACTAAAGGATGAAGCTAAATGAAACTAATGGATGCAAAGGATTCAAAAGGTAGAATAATTAATGATGAAGGGTAATGATATGGAGACTAAATGATGCTAAATTAATGATCAAGGGTAGTGATGCAACTAAGGCTATGTTTTTGTGTTTTTGGGATTAAAGATGCAAAATGAAAGTGCAATTTAAGTCTAAGACTAAGGATTGCTAGGATGATAATGAAGCTATGGTCAAAGGGTATGATATGAATCTAAATTAGACTAAGATAATGCTAAGGATATGAATCCTAAAATTTAAGGCAAAGGATGGTAACCAAGCTAATGTAGGTTCAAGATAACAAACCCAAATGTCATTGACCTTTGTGATAATCAAGATGATAGTTTTGACAAGGTGAGTCTAAACTAGGACACAAGCTTGAGACTCAAGTATTGACCAAAGATGACAATTAAAAAGGTTGGAAAAATGAAAGATGAAGGTCAATGAAAAATTGGATAAGCAACCATGGACTGTCCAAAAGCTTAGAGGTCTTCTTACGTGTGAAATTTGAAAGAATAAATGCAACCTAAGGTCTAGGATTAAATATGAAAAGTAAGGATGCAACCTAAAATGCTATGCCAACCTAAATGAGGGTGTTGGAATGGACTAATAAAAGGTCTACAAGTCTCTAGTTTAGAAGTCAGGGTCACTATTAAAATGAATTGATTGAATTTTGGACAAGGATTTTGTGAGTTTGAGTTTATCAGGTAGTTGCGACACTGTTTTTCTCAGATGCGCCATTTCCTATTGCAGGTTTATGATAATCAGTTTTGGTTCAGTTTATCAGTGTAGCTCTATTTCTATATATGTTGTTCATTTTATCAGTTGTGGTTTTTCAGTGAGTAGTTGCAACACATAAATTTGGTTGCGGGCCTATTTTAGTAGTTGAGGTCACAAATATTGATTTTGCACTTTTGAAGGTTTTAACCTAGTTTTTGAGTGGGTTTTTGACTGATTTTCATGAAATTTTATTTGGAAAACACATAATACAGTCAAAAACACTTGTTTTGATGTGATTTTGGGTGTGAAAAAGTTTTATTTCAAGATAAAGCACTCATAGACAACATGTACAATCCTAGAGTTGTCAAGGAAACTGCTAGTTGATATCCCCACTTGGATTGCTCCAACCACTTAAACAAGGTGGAAAAATAGAGAATTGGTGGCATTGGCTCCCCCTTACATGGTACTCACTTGAATTTTGTCATAAACACATTTCTTATATAGCGGTTCGAAAGAGCTTGGCTTTAGCTTTTTACTGCTTGGGTCGTTCCCACCTTTTAAAGTGGGGTGGAAATCCCTCTAAAAAAGGTACACAAAAGCAAGGAAGTACGTTGTTTTTGATCTCCCAGATTACACAAAGCACAAGGAGAGAGCATACACAATGCCTTTGCCTCACACTCGCATGGAGTTCATTTTAATTCCAAATCCAAATGTGGGGGTGGTTGTACAAGTGCCAAAGAAATTCTTTTGATCCTCAAGATCACCAAGTGGCACAAGATGAGAGCATATGCATTCAATGAAAAATTGCAAACCACAAAACACAAAAGACACTTGTTTATTTTAACCCTTTGCTTATGATTTGAAAACACTTGGATTCTTTTTAGGCCAATGACGTGTGATGCATTTTCATTTTAATACTCATGAGTGAGAAAATGCATTTTGTTGTTCATTTGAAAGCCTTATGAATGAAAGATGCAAGTTCATTTTACCCTTATGAATTTGATGCAAGTTGTAGTTTGTAGCAAACAAAAAAAAAAAATTGATTATGCTAAAGTGAGGAATTAGCAACTTGATTTTTTTGTTGTTTCTAAAGAAACAATTTTGAAACTCCTTAGATCCAAATCCACACGTTGAAAAGAGATTGTTAGTAGACAAAAAACCCTAATCTACTGAAAACCCAAAAAGAAAATTCAAAGAAAATTGAAAACAAATTTTTTTATACCTATCAGGCAATTGTGTTGTTCGACTTCAGTTGTGTCACAATTTCAAATCCAAGTCTCTTGCCCATAGATGCATCATTGCACATCAGGAATGTGTCTCTATTTTGAATTTAGATTCCTGCCTAGTAGTTGTGTCATTTCTCTGCAATTGCGTCATTGCGCATCTCAGTTGCGTCGTTTCGTATGAAAATCAGAAAAAACAAAAGAAAAAGCCATACAAATCCTACAAAAACTTGTCTTCACATCAGGTTCACCAATGTAAGATGGGTAAAAATCAAGCATCCTAGATTTTAGTGACAACCACAAGAACTTCTAAGTTATAACCCAATCTAAACAAGGGGAAAAAATCAAATATGAGGACAATGAAAGCATTCAAGTAAAGCACTCCCCATGTTTGAAGTTGATTAACTTCTCTTGTCTCTCCTAAATCTTCTTTTGGAAATATGCCCTCAGATCAAAGCCAACGTGTGAAAATACCTACAAATAGTAAGCAAGAAAGTCAGAGATAAGTGGTTGTTAACTTGAAAATGGACGGGGAAGGCTTCTTTTATAGACAACCATTCGAACAGACAGTCAAGATCAAACTTCTAGAAAGATTCCCAGATCGATGGATGAGAGGACATGCAACACAAAAAAGTGGAGGTTACAAAATGGATGGTCAAGATTAGAAAGAGCCCAAAGTCAATCAACGGCTGAGATTCGAAAATGAGATAGTGGAGGAAGAAAATGGGGGAATTAAAAATTGAAATCAATTAATTCATGAGAAGGAATCTCTAGACAAGTGGATCATAAATAATTTTTCCAAATTATTTATTTTGAGAAAAAGGAAAGTGGGAGAAAATGGTCATTTAATTAAAGTGAATCATGGAATCAATTTAATTAAATGGGGGGGAAAAATGGAAATGAGACATCAAATAATTAATTTAAGTTAATTATTTAATGGAGGAAAGAAATGTCATTAAATAATTAAATAATTTTGACAATTATTTAATTATAAAAGAATGGGAAAGGTCAATAAATTGACAAATAATTATTATTATCATTTGACTATAGGCGAATGATAAAAGACGAATAATTAAATAAATAACAATTTATTAATTATTGAAGAAAGGGAGCGTTAGCGACACAATTAATTTTATTTAATTGATCATTAGTAGAATAAAGATTTAAGGAGTGAATTAATTAAATAATTACAATTTTTTTAATTAATAGAGGAATGTGATCAAGAATAATTAAATAATTAAAATTATTTAATTATGCGGAGACGAAGACCAAGAAAAATGACACACGTAGACTAAGACATTTTTCAGTGTCTACAAGTTCATCTTCTATGAGAGGCTTCATTTAATTATCAACCAAGACTTCATAAGCTTTTGACAATGCTAGCACTATATGTGCATTCATGGATTCTAACACGACCTATATTGATGAGTATAGGTGATTTACACATGTAAAAAAAGTGTAAAAGCTAGAAAAGGAAATGAAACGTTAACTATCAAAATAGGGAAATAAACATAAGTTGTTATTTGTGCTATGGGTACTTATCACTTAAGACTATGACTTCTAACTTCTAAGACTGAACTACAACTAATCACTCCAGGAGTATGAAACAAACATTTAAGTGACAAAATCTAATTCAATTACAAAATCACATTCATGAATTCCTCATGCATGAAATTGGAAACCATTTTAATTGAGCAATGTATGAACTAATCTAATAACAAAAAAGAAAAGTGGATAGCAGTACCTCAAGTGGCCCTTAATTGATTTACAGCCTCCACAATAGATATCAACAACTAATACTTGATCAACAAATCATGATACTAAATTAACTCCTTTATTGCATAAAAAATTTGAACTCTAACAAGAATCTACTAAAGATTTCTCATTTAGAAATACATGTTTGTCATTCAACTTATGAAAAAAAAATAAAAATAATCAATTATCAACTAAAACTCACAAAAACTAAAACAAATAATTAGACAACTAGTAACTAGATTTTCTCCTCACAATGTATCCTACTTTAGAGGGTTTGCGAGGAATCTTATTCATCTTGGGACTAAGAACATAACCATAATGTATTTTCCCACTCTCCCTCAAGAATAGGGAGAGGACTTAGTCTTTGCAACACACAACCATTATTGAAAAGTAGAAGAAAATAATTTAAACTAAAACTCTACCCTTAATGGTTTAACCACCATGACAGAGATGTGTTTTATGAGGAATGTCGCATCATGGGTTAACCTAATCAGAACAAACTCCTTATTCTTCCTTCCATATTATTTGGTGCCTATGGTGACTCATGATTTGACCATTCAATGGTCACCTTCATCTTCTTTGGAACTGTCGTGCTTTAACCATTTTGACATCTCCCCTATAATTTCCCATGGTCCTTATGCTATGGGCTAGAAATCTAGTTGTTGCGGGTTACAGTTCTTCTTAGCTACAGGAGGCTAGTTTCATCCTAAGGCATACACATCATTAAAAATCATAAATTAAGCATAGAATCATATTGAATTTCATGAGCATTCATAAATTCACTCATACAAATGTCATCATATCATATTTACATTACCACATACTAAAGTCTAGTTTAAAGTTTATAAAAGGTATAAAAGATGTATAAGTCTTAGGAATGCATGTGAACTTTGGCAGATTGAAATGATAAAAGACATAAGCTAATGAATGAAATCTAGCCATAAATTAAGCCCATCAGATGTGAAGCTCAAGGGATTTCTATTACTTTTAATTCGATCTAATTTATACATTGTTACTATTTTTTCACTTTCCCTCTTTAAATGAGAAATTCCTTCACAATTCTTCATCAGGTTCAATCCAAGAGCTCCCTAGAGTAGAACATTGACACAAACAAAACACCCTCACAAACAATCCAAACACACAAATTCACAAAATTTAGCGACTTCGCAGCATACCCTTTAATTTTACAGCCTCACTTGTCAATTAAATTCAAATCAAAATTCACACCAATTTCTGGAGGCATTTCAATTTCATTATATGATCAATTTTACATTCTTACATTTAGAATCTTATAAAATTTCCCAAATTTCATGACCTTCCTGTCATCTCAGAATACTATTCAATTCACTTTGCCTTCCTTATGCACCATTCTCATATTGCATAGCCAAGTTCGTTCTTCTCTACATTTTTACTCTTCTTTGTTGCCTCTTATAAGCAACACATACATATTGTGTTGGATGTTTTCATTGTGTTGCTGATACGTGGTTGTCATTGATGTCAACACTATTAGCATTTGATGTATTGAAGGTTGTATATGTCGAGGATATTGTAAAAGAAAGTATTGCAGGTTCCCAATGGAACTGTGAAGGTCATGAAGGTGTCTAGTTCTGTACATTGAAGATCAACTGTTGTGGACTAAAGGGTTTATTGTTGAGTGTATATAATCCATCCATTGGAAGTTTTAGAGGTTTGCGTGAAGATTTGTTCGAGTTATGAAGATATGTGTTCTGATAGTATTTCTGTGGGTTTTGTCAGTGTTCTTGATTGAATTTTATGTGTTTCTGGTCATTCTAGTTGTTGCAGATGTTTCTTTGTTGTTTCTTGGTGCTCGTGGATGTTTCTAGTTCATGCTCTATCTTTGTTGCACATTTGCGTTGATCGGTGTGCTCATGGTTGAAGATTTTTTCTTGGTATGTTTGGGTTTTCATGTTCTTGGCTGACATGATGGTTGTAACGTGTTGTGGATCCTTGGAGATAAAATTTGAATGATTAGCACACTCGAGGATATTGTTTTGGGTCTCATCATGATATTAGCCGATGGTGTTTGATCCACATTGAAAATTTATTTGTAAATTTGGGCCGACATTAAAAACATGTTTCATATTTTTGGCCGACAAGGTTGTTGATGTAAATCCATGAAGTGGATATATAAGAGCAATTTTTTGAGCAAATTTAGTGTGTACATAAGAGCTAATGTATGCCAGAGAAAGTGCAGATGTGCGAATAGTGTCCAAATCATTCGATTGCAAAGCAAAGTGAGAAGAAGTTTGAGCGAAGTGTGAAGAAGGTTTTTTTGTGCTTAACTAGAACTGTAATCAAGCTTGTGGAGGAGCTATTTTCTCAGTTCATACTCTGTGGATCTAATCCATATTGTTGTGTATTGTTGGGAAGTGAGCCCTCTTGTATTTGAGCAATGAGCTCTAGGCAGTGTGCCTAAATGCATGTGCATTCCCATTATTTTTCATTATAATTTTAACAGGGTATAATATTGACTAACATCCACCGTGGTTTTTCCCCTAACATGGTTTCCACATAAAAAAAAATTGGTGTTCTCTGTGTTTCTGATGTATTGATTGTTTATGGTTTATTGTTCATTCATCAGATATGAGATTGAATTAAGTAAAGTTTGAAAAGTTTAAATAATCTATGACAATTGATTCACCCCCCCTCTTAGTTCTATGTCCTTGTTTTGCCAACATATTGTTCTTCCTTGCATATAATTCATTAATCCATCTTCTTATTTCTTATGTGCAACCCATATTATGTTACTTTACAATTCTTTTGTCATGTTCTTTTCCTACTTTGCATAATATTTTATTCTCTCCCAAAGGTTTATCTTTTTTTCTCTGTTTTGAGCAACCTTTAATTTCTATGCATCTACTTCTTCTAAATGTGGCACAGTCTAGAGTGGAATTTTGCACATAGCTTGTATATATTTCAATTGTTGAATGAATATTTACATTGCTTCTTCTCTATTACCTGGTGTGACCATTGTCTTTTTTCCTCTTTAAAATCTATGCCCCACTTTGTTATCTCCTTCTTCTATCCTTTTAAACTGCATCCTATGCCCCACTTTGTTATCTCCTTCTTCTATCCTTTGTTGTGCCTCTCTATTTTTTACCAATTTCTTGTGCAGTCCCTTCCAATTTGTAGATTCAACTTCAATATTTAAAAAAAAAACTTAAAACTTCTTCTTACTCCTCTTGTTTATGCAATGCAACCTCATCTTCCCTCTCTCTGTAGCATGGAACTCTTCTCATTCCTTCAATTTCTCTCTTTACCCATGGGTGCACACCTCCCCAATTGGTCTACATTTCTTTTTATTCAACTCCTATTCTTTTCCTCCAACCACCCCTTTACCTCCTATGTGGTGTCTCATTTTCCCATTTTTAACTGCACAAATATATTCTTGTCTTATTGTATTTTACCCCCTCAAATCTGCATTTTACATTTTGTCCATTTTAATTTTTAAATATCTATTTCCTCTAGATGATGTGTTGTGAATTTCCCTTTTTAAAATACTATGAACATTGTTAATTCATTCTTGTTTTGCAGCTTCATTTCCCTTCATGGTTGCGACTTATTCATATTGTGGAAAAATTGTTTCCAAGCTATTCGTTCACAAGTGGAAACCCATACACCACTTTTCCAACACAATTGAAGAATAACTATTTTATTTAACTACACATCGATTTAATCAAATTTTCATTCAACTCATGGAGAAGAAATTGTATGAAAGATGAATAACATAATCAAACACATAATTAAATCTATCAGATATTGCAACAAAAGAATTCCTGATCAAGGTTAAAATTGATGCGTGACATTTTGACAATCAATGTCAACAATGTTAACCAATATTTGTTAAATCAATCACCGAAACCAAAAATGCACAATAGATCAAAAATATATTTTTTGTCAATGTTGATTGTTGTTCGACAAGGATGCTCCTACATCAAACATTATGGACATAAAATATTATTTTTTTATGGGAAGACATGGTTAGATATTCCATCTTATATGCCCTATAAAATAGGTTCATGTGAGGCCTATTTTGAAAATGGCTTCAATTACATTTATCTTTTTTTATATATCAAAAGTGGCACTATGGGGCCGAACCCATAATTACAACAATTAAACAATATTATTTCAGAAACTACAAAATTTACAAAAAAAAGAGGTTTTCCCTCAATTCGTTGCTAGTCTGGGGCTCCCAATCATCAAGTCATCTTAATCATCCTCCATCACATCCAACTCTGGTTGCTCATTGGAAGTAGCCAAGAGGGCTAAGACTAAGGTCGACCCCTCCTCAATGTAAGCTCTAGAGAGGTCTTTTAGGAGGTCGATGTTACCCATCACCTCCATAGTCTGAGCGTCAACATCCTTGCCCATGCTCCAAATAAAAAATGGAACCCACAAGCCATTGTACTGTAAAGTGAGCTTTGGCCATACTTCACCCATGATTCAAAGACCCCATCCAACCACAACCATTTCTAAATAATACTCCATTGCTCCATGCCACCGAGACTTAACTAGCTTATGCATCGACTCCTCTCTCTCTTGCTTGCAGAAGCCAAGCCATAAAGAGGGATGTCAAATCCATGTTTATGTGATATCGGTATGTTGAAATGAGAAAACACACCCCAAGAATTCTCTCGATTGCCTCAAGAACCTTCACAACATCCACATTAAATACCTTTCTCAGTCAGTTGTTTGTCACTGCCCCTTGAAAATCTATCTGCCTCTCCTTTGCTCCTAGACTTATCTTAGAATCCATTACAGATGATATGTGGAGATAGAGTGCAAATACTTGGTTTTAAACACCAAACACCATCATCCTCACCCCATCATCAAGAGAGCCTTGACATTTTCATTAATTCATCTCGGCCCTTAAGACCCTTGAATCATCCTCCACACGTGTTGCACCACCTCCATTAACGTCTGGCTCTAACTTACCCATCATTTCTATCGATGGTAGATTTTGAAAGATAATTTTCCTCCCCATTGTGATGAGCAAGGTCGTTGGTGTCACTTCTTGCATCATTTAATCTTTTAATTATTGAACTGGGTGTGTCTTAGAGCTATATGCGATAAGGATAATCCCACAAGTTTCCTTTTTGGGGGGTTTTGCACTATAAATAGTGACTTTCAATTTCGGTCAGTCGCCTTCAGGAGCTCTCAGGAGTTGAACTCAACAACACATTTCTAACCAAATTCTAAGGATTTTAACTATCTTTTTCCCTAATTCAGACTCTAGTGACTTAGTTCAGACTTAGCTTAACTTAGTTGTAATTGATTCAAGGAAGAATTAAAGTAAAACTTAAATTCACACTTAATCTAAAATTTAGAATTCAAATTCTATTTCTATTTTGCTTGAAAAGAAAGTCTATTTTACGCTTACAAGAAAGTAAATTCTATTCATATTTTGCTTGAAAAGAAAGTCTATTTACACTTGCAAGAAAGTAAACATTAATCTAGAAAGTAGTAACACTAAATTCCATGAACGAATTCCAAATAAGCTTCAGTTTAATCTTTACATTTGTTATCATTATTGCTTCTACAAAACCTATCATGCATTTGAGAATAGCTTTCAGATCTAACTCTTATGAATCAACATTCAAATTAAAAGTGAACAAATGAATATTATTCTACAGTGCAGCATAATTAACTATTTGGTAACATCGTTATCTAATCCAAAAAAGATAAATAGATGCAACTACTTAACCATGATTTAAACAATAATATAGATTCTAAACTTTTTCACTCAATACAAATTAAACAAAAATTAATTGAATCAAGAGAACACAACACAGGGTCACCTCCTTTGGTCAAGTGGGCCCCGCTCTTCCTCTGGTGGGACCTTCAACACTGATATTTAGATGAACTTCTTATTTGCATTCAAATTGGCCCAGATAGGGACGTAGAACAAAAGTGTATATCACAAACATTACAATATCAAGCGAAAATTATCTAACTCCAAGATTATCCCTAGAGATGGATATTTATAGGAATATCCTTATTTGAATTCAAAACATGGCACAAACCACCAAGAAAAAAAATGATAAACTAAAGCAAAAACAAAACTGAAAATGTCAGAGAGAAATCCACCACAATAGTTGAACAGGAAGTTTCCAAACTGACTAAAGAAGTCGATTCGGAATTGTAATAAATAACTATCCAGTTGGAGCAGTCAGGAGCACGATAGAGTCCAAGTTTGTTAAATAGAAATTTTAACAAGTCCACCTCATGAAGCAAGCATTTAATCAACCAAACAAAATCCACAAGAATAGGTTGCAATGTAACAACAAAGATTCAAACTGCATAGTTATTCCTTCATCAACATCATTAAAAGTGACACATTAAATGCAAAATATCATTTCTAATACATTCCCTATTTTAGTTAAATATAAGGAAAAATGAGCAAACATATAAGTATATATTCTACTGCTAGTATTGTTAATTAACAGTATAATAGAGTCTTTGTGACACAAAATGAACATTTAAAAGTATCAATTAAAGCACTCATCACATTGCCATCATGATAAGTATGTGTTACTTTGAATTCCTCGAAATGAATAAGTTCCTCATTTATATGGGTGAAAAAAGTTCAAGTTTCTAATTTGGAGTAGTCTCCCTGCGGATTGTGTTTATTGTGATCAGTGAGTC
Organism: Sequoia sempervirens; assembly: GCA_007258455.2. NCBI lineage: Eukaryota > Viridiplantae > Streptophyta > Pinopsida > Cupressales > Cupressaceae > Sequoia > Sequoia sempervirens. The sequence continues at coordinate 3,523,769 of VDFB02000007.1, forward strand.
CCTTTCTATGTGTATCTTCTTAACACCCATTCATTTGCATAGGTTGATTCCAAGCCAAGCCACTTGTATTTTCGCTTCATTATTAGTGCCCTCCCCTAAATTTCTAGTCAATTTTTCAAAATTATTTCTCTAATGATGCATCTAGTACTAATCGGGTCAAGGTTACCTTGGGTGGTTCCATCAAAGTTCAATTTGACCCATTTCCATCATCTGGTGGATACCATTTGATGTCTAATCTTGGGTTGGTGGTCAAATCAATCCGATGCTTCCCATTACCAGGAGCTTCAATTGTATTTATCATTTGCTAGATAGTAACCCCAATAAATAAAATATAGATATAAATTTATTCAGTGAGATCTCATTTAACTATTTCTAAATTGAAATCCTAGAAACATTAATATGTGAAGGAAAATGGCTATGCTTCCTAAGAGAATTAAGATGTCTAGGGGAGAGGAGGATGTGGAGGTTGTATTGGGAAGAGAGGAAGAGGTCAAGCTTCTATCTAAGTATTCAAAGGGGGCTTTGTAGTTGAGGTATATTTTGATTATATAAATAGAGATGATAGGTTCATGAGTGACAAGTTATTAAATCAAATAATATCTCAAGGAGCTATTGTTATGCATACTGTGAAGTCTCCACTATAGGCATTGCATCTCATTCTCTCTACTAACTTTGTGTGTGATTAAGCAAGTCTTAAAAACATTTTTTGGTTTTGATAGATTTCCTTTTTACCTTTCTTCAATGATATTTTAAGACTAGCCTAAATTAGGTTGATTACTTCCTTCTTTTAACCCTATCGTGATTTGAGAAGGAAGAGACCTTGTGAATTATGTTACAAAAACATCACTTACAATGAAGAGCAACGTAATTGTTTCACACATGGTTTTTAGATTCAAACTCTACTTAGGCTTGGCCAAAATCATCTAATATGATTTATTATTAGATTACTAAATTTATTTGACAAACTATTTTCCCTAGCTTCAAAACTAGTTTGTTGGATTCCATTCCAAAATGTTGATTTAGTCCAAAAAACCTAGAATTAGAGGTGTTGGAATGTTTGAGAAAAAAATAGAAGCTCACAATTTATATATCTATGCTTGAATCACCATTAGGTATAGGGAAATACCTATCCACAATGTTGATAAACCTTTTACCAAAATAATTTTTAATTTGTTGAATGCAATACATAAATTATAATTAATAGTTATTTTGGTAAAAGCCACATCTAGCATGTTTGATGGATACTGGCCTTGATATGACACCCTTCATATACAAATCTACTAACTTATAATATATATATATATATATATATATATATATATTATCACTCTACAAATTGCATTAGTAGTCATTTCTCATCAAGTATTAGTTGTGTTGTTCATGATTTATGGCCTTGTATGTGGCATGTTTTATGTTCTTGGTTCCCATTAAAAGAAATACTTGTTAGGTCCCAAAACCACTACTCCACTTCCTATAACATAATTTCCCTTTCAAGGATAGGGTTGTTGTCATGAAAGTAAAATTTTCTCACCCATAAACCATGGATGGTTGAAGGTCAAATCTATGAGATTTGATTTTCTCTCGTATGCTTTGATCTCACCTTAAACTCGAGAGGGTGTTCCTAGAGGTATACCTTAATAGGTATTTGAATTAAATAAAATGAACAACTAAAATAACAATAGTGAAAATCAATTGCATACTTGACCCCAAAAGCTATCACTAGGTCAAATAAGATTGGTTGTAATAACATCTATATAGTTGACTAACATATGAAATCATAACCCACATGAGATGACTTCGCTCAACATTTACTTAAGATATGTCCTTGGTTATAGTATGGGATCATGAATGCACTAACTACTACTTGTTTACTACTATAATAGAGGGGATTAAAATGATGGGTGATTGGACCATCACCAATATGGACCAATGCATACACCATTGGGAAATAGAGTCTTTAACAACAAAGAGGGAAAAGATACAACAAGATAAAACATCAACAAAACTAGATCCTCGTTATCATGAAAATCAAACATTACATCCATGTGATAGACATACTTAATGATCCATTTTTAAAACTACAATTACACACATGGAATAAAGGAATGAATATTACAAAGAATTTGTAATACATTAGGTGACATCACACACAATCAAATCCTCATTATATTCATTCTATAAAATGTAGTAAGTGAGAACATATAATTATGATTACATATTTTCTTGAATCACTATAAATAATCATAGGTACATACAACCACTTGGAAATATGTGTTACAACCCTTCCTCATCTCTATCAAGTGTATCATTTCATTGAAGCCATAGAACAACTTGTAGACTATACCAGACTAGAAAATTGGCTCAATGACCAACCTCTCTTTCAAAATGATCAAAAGTTTTCTCTTAATGGTCACATGAAATCAAACCTAATTGCAACACTGTAGCAATTTAAAAATTGATGGCATGGATGCATTCTCTCTAAAACAAACAACCAAGTTGTTGAGAGACTAGATGAATCAAATGTGGTAACTAGGAGATAACTTGCAATAATGGCAAATAGATGGAGTGGGTGGAAAAGGGTCATTCCATTCTCATTTGAAGCTTGCAACATTTTAAAATATTTTCATTTAAAAAATATCAAGCTCCCCCTAGCCCTTACACCTTTTCAAATATTTTCCCTTTAATTTATTTATCCATAATATGAGTTGTGCATTAATATTCTTACACCCTAGATAGATATTAAGTCTCTTCTCTTAAGCATGTTTGGCTTCCACATCAATAGATACCTTGAGATGGAAGTATGAGCCTCCCCTAAACTCTAATAGATACCATCATTTCCTTCATATATGAAACTCTTCCTAGTACATTAGAATTGGAGGGGAGCATGCCCATCTCTAAAATTCCAACAAATAACTATGTACTCTCTTGTGTGTTAGGTTTCGAGGCTTAGGAATACCAAAGGAATTGTATCAAGGTACGAAAAAAATTGAAACTAAAAAAAAAACTTAGATGAATATTAAAAAAGACCTAAGTTGGTTGTTGGAATTGATAAGGAGGGTATGTAAGTATGGGAAACCAAAAAAGTTTGAAAGGCTAACAAACACATATAACACCAAAAATAGCCCATACTTAGGCTTTTTATAGACTTTTGAATCTCTTGAAACTTAGGGGAACCATTAAGGATGTCTTAGATCAATTATAAATAGTGGTTCAAATATAACTAGACACAAAAAATGGAAGGGACTCAAGAAAAAATAACATTACAGACTTGAGTCCCAATAATACTATTTGTTGATGGAGCATATGCCTTAACCAATTCAGCTTCATGATGTCACATACAAAGAATTAAATGCATATGATGTTGTTGGTTTTGGCATTGCTTTTTGTCATTGATATCAAATTCAGGTGATTGGTGGTATAATGTTGTCATATTTGTCTTTCTACCTTGAGGTTCTTCTTGGAAAATATCCAATTGCAAAACTTGTGTAACCTTGTCTAATGTGATGGTGACAAAGGGCTATTGTATTCCTTCAAGGGTTTTTGAAATGTTTGAATTTATTTATAAATTCCAAAAGCATAAATTAAAGTTGTTTTTATTAGTAACCTACCTAGAAAGTCGTGGATGTTTGTGAAAGATTTGAAGGCAATAAATGTCATTGTTTCTACCGGCCCCTTCTAGGGTTACCGATTTAGTAGGGTAACATTGTATAATGTGCAAAGCAAGGTGTATCGGGCATTATGCAAAGTTGAGAACTTGGTGTATACAACAGTGAACTTAGGGTTTTTATCTTATGGGATGCAATGACATGTTTCAAAGCTTTTCCAACATCAAACTTGCAGTGGTTATGAGCAGACGAAGGATTTAGTGGTTTATGCGGTTTAGATTTATAAGTTGTTTTAGTTATTTTTTGTCATTGAAAAAGGTATGGTTGTAATGTGGTTTATTAGATTATTGATTGCTATATATAACAGTGGCTTGTGCATGACATATGGTTAGGCAGATAAATGATTATTCAAGTCTGAAAGCTCATATGATTTGTTTGTTTTATTGTGCTTTGTAAGGAGTGGTTTCTCTCGAAACCCTATTTTGTAGATGGATCATGAAAATTAGTTTTTGAATATGCTTTTTACAGTTGGACTATAAAATAGAATCTTGTGTTCTAAAAGATTGAATACAAAAAGATAGTGTAGAGTTAAATTAATACATTTTATGTTTTCTAGGTTTCAATACAATGGAATCTATAGGACATAAAATGTGTTAAGGCAGAAAGTTGCCATGAGCTTCAGAGAAACAGAGAGACCCTCTGTATTTTACTCTTTATCTTGATGTGAAAGTTGTATTTTCTAGTGAGGCATACTTGTAACCAGTGAGGTTCCTTTTCCAGTGAGGCATATTTTGTAGCCAATGAGGCACAAAAATTATCCAGTGAGGCTTTGCTAGTGAGGTACAAAAAGTAGCCAGTGAGGCTCTATAATCAGTGGGATTTTATTAAGCCAGTGAGGCAATTTTCTTGAGTGGTTTTTTATCCCTATGAGATTTTTCCACTCATAAAAATATCGTGTTATGGTTCTTTTGTTATCTATGTAGTTATCATGATTCATGCAATTTAGTCTTGCAATTTCCTTACATTTGAGTTTTTCATGCGGTTTAAGGATCTGATATTGACTATCACTTTTGAATACATTCTTGAAATTTAACATTCCATGATTACAAAGAAGTTATGTGTTTTGAAAAACAATTGAATTGAATTTGGTTATTAAAACACTAATTCACCCCCCCTCTCAATGTTTCCCGTACTCCAACAAGTGGTATCAGAGCCATACCCTTGCATAAGTCTAACCAACTTAGGGGTTCTTGGTAGTGGAGTACTCATTATGGAAAAAAGTAAAATAAACAGAGGAAAAAGAAATGCCTAGCAGAATGCTGAACAACAAACACCACTTAAACCTAGTACAAAAGATGATTTTGTAGTGAAAAGTGTAGACACGGGAGGAGATCACTTAGTGAGTGATTTTGAACAAGAGTTTGATGAAAATGAATATGAGATTGATATGGAAGGTGAACTCATCTCTGCTCTTGATGAGATTAAGAAACTTAGAATGGAGAACCAAAGGTTAAAATTGTAGCTACAAGAGGAAAAAGAATCTAAGACCAAAACTCTTTCAACCCTTCAAAATGCATAAAAACAAATAATAGCTATGAACATTCAAGTTGTAGTTAAGAAAATAGAGGAAGAAGTCAATAAGCAGCTAAAGGCCAAAGAATTTGATTGTGAAAAGTATGAATATTAGATAGTATCTTTAAGAGATCAATTAGGAAAAGCTTCTTCAAAGTTATAAAAGACACTCCAATTTGAAAAGAGTACTGAGTGTTTATATGATATGCTAGGAAAGCAAAAACATAACAAGGATGTTACTGGTTTAGGCTTTGTTGAAGGACAAAGTTCTGGAGTCAGAAAAACACCCAGAAAGAAGATAGATCTAAGCTATCATGCTGCAACCCCTAATACTGAAGAAAAGAAGAATTCAGAAGTTAAGACTGCTGATAGTAGACAATTCAAGGAAATCAATAGAGGAATAAGAAGTAGAGCCAACAGGTTCATAGGATCTCCACCTACTTGGCAAAATAAATCAGTGAGGTACAATTATTCATTTCCTAGTTATTGTTATTTATGTAATGGTTACGGGCATAAAGCAAGTTATTGTAGAAGGTCTAAAAGGAGTCAATATGCATTCTCTAAGAATATGAATGTAATATGTTATAAATTTCATAACCATGGTCATGTTGCAAAGTATTGTAGAACTAGGTTTGTGAAATAGGAGAGAAAAAAAGAATTCTTACATAAGAAAAAATCAAAGTCACAAGCATCTGATGACAAGAAGAAATCAGTTAAGAAGGTTTGGAAAAGGAAAGAGCCTAAGAAATTTTGGAGGAGGAAACATGAACACAAACAGAAAGAAGAACCTAATCTTTTGCATGTTGCATAAGAGACTCTCATAACTATTTAGAGGATAGCATAAATTGAGGGGGAGTTGGTCTTATGTTATATTTCACAAACCCCATAGTCAATAGCTAAGAGGTTTTATCAAGAGGAAAACAAAGGAGTGCTTCATTATAAGATGAAAAATGGAGTGTGCACAATGAATGCTTACTTTTTATCTTATTGAAAATGTGGATTACTATACCTCTTTGTGATTTTTGAGCCAATATTGATTTCATTCAGTGCTATCCATGATGCTATTCAAAGTGAAGGTTTGTTGTTGATACATAGTTGTCGAGTTTGCAGAGTATGGTTGGTTCATGCTTGGTACTGAGGTATTCTTACTTGCTCCAAGGGTTTGCATTATTGGTGGTGTCTTTAGTAAACTTGATCAAATGTTCTTACAGTGAATGTTTTCAATCTGCTTTATCTCAGTGATAGCTCAAATCATAGTGATTCTCATTGGGATTGATATCTCATTAGAAACAATGAGGTTGTACATTTGTCATAGTGTGGTTCTAATTGGGAAAATACAGTGCTTTTGTGAGTGCTCAGTAGTTTATGTTCATGGTCTTTCTTTGCATCTTGAATATGTTGGTATTTGAGTATGAGATAGTCATACAATGCATACAAAATGGTTAGTGGCATCATGAGTTCATCTGCTTCTAATAGTGGTTGTTTGTGTTTAATGGGTTGAGAAGATTCTTTATGCTAGGAGAGATAAGTGTTTCAAAACAAGGTCTGCACATTGGAGTATGAAGTGTTTTTACATGTTGTCCAATTTGCATAATGCTCAGTGATTTGTTTTGATTCAATGCTAGGTGGAGATCTCTTTGTGGTTAATATTTCTTCACTTGATTGTGTCTATAGTTATATTCTTCATGTACTTGACAATTGACAGTGATACTCAAGTATTTGTCTTCACCATTTTTTATACAAGTTGATAGAGTGGCAGTGTCATGTGGATTACACTATGGAATATAAAGAATACTCTCTCTTTGCTTGTGTTTCAATAGATGATGTGTGATATGTGTGTTTCACTAAATGGGTTATGACTATTATCAATCCAAACTTGGCAGTATGGAGCCTTGTATGGTGCTTAGTCTAGAGGGGAAGTGCACTTTAGACTACCTTGGATTTATCTACTCTTGGCTTAGTGCTTACTCCACTTGTTTTATATGCTTATTCAGATGATATTATCTTTTTGACACTCGGTTTTCACTATGTGATAGCATACATTCCTTGAAATATTGTGACAACATGTTCATAGTGGTGTAGTGATGAATTCATTGATAGTGGTCTTATACTCTGTTAATGCCTTATACTGCCTTGAAATTGATATGTGACTTTGGTGTTAGTATCCAAGCTCTGTTAGTATTGATCTTGATCACTTTCATTTATACCAAGTGTTTGGTATGGCTTTCTCTAGTGCAATTCTAGACATGATCATGTATATTGCAGATGACATAGTATGACAACTATGTTAGTGCAGCCCTAGTACAGTACCAACCATGGTTTCCAAACATTTTCTCAGTCATCCAACCAGTTCTTTAGTGCTAGAAGAAGTTCATCTTTCTTATTTTTGTTTCATATACCTTACTTTTTTCTAGTAGTGTGGGTGCCACAATACAATTCTTTCACGTTGTTGATTCAGTGAAGATGACAGTCCCTTTTGATGGTGTGTATTGTGTGGTCTTGCTTAGTTGGCAAGGTGTTATAAAAATAACAAAATTTGAAAGATCATCTTGCAAAGGTAATTTTTTTGTAGAAAACATACTTTTTGATGGTACAAAAGAGTGTAAGAACTCATAATGATCTTGGGGTCCCTTTATAAAACTTCATAAATTGGAAGTGATTGGTGTTCATGCATAGGACAGTGCTCTATATAATATGCTTATTGCATGTCTAATGTTGAAGAGCTTGGCTTTACTAGGCTCTGATGGTGCCTAGGTAGTTGTCATTGAATTGCAACATCTAGAGCATTGTAGAATTTATTTTTATGGTATAGGAGATCGCATTCTCAACATAACTTCCCCTAAACTTCACACTTTTGAGATTCAAGGGATTTCTTATATATGTATGAGGAAACATATCAATTATTCCAAGAAGGTAAAAACCTATAGGAGAACTTATGGTAGTTAGGATAAAAGTTATGAGACTATAGCTAAATGGAGAGTATCATTCTTAGCATTCCCATAAGGGTCCCTACATAGCAAAAAGATAATTGTGCATGGAAGAAGGGTAAGGGTTAATTCACTCAAATTCCTTATGCTTTAGATTCAAATGTGGGTTATCAAGTGTTCAACAAATTAGCTTTAGTTGTTACATGTGACAGTGCTTTAGAAGAAGGAAGTATGCAATTTTACAAGGTTCCAACTTATGGTTCAAAAAATTAGAGATGACAATAACTTCAAGTGACTTCAATGAGATGACATTTCACCAAGAAATGATGATAGTTCTTGATGAGATGCTTAAACAGTGTTGGTTTTTGTAGCTTTGACAATTGTAGTGTAATGGTGAATTGCTTTGCTCTGAAATTGATCATTTGCTTCAATATGGCTCACATCTTGTAACAATAGACTGAATTCTAATGTGTGGACTAGGGGAGCAATAGGGTGCAAGTTTCATGAAAGGATTTGCAGGTAGTAGAATTTTGTGATAGTTTCATTAAGAAATACCTCAAGGATAGAGGAAAGACCATCCAAAAGGGAAGCAACCATGAGATGTGTGTATGTTATTATGCTCAAGAAGATAGTACAAAATAAATCCTTAAGTTCCTTATGCATACTTTCAGGGGGCGTTTTAAATATTATTCTTTATACTCTTGTTTTTTATTTGTTTTTGGACAATGATTTAGTGGTAGTGCTTATAAGATGCTTGTGTCAGAAGGTAGTAGTTTGCAAGTGTATCATAGTGGTTTGCTCCATATGATAATTTGGAATACAAAATGCACTGGGTTGCAGATTAGTGTTTCTTCTTTGGACAGTTTATAGTGCTAACCCATGTTTTGACAGTGGCTTCCTTCTTATGATGCTCGACAAAGAACAATATGATAGCTTGGTGTTTTTTCTTTGGTAATCATCATGATTTGGCACACTTTCAAGGTACACAATGAGTTATGCACTATTGGTATTGACCAATGTTCAATGTTGTTTTTCATTGATGAAATAGTGAATTGAAGTATGCATTGAAGTTCCATATCAAAACAGTTGATAGCTTGTACTTAATGATAGTGCAATGTAACAAGGGGAGCTTTAAAACTTATCCTTCATCCCTGGCTCATGAATGGTTCATTTTTTGCCATTCCATTCATCTTTTCTTTATGCTCAGATATTCAACATGCAAAACAACACTTAAGACAGTGGCTTGAGCTTATATATGACAGTTTTTTATGCCTTCACTATGTGTTTTTGATGCATACCTTTTACAATAATGAAAATCTATTGCATGTCTTCCATGTTTCAGTTTGTGATTATTTGCGATATTGTGCACCATGAAGATACAATGGATGTTTATCAAGTTTTGATGCTCTACACCAATGCTTGTTGCTTTATGAGACTTCTACATATTTCTCTAGTATATGCTCAGATGTTCTTGTCAATCTTTATGCACTATCTACTTTGTTCTAACTGTGCTCATTGATGTTCAGTCATAGTTTTCCAAGTGGTTTCAGTGGTGCTTTATGCTCATTCTTTATGGCATCTAATTGGTTTATGTTTGGTGCAGTGGTTCCTTCTTATTGGACAATTAGTTCTATCACTGGTTTCCTCTTGCTTTAACAGTTGCTTCATTTCCTAATGGTGCTATGTTTTTTTTTTTAGCAGCAGATCTCTATTGGTTAGTCTCATAGTATATTTTTGTTCCTTTGGTATTGTTGTCAAAGGGGGAGATGAATAGTCATGTAAAGTATGAGCATTTCATTTTGATAGTATGAGCATAAGCATTATTTGATAGTATGAGGACAGTGAGATTGAGATGCATTCTTCAGTGATCAGGACCATGATAGGGCTTTCCATTACAGGGAATTCTTAGTACAACAATACAGTGTGCATGAGCATTTACAGTGTTTGTTTTTTGCTTTTATCATTTCAATATGCATTTACTTACAATGGTCTTTATCACTTGTAGTGCATTTAGTGCATCTATCAGAATGGCATATGACATTTTCTTTCAATGCTTTGACATGTGTTTTTAGTACCTTTGTTTGCTCAAGGAATTTTACAGTTTCAATGAATACTTTCAGTGCTTTTCAGGTTTATCTTCAAAGGGGGAGCAATAAAGAATTGGTTGTTGACATCAATGCCAAATGGGGATTTTTATTGGCTTTGGCATTGTTTTTTTGTCATTGATGTCAAATTCATGTGATTGGTGGTATAATGTTGGCATATTTGTCTCTCTACCTTGAGGTTCTTCTTGGAAAATATCCAGTTGCAAAACTTGTGTAACCTTGTCTAATGTGTATGGTGACAAAGGGCTCTTGTATTCCTTCAAGGGTTTTTGAAATGTTTGTATTTATTTATAAATTCCAAAAGCATAAATTAAAGTTATTTTGATTAGTAACCTGCCTAGTAGGTCGCGGATGTTTGTGAAATATATGAAGGCAGTAAATGTCATTGTTTCTACCGGCCCCTTCTAGGGTTACCGATTCAGTAGGGTAACATTGTATAATGCACAAAGCAAGGTTTATCGGGAATTATGCAAAGTTGAGAACTTGGTGTATACAACAACGAACTTAGGGTTTTTATCTTATGGTATGCAATGACATGTTTCAAGGCTTTGAAAATAGGAAACTTGCAATGGTTATGGGCAGATGAAGGATTCAGTGGTTTGTGTGATTAAGATTTATAAGTTTTTTTTAGTTATTTTTTGTCATCGACAAAGGTATGGTTGTAATGCAGTTTATTAGATTATTGATTGCTATATATAATAGTGGGATGTACACAAAATATGGTTAGCCAGAGAAATGATTATTCATGTTTGCAAGTTCATATAATTTGGTTATTTTATTGTGCTTTGTAAGGAGTGGTTTCTCTTGAAACCCTATTTTGTAGATGTATCATGAATGAGTTCTTGAATGTGCTTTTTATAGTTGGATTGTAAAAAAGAATCTTGTGTTCTAAAAGATTGAATACAAAAAGACAGTGTAGACTTAAGTTAATACATTTCATGTTTTCTAGGTTTCAATACAATGGAACCTATAGGACATGAAATGTGTTAATGTAGAAAGCTGCCATGAGCTTCAGAGAAACAGAGAGACCCTCTGTATTTTACTCTTTATCTTGATGTGAATGTTGTATTGACCAGTGAGGCATACTTGTAACCAGTGAGGTTCCTTTTCTAGTGAGGCATATTTTGTAGCCAATGAGGCACAAAAAAGTATCCATAGAGGCTTTGCCAGTGAGGCACAAAAAGTAGCCAGTGAGGCTCTATAATCAGTGGGATTTTATTAAGCCAGTGAGGTAATTTTCTCGAGTGTTTTTTTATCCCTATGAGGGTTTTCCACGCATAAAAATATTGTGTTATGGTTCTTTTGTGATCTATGTGGTTATCATGATTCATGCAATTTAGTCGTGCAGCTTCCTTTATGCACTTTGCAACATTTGAGTTTTTCATGTGGTTTAAGGATCTGATATTGACTATCACATTTGAATACATTCTTGAAATTTAACATTCCATGATTACAAAGAAGTTAAGTGTTTTGAAAAACAATTGAATTAAATTTGGTTATTAAAACACTAATCCACCCCCCTCAGTGTTTTTCATACTCCAACAGATGTAATATATCACAAGAAGCCCTTGCTCATGGCAATCAAAGAGAAAATCCATGATGCATCTCAATCTAGGTATGTGCTCTCATCTAATCTATATAAATTTTCTATATTTACATGTATCTATTATTTTACCTCTTTAATTTTGGGTATCTTTTTGTAGTCCACCTAATTTGGTGTATTTAAATTAATTTTTGGCTTGATTATTTCTAAAGCAATGAAACAAAGAGTAGTTTATGATGGAGGCTTAGCTTACAAAATTTGGTACAATTTTTTTTGGTTTTTATTCAATTTTGTTGAGTGATTATGATAATTTAGACATAGTAAGGTGAATTTTACCAATAGTGCATCATATCAAGTAGTTGGTTATGGCATAATTATTCAAGTAAACTATGAAGATATTTTAAAATAGGATATTTAAGGAAATATGTTATTTGGATCTACTTTGGATAGTTAGGGCTGCCAAAAAATTATAATAAATTTAGTTACATTATGAAGTTAAAGAAAGTTAAAATTTCTTATGAGTTGCAAGAAGCTCGACATTCTATTTATTTTTTATAGATACTAGCCTAGAAAGAACCCATTTTTAAAAAATCCTTGAAGAATCTGACCTTTATCATTTTAGAAGACACTCTTATACCCAATTATGTTTTGGTAGAAATTAGTAGGACTCATATTTACTATCACCCTCCTATTTATATTTGTTAACCTCATTTATGGGACAAACATTACACTTTACCATGAACATATTGGTTTAGATTTTGTATCGTTCAAGTTTGGATCTCATGACCTAATCCTATTTCTAAGGATGTCCTTAGTTCCACTAAGTATTTTAAAATTGCTTTCTTATAATTGAGTATTTCCTCTACTTAATTTAGAGACAATAGTTTTTTTTTTTTTTTTTTAACAAAAGGCTTTAGAGATAATAGTTGCTTATCCTTATTTTCTAACCTTTCCTTTTTTTAATGTTGCCACTTAGTTTTACTAGTCTAATTAGCTCCTCTTAGTTTAGTCTTTCATTGTATTAATTTTTTTTTTTTGTTCTTGGTCACTTTTTTATCACTTAGGGTTCTTAATACCCACATTAGTTTTCTAAGTTTTCATTAGTAACCTCATTTATTTTTGTTTCCCATTGATCTACTTTAGTCACTAGTGGAAATTAATAATATATTTTCCTTTTTTAGTTATTCCTTGTGGTTGTTTTATCTAGTCCATTAACAAAAATAAATAAAATATCAAAGTTAAGATGAAGGTGGAAATTTTATTTCTTTATTTAACTTAAGTATGTCTTTGGAATGGGAAATTAATGAGATTAAAAAGGATAAATATTAAATTTTGGCTGATGTTTTGGTGATTGTATATTAGCAAAGTTGATTCCTTATAACAGGTGTTTGAAACAAAGTTATGTGTGAAATCTCTTTTTAATGGCATCTATTAAAGTAGGTTAGAGTACTTATTTGGTGTGGTTTCAAGTGATGGATTCTTGTTTTTTTATTGAAATTACTAACAATAATAGTGTGCAAATTACTATAATATTATTGCTTAAGAATTTTAGTCAATAGATGCTTTTATTCGTACATTATGCTTATATTATATACTCTCATGCAAAGAAACATCAATGAGTATGGATTTTCATGCATGCTTGTGTTTATTAAAAGCAAAAATTTGTGTAGAACCAAATTCTAAAATTAGTGTTGTAGCAATGCATTAAATTTTACAAGACACACTATTAGTGATTCTTCTCATGAGTTGAGGTTTTGGACTATAATTCAATCCTCAATTTAAAATTAAAATCTTTAAAAATCAATTAAGGAGATTAAAGAAAAAGTGGTTGAGGTTAAGTCAATCATAAAGTATCTACAAACCAAGTAATTCAAATAGCACAATCTCTTTTATGAGATCAAGTAGGTAGTATAGTGTATGTAGATTTCATTTTTTTATGATAGGTTGAGAAATATTGTATATGTCAAGGCACAAAGATGCTTCAAAAGGAGGCCCTAATTTGAAAGCGATGTCGTGCCACATACAAAACAAAATAGATAATAGAGAATTTATAAAAGCATCTTGATGTTGTACAAATGGAGGTAGAGACAAAAAAATAGGCAATGGTGTTTATCTACAAGTGAATTCATTCCAGTTTGCACTTTAAGGAGGAACACTAAACATTTTTGGAAGAAATTAAGCATTAAATTTCATTAATAATATTTTTTTTATTAAAGAGCTTCTTTGTTTTTAGTTAATACAATGATTCAATTTTTTTTGTTCTAGTAGTTTTCCATTACATTTTTTAAAATCTATTTTGACCCTAACAACTAGTAAAGACACTTCTGTTTGTGCTAGTTTAAATTTTAAAAAATAGACGTTGTTGGATTTAACTTGTATATTTATGGGTTTGAATTTTAGTTAGTAAGATTTAGTTTGCAAAAGTAGAACCCCCTTGAGGAATATGCACGCGTGATTACATTACAATTCATTTTTTGGTTTTTAAAGATTTCCTTTTTACGTTTCTTCAATAACAATATTTGTACACTAGCACAAACTGGCTTGATTACTTCCTTCTTTTAACCCTCTTGTGATTTGAGAAGGAAGAGGCCTCATGAACCATGTTGCAAGAAACATCACCTACAATGAAGAGCAGGGGAATTATTTCCCACATGGTTTTGAGACTTAGAATCTACTTAGGCTAGGCCAAAACAATGGGCACAACCTTATAACAAGTTTACAAATTGAAGTCCAAATTCAATGAAAATTGAAGAAATCAACAACTACAAGTCCTCTATACTACAATGTCCTCCACATATGTAGAAAAATGCATGCCATATATATTTTAAAATTTTAATTTATAAGCCATTGATCTTAGTATATATAAAAATCATTTAATAGACTTTGCAAATTGCTCAATTAAACCTTCAATTGGTCGCAAACTCTTGGACTTCCCTAGGACCCATAGAGCGATATATTTGTAACTTCTATCCTAGAAAGTAATCTAAGTTCAAGTTTTAACCTTACCTTCTAAATTATTATGATACTCACATAAAATTTATAGCTTACTAAATCTTCTTGAGAGAAATTAAAGCAAAAATTCCATCAACTAATATACATGCTCATTCACATTGTATTGAGTATCATGTTACTTTCCAGTTGAATAAATTTGTCATTATCAATGTAAGTGAGCTATACATCTCAAGGTGAATTCATTTTGAGTATATTTTATTTTGGATACGCATAGAGATCCATACACATCCATGATATGTATTAGATAGGGACTGTGCATATTATGACATATCCCAACATGCTATATCTAGATTTTCCAAGGTATAATCAAGAATCTAAAATATATTTCAAGAGTCCACTCATAGATCCACAAATATGGATGTGTTATAATGATGCAAAACACATATATAATAAATTTAAGATAAACATAACTAGAACTAGCATTCAATCCCTACCCCTATCACATACATGCACGTGTGTTGATTATTCCCCCCAACCCCAACTCGACCAAATAAAACCTAAATTTCTCTCATTAGCTTGTTCATATATATTTTTTTACTTTATTATTACAAGTTCAAGAGGAGGCATACACGATGCAATAGATGTGTTGATCAGATCATTCCAAAAAATCACATTATTTGAGATCCAAATTAGAGGGTTAGCTAAGAAGATTTAGAGACTTTTCTTGAGGAAAAAAAACTAGTTTTTGAGGGCTAGTTTTTATTCAGTCAAACTAAAAAATGCTTCAATCTCTTGAGTAGGAAATATAATATATTCTCATAAATATACTACATGGATGGGTACACATACCAAAGCTTAAATAGGCAGGTTAAAGCCCACCTATTGAAAATGTTTGTAATGGGATTCAAATACCATATTCAATAAGGATTGCATATGTTGGATTCACAAGATTCAAAGTAATAAACTAAACTAGATCACAAAAAGAACAAATATTGCACTCATAATTTTTATTTAAATAATCCCAAAGCTAACCAATAAAATATTCTCAATTGGTTAAGATTGAACTGGAATTGGAGATACAATCAATCTTGGATGAAATTAATAATGATAATAGAGATGACACCTATTCGAGTCAAGAGAATATTAAATATGATAATTTTCTCTTACAACAATGATTTTCTCTAAAATGTAAGAATAATACCTAAAAGTTAGCATTACCTATAAAAACAATTTAAAAAAAACATACTTGAAATCCACTTACAACACGCCTTCTATCTATACAAAACTCTAGTTTTACTAACTACTAAGAAAACCTAATGGTATTTTAATAAGTAAACCTCTTGAGATCACAATTATATAGAGCTATATAAGTAAGAATCTTGCAAGAAATGCAACCATAGAGTGTGTTTGAAATAATATTAAATAATCATTTTTTTTATCAAATATATATATTTTTATTATATCTAGTGCTTAAAAAATAAAAATAGTATGCACCCTTGTGAATAAATGATATCCCTTTACTATTGTGCTACAATTCAAACCACTTTAAGAATAGATGTTACTTATTCTTTTGAAACAAACTCATATTCACAATCTTCATCTCCATACAATGTTGTTAAATATTGTAGAGGACTATTATGAAATAATTGAATTCAACAAGGATAAACAATCAATAAAAAAGCCCAATTCAAATGATCAAATAACATACTTCAATAAAGCATGTGCACAAGTGAAATAAGTGAAACAATATCAATATTACGTCCACAAAACATACCATGGTCATATTATAAGAACATCCCACAAACAAAACATGCAAAAGCAATAACCATACCCCATTCTATACTCCTTTAGACACACCAAGATATTGAAAGATCAAGGTGGCTTTGAGCAAGAATTGGAAGGAGAGAAAAAGATAAATAGAAAATAAAATTACTAACTAATAAAAATAAATAAACAACCATCATATCTCTTGCCATAGAGGGTGTGCTTGTTATCTAATTTTTCCTATTGTAGGAAAGATACATCTATTAAGGCGTGGATTAGGATGATGGATCAAATGATTAGATAATAGGTATGTAGGTAGTGGGTTGATTCAACAATCCAATCTTAACTTACGATTTGTCACAAAATCTCAATATTTTTTTTGTGATGCATAGTTTTCTTTTTCTTGAGTGTCAAGTTTAGGTGGGTATGATTTATTATGAATGAGATGGGTGGTGTTTACATGTATGTTTATGGATATCGAGGTGCATGTTTGTTGGTTTATTTATGGAAGATGATGATGGAAATGGTAACAAAAAAATGATTAGGGTGGTGATAATGATGGTGATGAATGATGAAGGGATATGAATGTGTAGGGATATTGAAGGTCTCTTGAGATCTTGTCATCAACCAAGGTAAAGTTGATTGATTTGATCGATCAATTGATGATAGTGATAGCATTGTTGACCATAAAAATAATGCAAGGATTGTGTTTTTAACGATAAGAATAACATGATGATTGGGAATGATACATCCCAATGATGACTGATTGGATAAAATAGATCAATATTTGTAGCAAAGCTAAGAACAAAATTTGTTAAATTATTTGATATCACACTAGAGTGTAGGCAAGATGAGATTGATGGGAGTTATTTGGATTGTGGGAGATGGAGAAGAGTTCGATGAAAAAAAATATTCATGGGATGGTGGAACATGCTCAAAAAAAAAATTGTTTGTTTGTTTTATTTTTTAGGATATTTGATTTTTTTTTGGATTTTTGGAATATGTGAATTTCTTGAAATTTTTGGAATATATGATTTTTTATTGGAATTTTGAAATATGTAACTTTTTTGGATTTTTTGGAATCTGTGATTTTTTTATTTTTAGAATATGTGATTTATTTATTTATTTTTAGAATATGTGATTTTTTAATATTTTTGAAAGGTATTCAGATCACTAAGTGAGCTAGAAGATATATCAAGATTTATTTCAATTCGGGATATAATCAACTACCCCTAGTGTCTAGCAATGTATGAGACACTATGAGTGGATTAATGGATTAGTTTGATGGAAATGGATATGTGAAGGATGGGGAGGATAAGCATCATGTAAATAAATCTAGGATAGGATTTTAATTCCAAAGACTATCTCCTAATAGGATAACATGTTTTACACAAGCTAACTATTTGGACAGTGCTATGTAGGTGATGGTATGAGATGGGATAGTATATGGTCAAAGGAAATGACCATGTCAAGAATTTTCAAAAGCATGTTTTGAAGCATGTTCCCCTAGTCTTTGTTAAGATCAAGGTTGATAGGGAAGATGGATGAAAATAGAATAGATTGTATGAATGGCAGTGTTAGGATAAATTGGCATGATGTATGAGATAAGATGCTCCCAACTAGAATCATACACATAGATAATCAATTTTACACATGATGCCCACATATGGGATTTCATCATGGTACTTGCCCAAAGCATCATAAGAACGATTCTCACTATTGGATGAATTATTTTTCTTTTTTAAAAATAAAAATTTTCTACACACCTATAAATAGATTTTCACCATGGTACTTGCCCAAGATGCCATAGAAGTGGTTTTCACCAAAGGAAAAATGATTTCTCTTTACTCTCTTTTTTTTAAATTTTCTTTTGCTTTTTTGAATGATCATCAACTATGTGGGACCACCTAGTGATGTTGGTGTAGATGTTTCTATTATAATGTGCCAATAATGTCCTGCCTTAAGAAGTTATTTTTTCAAGATAAGGCCACTTGTATATAGCCCATTGTGATCCTTGTTGATACTAGGATTAAATTTATCGAAATGTGTACATCATGATAGAGTGTCATTAGAGGTGTGAATAGGGGAATTAAATCAATGAATTCAAATAAAGGAAACAATTGCAATATCAAAAAATAATTCAATGGCCAAAAGACCTAAATCTCAATTAAGTGTGTGCACAATGATAACATGAAGGAAAATAACATAAATGAAACTAATCTTCTTTACCTCCACCAAAATTCCTAGCCTCACTCTATTATAAGATGTAAAATTATGTTATTTGAATAGTATGTGGATTGCTCAAATACCTAGCATAACCTTGTTAGAAAAAGCTATATAAAATGAGTATAGTATGGATGCAAGATCCATTAAATCTATGGAGTTGAATAGATAAATGATGGGTGTTTTATAGCTTTCAAAGATATCAGATCAACAATGTAGAATGTGAGGTGAGATAAATGGATGAGAATTGTTGATAGATCCTAATGAATGTGCACATGACATGTGGCAAGATGAGGGGCTATGATGAGGAGTTAAGTGATTGCATGAGATGGTGAAGTGGGAGTGAGTGAGAGTGAATTGAGGTTGCTTTTCAATCAACTCACTAAATTTAGAGATGGTTGCTAAATTTAGAATTAGAAGAACAAATATAGAATTGATATTCTTAGGAAATAAATAAATAATGATTTTATTTATTTTTAGAAGAATGTGCAAAGTCAAACTAAATAAATTAAATAATTTATTTAATTTTAGAAGAATAATTAAAGAATTAAATAATTAAAATTATTTGAATATGGGGATGAAAGAATAATTAGAAATTAATTAAATAATTAAAAATCATTTAATTAAATGGGCTCGTGGTACCAGAGGGTGTGTCGTGCCAATGTCATTGATCACATGAAAAATGTTTACTAGGCACATTATAGTTTATAGGGGAGCTACCCGATTCTTGCAGTCTAAAAAATAATTAATTAAAGTGGATGAGGAAAATTAAATAAATAATTAAAAATTATTTAGTTAAATTTGATGAGTGGAAATGATGATATAATTAAATAATTAAAAATTATTTAATTAAAGAGGGAAATGTGTTAATTTAATCAAATAATTAAAAATTATTTAATTAATGGTGATGAAGGGGTTGATTAGTGATGATGAGAAATGATGTTGAATTTTAGAAGAAATGTGTTAGATATTTTTAGGTGTCCACATTTTTCTCCTCTTAAGATAATGTACCCTAGCACGTTGTTTCAAAGACATGATGCTAGTATGAAAATTTTACATGATGATATGCCCTAGTGTGCCCCAACAAATGGAGGGTGAAGGTTGGATGGTAGGTTGCCCCCTCAAGAGATTGGTTAGAAAAAATGAATTTTGAGTCAAGCTCATGACAAGTAAACATGATAGGTTTACTGAAGAAGAGGAAAAAAAATGGAATTAGGTTGGCTAATGAATGTTTTGAGGGAGTATATTACAATTACTCATCCTATGGGTTATGGGCAATGTTGCAATGGCTTCCCATATATTTAAGTTAATGAGTGGGCCTTGACACATTTGTGGTTAGGAGACTTGGATTACTATAAGAGAGTCCTATTTGACCTCAATCACATTTTTTAGATTCCATGGATATTATGTGAGATTTGGGTTGATGATGATATGCATTTGGTATTCTGCAGGAAATCGAGGTGGTTGATTAGTCATACGACACACATTATAGAGAGGTGCTTTCTTGAGAGAGTGAGACAACAATTCAGAGAGGTACAAGGTGCTCTAAGAGAGGAGGCAATGTTTTGTCACACTCAATGGGAGATTATAGAGTGGGGGCCTATAATAGCCCTTGAAACAACTATTATAGATTTTGAGTCTTTGGTGCCCATTCAGTGGGCATGGGGTTCAACTATTAGGGATACAAGGATTGCACCCAATTATGACCTATGGTGGGTAGCTTTTCAGCCTATTAGATTGACACACCCTAGTGGTGGAGCGATTAGGAGGAAAATATGAGGAATCGAGCTAGCTAAGGCCCTTCAAATATGATAAAGAGTGGAGGGGGATGATGGGGGAGATGGGGGTGAGGATGATGCATGGAAAGTACTAGTGCATGGAGGGAACTGTAGTGCCTCTCATTTTATTTTCATTAGACTAATACTCATTATGTTATGATATGCTCTATGATACCTTGTTGATGGTAGTTTTACTATTTTGGATTGGTTTTGGATGACAGATGATCATACTTTGATGTTCATGCTACTATTGATTTATGCATATGTTATGATGGTTATATGGATTTATTTGTGTGTTTGGATTAATTTAGTTAAGTATCATGTGGTTATGTGATTATGCTTATTGTCCATTTAGTTAATGACTATTCTATGTTGTTTACAATGTAATTATTGTTGTTCGTTGATATGAATTATTGTTTGAGATTAAATATTTTATTAATTGTAATCTTGGGGTGAAATTATTATGGTGTTGTCTTGTTTAATCGATTTAATTAAATTAAGTTGGTTATAAGGTTGTTTAAATTAATTTGGAATTTAAAATAAATAGTTAAATAAATCAAGAGTGAAAAATAGATAGTATCTGGTTTATTGTTAATTAATTAGATTAAATTATTTTGTATAAAGTATTGTTATAGTTAAATTTAATGATAATTGCTGATTTTATTACCATTAAATTTTAATAAATCAAATGAGGTAAAATAATATTATTTATAATAAAATGGTTAATTGGATGAGATTTTTGAACAAGCTATTAAAGAAAATAAAAAGATAGAAAAAGTGGGTTCGAGTCCATGCATGGCTCCGAACTGGTTGCAAAATAGAAACTTGTCTTATTAAGTGATTATTGCTTGATTTTTGTTTTTGAAAATTGAATCACTTTCTTTATTTTTAATAATGATAATTTTTGGGGAGGTTATTCATCTTTGATTTTTTTGTTTTCAAATGAAAATTTCTATCTGCAAGAATATTTATCAAAATACAGATTTGACTTTAAAAAAAAAATTGTTTTCGAAGTGGTAAAATTTCTAAAGATTGATCAAGGAGTTGGAAAAAGGATTGTTGTTGTGATAGAGTTATCTTCGACACTTCTCTTCCATCTCGGAAGCGTTGGATCTTAGGTTGGCATCGTCTTTACTCTTGTTTCATTTATCTATTGTTTGTGAACAATCTCTCTTCTCTTGTCTGCTGATAACGATTGTGTTGCTATTTGATATGCTTGCGATTGTGGTAATCAATTGTTTTGTTTTGTTTGAAAACCATATAATATGTTTCGATGGAGCCCTCTTTGCCTAGAAACGATATAGGCATTGCCCCATTTTATTGTGTTCAGCTGTCAATGGTCACCCCACTTTGTATTTTTGTTTTAGACGCACCATTTGTTTAGGGATGGAAATCAAGTTGCATAAAAGAAATAAAATCGATTATGTTTAGTGGAAATTGTACCACATATTTGAACTTAATTGCATTGTGTTTTATGTTGCTAATCTGTCAGTTAGAGGATAGGCATGGGCTGAGTTTACACTAGTTGGGCAAGTGACTTCATTCGGCCATGTCAGGATTTGAGTGAAAGTCAAATTCTTAAAGACATTTGACATTACTGATTATTGGAAGGCAACCAAATAGGGCGCTTGTATCGTTGTATCATCTCATTGCTAGAAACCGATTATTATGGGTTGCAATTTGAATCTTTTTTTTAGGTCTGTTTCATTTAGCATCACTAATATTTTCCATGGTGTTTTTGCTTGATTCGATTTCCTCACCTTCGTACCTCCTTGTTCGCTACTTGCAGCCACTTGTTTCATTGTAGCCTACCACATTGCATTTTAACACATTAAAATTTGTCTCTTTTGATCTCCTGGTTGAATGGGAACTTCATATATCAAAGCCTCATTTTTCTTGCCTCAGCCACCCTTTGAAATTTGATGCCTTTAATGCTTTGTATGGCGCTACCATTTAATCATAGATTCTTTCATTTGAGTTTAGAGTGAGGGCCTTGGTACATAATTCGATTAGAAAATCAATGTTTTCTATTTGATGTGCATATGTTGTAGTGATGATTGTGGTTTTTACAAAAGAAGTCGATGACCATTCTTATGGTATTTGGTTTTAATAGACCTGCATATACAAATATTTGTTGTTGCAAGTATGATTTGGACTATGGTTCGATGGCAGTAATGCCAACTACTTATAGTTTATATATATATTCATATGTGTTACTTTGAGTAAAACCTGATATGTTGTTTACTCAAAACCTGATATATTGTTTCTAAACAACAATTAGATAAAAATTGAATATTTATAAATAAATTAATATCTATATATCTATAAATAGGTTTTCACCATGGTACTTGTCCAAGGTGCTACCGAAGTAATTTTTACCATTGAAAAAATTATTTCTTTTTATTTTTTAACCTATTAGGATACCTTGAGGTTTAAGCATGGAACTTCTTAAGATGACTACTATTGATGGGATCTTGTAAGGGCTCACTTTTAGGTTTTGCAAGTTGATAATCTCTTGACCCATAGTTCACTGTGATAAAAAATGGTCCCAACCATTTTGGTTCAAATTTACCCTTGTTGTCTTCATCTAAATGATTCTTTTAAATTTCTTTAAGGACTAGATCACCTACTTGAAATTTTCAGTTCTTGATCCTTTTGTTGTAACTAAGACAAAGATTATTTTGATAGGAATGTAAATGATTTAACACATTGAGACATAATTCATCTAAAAACCCTAGCTCATGTAACCTAGATACTCGATACTCTTCATTATCAAAAAGATGTTGCAATGACACCCTCAAAGAAGGGAGTTCAACCTCAATATGAAAGATTACTTTGGTGTCATAGACTAGGGAATATGGTGTAGCACCTTATGTAAGGGGGGAATCGGGAAGATGTGAATGATCAAATTGGTGAATTAGAAACTAATCTAAACAACAAAATACTAAATGATTCATGCCCATTACTCACAAAATGAAACTACAAATTAACGAATTCAAGAATGAAATTAAAAGAACAATAACAATTGAATTCAGAAACAAAGTAGCTTTACCATCCCGTGTCAGAGTGTGTTCATGAAGATGTTGGGTTGCTCATATCAATGTGAAGCCTCTATTGTATGTGTGAAAGCTTTGAAGAACGTGCATGTGTTGAAGCTTTGTCAAAAATGTCGATTAAGATCTTGGCATCACTTCATTGTGTAAAATGTATTGATTCTCCAATCGTTTTTGAGAAGAAAGATATTTGTTATATAGAATTTGTGTTTTGGAATAAACACTTGATATCGCGTAGTAGAATATCTTGATTGAAGGTCGAAAGATGTTGAGAGGATTTAGATGGGCGTAATCTATGCAAATTGATTACATAATTGGTGTGATTGAAGAAATAGATTGATTTGTTAGGAAATATATTGATCTTTCAGTAAATAGATTGATCAGTTAGGAAATAGATTGATCAGTCAACTAATCGGAGTGAGCAATTGGTGGTTTGTAATTTTCTCAATCATAAAAGTGGGTGAGGATAATTAATTAATTAATTCTTTTTGAGTTGACGTGCAAATCAAGTTTGAATTTTGCAAACAAAGTCATATTTGTTTGATTTGATTTTTGATGATGTATTTGAATAGTTAAATTCGATTATTCAAATTTAGGGGAAAGTGACATAGTTAAACTATTATGTTTTAATAATTTAATTGACTTAGGGGAATAAAGTGAATTAGTGATATAATTAAATAATTGAAGTTATTTAATTAATTAGGAGTAAAGTTATATTAGAACTTTATTAAATAAATGAAATTTATTTAATTGGTCAAAAATGATGAAAAAGTGAATTAATTAAATAATGTAGTATTATTCAATTAATAGAAAAAATTAGGGTTTTAGTACTTTATTAAATAAATGAAATTTATTTAATTTGTCAAAAATGGTGAAAAAGTAAATTAATTAAATAATGTATAATTATTCAATTAATAGAGGAAATTAGTGTTTTTGATGCTTTTGATGTTTTATGATGTGAAATGTAGTGATATTCAATGATAATGATGCTTATAATGTGAAAATGTCATTTAAGGTGTGTGATAAGTGTTAGGTCAATTTTACATGTCTAAATTTTTCCCCTCTTTGAGACAAAGTATTGGTTGCTTTGCTTCAAATATTTTGATGTGAAATTTTTTATATGCCCCAATGGTCAGCGGAATAATGGTAGTTCTCTAGGTTGCCCCCTCAAGAGGTTGGCCAAAAAAATCACTTTGTAGGTCAAGCTCACGACACTATTTCATTTCAATTCAGACATGTAGAGAATGAAAAAATTAAGCCTATAGGTCTCTTGTTGATAGTTAATATGTTCCTGGGAGGTCCTAATTTTAACCTAAGAAAGTTTCTTAAGAAAAAATAGGGTTTTTGGGGGCTAAAATAGGTAATTAGGGTTCTAATTACCTCATTTTCACTTTGACCCTATAGAGAATTCTTGCCTTTGGTTTTCTTGTTTTGTCAGTTATCAAGGAGCTATGGCGAGGATTCGGGGAGCCCCACATCGCACAAATGCGGTTTGTGAGTTCAGACGGCCTGTAGGCATCGGTGCCCCAGTATGCACCCTTTCATTTCTCATCTTCATCTTTTCATTTTTGTATAATTAATGCATGAAGAAAAAGTAGGTGAATGCGCTAATTTTAGGATTTTCTTGCTTTTGCATCATTTTTCTCACTTTTGCTCTTTGTAAACAACTTTCTTTTGATTATTCTTCATGCACCTGATCAAAACTTGTGCACTTGACATAAATTTTCACTTTTGATTTTCACCTTTGTTAGAAAATTTTTCTTTTGATATTCTTGCTTTGTTTTTTTCACTCTTGTTGAATTTTTTCACTTTTGACAAAAAATTGCACTATTGAATTTCACATTTGAAATTTTGTATTGCTTTTGACTAACAGCTTTATGCTCTCACCTGTTTTGTTCGCTCTTGACAAAGAATTTTTTGCTTTTGACAAAAAAAAAAATCTTTTGACTATTTTGGAATCCTAAGTCATTTTTTCATCGTTTTAGGTGTGCTTTGCGTTTTCACAGCGAATCTTTAACATCATGGGTTGAATGGTTACAAGCGGTTCTTAATCTGCTCCAGTTGACGGAGAGATGACCACGTGATCTATTTGATTTGATCGTCGGGTTTCATGAGCTAGAGCGAGACATTTTGGATGTTGTTGGGCTGCGACACATTTGCTACATGCCTACCATCAGAGGTCATAGAGCGATGATTACTGTGCTTGTAGAGAGGTGGCACTCAGAGACCTCGTCCTTTAATTTACCTACTGGGGAGGCCACCATCACCTTGTAGGATGTGTGGAAGATCATCTATCTACCCATTCATGGAGAGCTTGTTACATATTCTATTCAACAGGGTACCTGTGTTATGTGTCACATACTCGGTGTGAGATGTCTGCAGGTTCGCCAGTCAGAGATAGACTTATCGGATTTTGTTGGTAGTACTGATCCTGTTTCACTTGTTCTTTATGGTTTGGTCATGGGGCTCATTGTTCTTGATAGGAGAGGCCAATAGTTTCCCATTTGTTGAGGTGTGTGTATAGAACAAATGTTTGAGCACGAGACTAGATACACATGGGGTCCATGTCTTCTTTCCCACATGTACAGAGATATGGACGAGGTTGCATATAGTGGTGAGAAATCTATTTCTGTTGGTGTCTCTCTTCTACATGTATGGGATTGGGAGCACATCTCAGTTACTCGACCTGATGGTATATTGGATTGTACGGCTATGGGTCCATATTCTTATCGTTATGGAGATTTTTTGCTTTATACATTGCTTGGATAGCTTCCCTATTGGTTTCGTGTTTCTTATGATATGTCAGGTTTTATATGGAGATGGTATATGGATTATTAGGCATGGCCTGATGATCAGGAGCATTTGGTATATTGCAAACAAACTAGATTGCTTATTGGTTGCATGCGCTCTCTACTAGAGAGATATCTAACCGACAGGGTTTGTAGGTAGTTTGGAGAGAGATGGGGTTGATTTCCAGATTCCTATGAGGATCGTTTTGGTCGAACCACCAGAGAGGTTTGTGTCTGGGGTCTACAAGTGGATCGTGATGCTACCTTTGTTGATTTCAGAGCTCTTGGCCCATTTGGGTGGGGTTGGCCAGTGGGTCTAGCAGATCCTGGTACTACTCCTGATTTTGATCAGTGGTGGGCACAACGCCTTCCTTTGAGATTTAAAAATCTTTCTGATGTTCCCGTAGTGGAGAGAGAAGGTTGTAAGGCCCTTCTCTTGTGGCCTTGTTGTTTCTAATAATCATTGAAGGTTTATATGCTCTATTCTATGTTATTTCATTTTGGATAGTACACATGAGTGATGGTTGTTTTTACACCACAAAGATGCTCATATTCTTGATTAATCCTATCTAACAGTTGTTGTGAATTCTTGTGATAGTCAGATGAGTTTCATTCTTCATCCACGTAAGTATGCAATAATCAAGATGCTCAATTATTAGTAATATTATTATATATATTAAGTGGATTACATTATGTTAGGTGATTACATGTCATAGATGGAGTAGGTGTGATTAGGAAGATGATTATTGATATTCAATGTTTACTTATAGTAGTATGCATTATAAGTTACATAGGCTATTGACATAAGTGGTGATACTTTGATGACAGTTAGTATTCAATCAATTGTTTATTGACTCTATAACAGGTATTACATGAGTAAAGAGTGTTAAGTTGCATGTAACTTGTGTGGATTAGTGGATTATTATTCTTGGATTTTTTAATTCATATGTCATTTTTTTTCATTATTATTAATCATGAGTAATATTGAGAGACTTTCTTGGTTGAGTAAATAGGTAAAAATTGGCCAATGTTGATAAGGGGGTCACATAGCTACTTCCTTTATTGTATCCTTGTGAAATATTAGTCTTGTCATCAGAATGTGATTTAACCTTGTTTTGTGTGGTATGGGTTGTGTGTATGTGAGAGTTGTTTTATTAGTCCCTTGAGTCACTTTATTAATACAATCACTTGTTTTATGTTTTATGAAGTCCTTATGTGGTCTTAATTGTTTAAAAAGTTTCTTAAGGGATAGGTTTATGGGGTAGGGGTATTTTTATTGCATAAAACCCCTTTAATAAGGTCTAAAACCCACTCTAATTACTCACTTATGAAAAGTGACGAAAATTGGAGTTGAAAAGGTGGTTTCCTTTTCCCCTTCTATTTGTTCTTTCTCCTTGAAAGGAGAAGGGGCTTGTTCCTTTTAAGGGTTGTTCTTGAGTTCTTGTTTGGTTTCATTCTTCATTGGAGTTCTTGCCATATTTTCGAAGGAGGAGCAATGGAAGAGAGTGCTTGGAGATATTTTTTCACAAGTTGAATAGAAAAATTTCTTGATAAGGTATACCCTTTTAGTTATCTATCTTTGTTGATTTGTAATGAGTTTGTTGTCATATTGGTCTTGCTTATAAAAATCCATGTGAAATTTGATGTTGAATCTCTTGTGTTTGCTGCAGGTAGTATGTTTGGGTTTGCATTGGTTGAGTCTTCCACCTTGTTTAGTTTAATTTCATTTATACCCTTTTGTGTTTTAAAACAAAGAAATATGAATTCAAGATGTTGTGATGTGCAAAGTATATAAAGTGTAAACTTGTCTAGGAATCCTTGTGATTAGTGGTTGTAATGTGTCAAGTTTAGTAATGTGGATGCTATATGTTACACTTTGGTTGTGGATCCTATGTGGAAAGTGTAGACACATAAATTTTTTCATTAAAATCATCCTCTTATTCAAATTTTTCCAATCATTAAGTGGATCCGAATATTATTATATTATTATTCTTCTTTATGTCATAATATAAATTTCCTTCTTTATACCATAATTTTCATATATATAATTCATTTAATAATATTATATAACCATTTTAATATTCTCCATTACATCCTTCTTCTAACCTCTTTCACACCCGCTTTATCGCCTATTTATCTTATTGCACTTCTTTTATTCCACTCATCTCATGCATGTGGGATATACTTCTCCAAGTCAATCTTTTATCCCACATTCATTCTATAATCTGGGTTCACCCCAAGGAAACCTATTTAAACATAGCCCCCTCTCATCTTTGATCCATCCACGATCTTTGCATTTTCATTATCTTTTCATCCACTTTTAGCACTTGTTGTTTTGCACTCTTTTTTATATCTATTTGCTCATAGGCTATTTTCATTCATCACTAGTATTCTTAATCTCTCTCATTTTTATTTCATTTGAATTTATCTCACATCTGTCAATCATAACCTCTTGTGTGTGCTACTAAGAGAACCTATTTCTCAACACAAGATTGTGATTGTAGGAAGACAATGGAGTAAATCCCTGTTAGCATGCATGTGTGTTTAGATTAAATATTCATTTTTGCATGTGTGTATGTTTGTTTCTTGCAGGTAACTTCATTGAGGATGTTGGAAATCTGAATCTTAATTCAATAAGATTACAGACCAGTTTTCCTCCATCTACATAATGGTGAGCCCAACATGAATAATTAGCTTCTATTCTCATAATATTATTGGATAATTCTCTCCACTATCTCATATGAGGTACGACTTATTTGGGTAATGGAGTTTGTTTTTTAGAGCTTGATTGCCAAGGATTTGGTTAAAAATAACTATAGCTCTATGGTAATATGGAATATACCAGGAGAAGCTTTGCAGATTTGCTCTAAAAAGTTCTAGATTAGTCTTCTTTAAGTGCAGTCATCTTTATCATGGCTTTTAAAATAATCTTCTAGTCGATATATTATATATATTTTGTGTTCATTGACCACTATATCTTTAAATTGTCATTTAGCATAAATTGTGCTTGTGTCTGCTCAATTTTTGGGTTCTATTTCTACGCATCCATTCCCTGCATGCAAATTAACCTCGTATTGGATATCTTTTATTTCTACATGCAACTTATTATGAAGTGGAGGAATAGTCAGAAACTTCATGTGCATCCATTCTCTGCATGCATGTTCCATTGAAAAGATCATTTTTAACGGTAGCATATGTTCTCATTTTCAACTTAAATCCATTTCCAACATGCTTTCCCTATCGTCGACCATTTCCTCTTCTTGTGTCTCACACCAAGTTCCTACATTCTCTAACCTCAAATCCACTTCAAGCCTTCCAAATATTTATTTTGAGTGTGTTGCACGCACACATAAGACTCTTGATTTTAAGCTCATGCAAAGTATCCAACCCTAGATTAGAGCAGGCAGCTTTGCACCTTTGTAGGCCACTCTATATTGCAGAAATTCTTACAAAGTAAAGAAAAATTGGTGTATAAATGACAGGTTCAGAGCAATACTTTTTCTTCTCCATGGATCGATCTGTGACTATTGAGAAACCAATCCATCAA
Organism: Sequoia sempervirens; assembly: GCA_007258455.2. Classification (NCBI taxonomy): domain Eukaryota; kingdom Viridiplantae; phylum Streptophyta; class Pinopsida; order Cupressales; family Cupressaceae; genus Sequoia; species Sequoia sempervirens. Next base: position 3,553,627 of record VDFB02000007.1, read on the forward strand.
CAATGCAATGTTATTATCTTTTAGCCATCCTTCTATTAACAACAGACAATTGAAAGTGTATCTTTAGTTTTTTCCTATTATCGCCCCATCATAATTGGTCCCTATTGCATGCCATTTATATATCTTGTTGCTGGAAGCATTTATTTCAAGGCCCTTGCTCAATTCTTGCAAACTCTGAATTCCATCGTACCACTCAATAGAGCCTCTTTATCGACATGAGAAGACTATGAAACAAATTGTGTTTTAATTTTATGCTTGCCCAATTTCATGGATGGAACCGAAGTTTGAACAATGCAAAATGATGAAATATCCTTTTTGAGAAAATGGTATACAGTACAAGACAAAAAAAATTAGCCGAATTGTTCTCAGATTTAGTAGCAATTTCAGTAAATTTAAAACTGAGCAATGGTAGTGTCGACATGTTTTGCATGAAGTTTCTATATACATTTTGCATGAAGTTTTCTTTTTTTTCCTCTCTACATTTAGTTTAGATTAATTTAATTTAGATTTAGATTAAGTTTAGATTTAAATTTAGATTAAATTTAAATTTTAGAATTTAGATTTTTCTAATTTAGTTAAGATTTGGACTTTTGATTTAGTTAGATTTTAGATTTAGATTTTCTAATTTAGTTTAGATTTAGATTTTTTTAGATTAAATTTATTTTACTAATTTTTACTAAGATAGATTAAATGCTAGTTTTCTCTTTAGTTTAGTTTTTTTATTTCAGGGCTAATTTTGTTACTTTGGCTTTTGTGTAGGTTCGTATGTCAGAGACTTGAAAAAAAAAAAAATTAAACTCTCAATGTCGAAGAACAGTGACTAAAACTACAAATCAGTGTGTTGTAGGTTTGATTGCCAAAGAATCTAATCTTGAAACATTGTGTCTTATTTTTATAGATTAGATCACATTTGGATTCGTTAGTTTAAAAATGAACTCAAGTGTTTGTCTCACCATAAGCAAGGGTTAAAATTAACAAGTGTTTGCCATGTCTTGTGGTTTACATTTTTGTCATTGAATGTGTATGCTCTTCTCTTGCACCACTCGGCGATCTTGAGAATCAAAAGCATTCCTTTGACATTTTGTATAACCACCCACACATTTGGATTTGGAATTAAAACGAACCCCATGCGAGTGTGAGGAAAAGGTGTTGGGTATGCTCTCTCCTTGCAATTCATGCGATCTGGGAGATCAAAAACAACATACTTCCTTGCTTTTGTATACCTTTAGAGGGCCTGCCACCCCACTTCGAAAGGAGGGAATGACCCAAGCAGTAACAAGCTAAAGCCAAGCTCTTTCAAACCACTATATAAAAAATGTGATTGTGACGAAAGTCATAAGCAACAGGTGTGGATGTGTCATACCAACAAGTGCCACCCTCAGTAGCCCTCTGAGCTACGTCAAAATCCATTTTTAGGAAGGGACTAGGAGGCCTCTTGATTGAAATAATCTTGAGCTAATCTTTCTACATGTATGGGAACCTTGAATGAAATCCCTTACTAAGAACCAATTGTTTTAGTGGCCAAAAACCTTTGTATGCTTGTTGATCATAGGAGGTCAAACCTCTGAAGCAGCCCAACGTCTTCACTATTCACGTGTATAGATAGAAATTCCTCTTCGGGGAATGAGACTTGGTGTGCCTGAGAAGTGAGTGTCGTGTAAGGGGGAGCCAACGCCACCAAGTCTCTAGTTGTACACCTTGTTTAAGCGGTTGGACCAATCCAAGTGGGGATATCAACTAGTGGTTTCCTTGCCAACCTAGGGTTGTACAAAGTGTTTTCAAAGTGTTTGTCATTTCATATCAAGATCAAACTCAAAAATATTTTGTGTGTTGTGTCTTGCATGTGTGTTCAAAAAAAATCACAACCAAACATCACACCTAGGAATTTGTAACATCTCAAACTTGCAAACCCAAAAAGTCAAACATTAAAAACATCCAAAATGAACCTCTCATTCAAATATCTTGGGGGCATCATCCTTCAGTTCTAATCTTTCAATCCTTGCATTCTACCTTGTCCTTGCATATCCTTTGCTCTTGCATTGTTCAAAATAACCTTTAGCTTGCACTTAGGCTACTTTTCCTAGGTCTTGTTCAAATAAAACCTTTGGCTATTAATCACCCATATCACTTGAGGTTTATCATCCTTGAGTTAGGGAATTACCATTATCCTTGAGTAGGGAAATCCTCTTGGAGTTCATCATCTCCTACATACACTCTCTTAATCATTTGTCCTTGTGTCTATCCATCATAGCACAAGTAAAGCCTTGTATCATAACCAACTTTGAACCTAGAGTTGCCTTTAAGCTCTTGCATTCTTATTATATCAAGCTTGTTGTATCATACCATACCATTCTCATATCTCATCTTAGATTCATGTCCTAATCTTAGGTCTCATACATTATCTAGTCCTAGGTTGAAGATCAGAACAATCGCCTATGACCCCTAGAACAAGAGTAAAAATATTTCAAGAAGAAGGTAACCCTTGGGGAAAAGACTTTGATGGGGAAGATCACATTAGTGTTGCAACTAGTGAAACAAATGAAACTGATAGTGAAGAAATAACCCAATCCCATATAAATGAAGCACTTAATGATCATAGGTTCACTAAACTGCTTATAGAGGTAGTCAAATGTAATCTGCAACAATACTTCAAGGCCCTTGTTGATGATGGAATCAAACTACCCCCTAATTTTGACATATCATTACTCACTATGAATGACAAACATGAATCTAGTGAACCTAAGCATACAAAAACAAACAATGAGGATAGAATAAAAGATCACAGACCCTTTTATTTACAACCTGGTTACAAGAGATCTTCAAAGACGTCAAAACTTGCACCTACAAAAAATCCTATTTTGGATGAGCTTAGAGCACTGAGACAAGAATTGGATACTCTCAAGAATAGTAAAACATCATCCCACAAGTTCTCCATTGAAGATATATGTCCTTATCCTTTCGATTTGAGCATACCAATACCTCCTTTTCCTAGTCACCAAGACATATTGAGACTTGATAAATATAAGGGAAAAGGAGATCCTAAAGACCACTTAAGAGAATTTTGTGCTTCTACCTTGGAATTTTCAGTTGATGAGACATACCTTATGATATTATTCCCTTGCAATCTAGAAGGAGAAGCTATGGAATGGTTTTCACGATTACCCCCGACCATCAAATATTTTCAAGAACTGGCTAATAAATTTTTCTCCAATTATAGTTTCAACTATGAACTTAAAGTGACCATGAAATACCTTTTTAATACCAAACAAAAAAAAGGATAATCTTTTGTGTCATTTTTACAAAGATGGAGACATTTAACAAAATGATTACCTTATGACATTCTAGACAAAGAATTAGTTGACCTCTTTTGTCAAAATTTGAAGGAAATTGGAAGGGAACTTCACCTCAAATGCTTGGATTCCTTTGATGAAGCCATAGAAATGGGATTTTGAATCGAACAAACTCTCTTCGATGATGGAACTATTAAACTTAATAACGACAAAGATCAAAAATTAGAATCAAGCAACAAGACGCCTTTTTGGGTAAGGAACAAGAATGTAGTCAATGACGGAGTTGTTGATGCGAAAACAACTAAAACATCATCACCTATCTACAACCTTAAAGGTTCATCTTCAAACAAAGGAAATGAAAAACAAAGAAGTTTCCTTAAACGAAATTTTACACCATTGGGAAAATCGCTTGAATCCGCATTAAAAGAACTCCTTGAAAATAATCTTATAACACTAACTAAGATGAAAGAATATAATCCACAAGTCAAACCCTTATGGTGGAATGAGGATCACTTTTGCGACTATCATAGGCACAAAGTACATAATACTAATAGTTGCAATAAACTTCGACATCTAATATAAGACCTTATTGATGACGGTAAGATAGCAATTGACGGACACACTCCTTCTGGTAACTCTGATCACGAGATGTTTACAAACCCTTTCCCTAATCATGACAAGGATAAAGGAAAGACTCTTGAATCTAGTGATGGTGTGAACTATACTATTTCTAAATATGACTAGATATCATAAATAACATCACTGAGGTTGATAATCATGTAAACACTTTCATTATAAAAGGAAAAGAACCAACTTGCAATGTTATTACTCGCAGAGGCATAGTTACCCTTAAGGGTCCTAATTCAAAACCCACTACACCAACTTCATGATACAACCTCATAGATCATTTAGTAAAATGACCACACAAATTTCTTTACTTGAGTTGCTACGCCTATCTCCTAAGCATAAAGTTATCCTAGATAAAGCACTTGCTATTGCTACAGTGCCTACAAACCTACATGTAGATCAATTCCAAGCTATGTTGGGACACATCACCTCTCCTCACACTCTCACCTTTACTGAGAATGATGATTCATCTATTTGAAAACCACATAATGTGGCTTTGCACATTGAATTCCTTGTCCATAATGTCAAGATTAAGCAAGTTTTGATAGACGGAGGAGTAGGTCTTAATATTTGTAGTCATAATTGATCATAGAATTAGGGTTATTTGAAAATGCAGTTGATCCAAAGAAAAATATTACCATAAAGGCATATGATGAAGAGGAAAATCCATCAACTCATATAACAGCCAAGATAAAATCAATCACAAGATAATCACACCATAGTCATGATAAGCTAATCACATAATGCTCATGATCAAATAAAACCATATACTAATCCTATCATGTGCATGAAACTCAATAACAAAAATTTCATAACAGACATCATCATAGAAATAATTCCAACATCAAACAATGTACCATAATGTCTCAATCCAAAACAAATCAACTGTCAGTCTATCAGAGCATAGTATGAGGGGCACTACATCCTCCCCCTAGAATCAGGCTTACTCCTGGAAGCTTGCAAACAAGAAAGGGTATAACTCCTGCATCTAGGATGCATCCTCCCAAGTGGCTTAAGACTCATCATTAGGATCCCACTGGACCCTCACCTACTCAACGTCTCAACCCCTCAAGTCTCCTGTGTTGCAGAATGCCCACATGCTCCAAAGCCAGCTGCCTGTCCTCTACCTGTAAAGCATTCTAGTCAAGAACATGTGAAATATCTGGATAATATGGCTTGAGAATAGAAACATGAAATACATCGTGGATGCATGATAGACTAGGTGGAAAAGCAAGACAATACGCAACAAGTTTGATCCTCTCCAAAACCTCGAATGGCCCAAAAAAATGTGATGCGAGCTTAGAGCCTTTTCTATAGCGAATCAGACTCTTTCGTGGACACACCCGCAAGAACACCCAGTCTCCAACTAAAAACTGATGATCAACCCTATGAGCATCCGCAATACTTCTTTTGCCTATCCTGTGTTGCTACCAAATGCTCTCTAATATGAGCAACCTGTTGCTCCATCTCCTGAAGCATCTCTGGTCCTAGGAGAACTCTATCCTCAAGACGATCCCAACTCAATGGGGTCCGACAAGAATGACCATACAAATCCTGAAAAGGAGACATACCAATAGAAGTGTGGTACCCATCGTTATACACAAACTCCACCAGGTACAGATAATCCTCCCAGTGAGTTTTTTGATCCATGACATACATCCTGAGCATATCCTCAAGGACCTGATTAACCCTCTCGGTCTGCCCATTAGTCTCCAGGTGGTAAGCCAGACTGAAGTTCAACTAACTCCCCAACACATGCTCAAGGATGTCCAAAGAGCTAAAGTGAACAATGGATCTCTGTCAAAGATAATCTTACAAGGAATCCCATGCAACCTGACTATATCCTCCATGAAAATCCTAGCCACTGAAGAAGCATTATATGAAGATTGAACAAGAGAGAAGTATGCCACCTTAGTCAACCTATCCATGATGACCATGATGGCATCATGACGATGAGAAGACACTAGAAAGCCGACTATAAATTCCACTGAAATGATATCCCATTTCCATTTTGGGACTAGGTGTGGCTGAAGAAGGCCTGTGGGGTACAGATGTTCTGCCTTCACCCTCTAACACTCCAAACACCTTGAGACAAAATCTACAATATCCCTCTTCATTTTGGCCCAAAAATACAACTGGCGGAGGTTTGTGTGCATCTTCTTGACACCCAAATGAGCTAAGTAGGGTACCCGATGTGCCTCTAACATAATTAGGGTAAGAAGACCCTCTGAAGGAGGAACATAGATGCGACCTAAGTGCCACAAGATACCATCTGACTCAAGAGAATAACCCACAAATCTACCCTCCAAGGCTTTTCCTAACTCAACCTCAGATCTCACCTCCTGATACCAATTGTTTGTAGGAAGCACTGTAAGGATCTGACCCCTCAAATCTACTCCAAGAGTAACTACTGAAAGTTGATTCCTCCACCGACTAAGAGCATCTACCACAACATTCTCCTTTCCCTAGATGTACTTACCTCAAATTCGTACTCGCACAATAACTCCATCCACTGCCTCTTCCTAGCATTCAGGTTTGGTTATGTGAAAATGTACTGTAAACTACGGTGATCACTATGCAACTCAAACCGATGCCCCAAGAGAAAATGTCTCCATCTCACCAAGACATGAACAACAGCGGCTAACTCCAAGTCATGTGTAGGATAGTTCAACTCATGATCCTTGAGTTTTCGAGACTCATAGGCTATCACGTGACCATCCTGCATCAATACTACTCCTAGAACCTCCAAAGATGCATCAGTACACACCACAAAATCTTCGGTAGGATCAGGAACTGCCAAAATAGGTGTAGTAGTCAACCTCTCCTTGAGAGTTTGAAAGGTTTCCTGACACTGCTCTGACCAAATGAACTTCTTCCCTTTCCTCTAAAGGGAAGTGATAGGGTGAGCTATCCTCGAAAACCCCTGCACAAACTACTGATAATAACTTGCTAAACCCATAAAGTTGTGAATCTTTGAAACATTCGTGGACTCAGGCCAATCTATGATGGCCTAGATCTTTAAAGGATCCACGACAATGCCCTTGCCAAAAATAAAATGCCCCAAATATTTTACCTCTATCTGAAAGAACTCACATTTTTCCAAATTTGCATAAAACTGATTCTCCCTCTGACACTGCAACACCTACCGCAAATGCTCCTAATGTCCTCCATAGTCCTAGAATATATCAAAATATCATCTAGGAACACAAGGAAAAAAATTTCAAGATAGGTGCAGAATACACCATTCATCAGGCTCATAAATACAGATGGTGCATTCGTCAACCCGAATGACACAACAGTGAACTCATAGTTCCCATAGCGATTGTGAAATGCAATCTTATGAATGTCTGCCTCAAAGATACACAACTGATGATACCCTGACCTCATATCAATCTTTAAAAACACCTTGGCTCCCTTAATCTAATCAAAGAGGTCATCAATCCTCGGCAAGGGATATATATTCTTCACAATCACCTTATTCAACTATCGATAGTCAATACACAATCGAAGGGATTTGTCCTTCTTCTTCACAAAAATGATCGATGCTCCCCAAGGAGAGACACTAGGATGAATGAACCCCTTCACCAAAAAATACTCTACCTACAACCGAAGCTCCTTAAGCTCTTGAGTAGTCATCTGACACGAAGCTCGAGAAATAGGCTCTGCTCTAAGAACAAGATCTATCCTGAAACTGATGTCACGCTTAGGTGGCATCCCCAAAATCTCACTGGGAAAGACATCTGCAAACTCCCTAAGGATAGGATGATCATCGAGGGACACCTATCGACTCTCCCCTAACTCCAAATCATTAACCATCACAACAAACAACTAGCAACCCTGACGCATACATCTCCTTAATTGCATAGAAAAAATCATACGCAAGGAGATGGGTTTTTGAATGCCAACTACCTCTACCTCCTTGCTTGAAACATCCAAACACTGCACTAACTTATGCCGGAAATCTATAACTGCTCACTGAGCATCTAACCAATCCATACCCAAAACTATATCATAAGATCCTAGGGGTATGATGTGAAGATCCACCGTGGTAAAGAGAGTACCAATCTTCAAACCACATCCATACATGAGGGACTCTACTGCTACTCTAGCTTTGAAGGCCAATTTGACCTACCACCTAACATCCTACTTCGTTGCCACCAGCCCACAACACTCCACTAAAGAAGGGGAAATGAATGAATCAGAAGCACTAGAGTCAAAAAGGATAGAAACACCAATACCCTGCAACACACCTGTGGTCTCCACAACTATGTCCTGATGCTTCACCTAGTGGTTATCAACCGCTGCAAACACTCTGTGAGACCTTCATGCATCACCCACGGTCGGATATGAAGTTGTTGGCCTTTGACTAAATCCTGTAGTGCTCTTTTATGGACACTTCCTGGATATATGGCCATGTTGGCCGCAAGAAAAACATCCTATACCTCTACCATACCCCATGTTGCTTGAGGGTATACTAGACTACTGGAAGCTACCTAAACCGACTGTAGTTTGTGTACTTTGAGCTGGCTGATCAAAATGGTTGCACTTGGCTCACCACCAATTCCATTTTTTCTCAGACTAAGGACCACTACCCAGCTGAGACTGAAAGTTCTTAGGTTTAGACTGGGAATGTTGTTGTTGTTGTTGCCTCTGTTGTTATCCACCCTTAGCGGGTACATGATGACTCCTAGAAGAACCCACTGCCTAAGACTGACCACCTCGGGATCTGAAGCCTGTTGGAGGCACACTACCAATCCACACACCTATCTGCCCTCCTAGAGCCATGGTCAGATTCTCCTCTACTATGTGAGTCTTCTCTACTACCACCTCCATGGTTTTCGGCTCAAAAACATGGACTCCTCCACTAATATAGACATTCAAACCCCTAATGAAATGTTGAACCAACATGGCCTCATCATCACCAATGCTTGCATACTGCTTAAGCTCAAAGAACCTATGCTCATACTGCTCCACAGACAGCCATCTGCCTCAACTCATGAAACTCATCAACACAATGCTGCCTCCACTAGTCTGACAAGAAACAAGCTCTGAACCTCTCTAGAAACATCTCCTAGGAGACTGAACCAATATCCAAATGTAATTTCTACTCCTCCAACTACCACCATGTAGAAGCAAAAACCCTAAGATGCATGATGGCGCATATTACCTTGGTGTTACTACCATATGGATGCATGGAAAAACACTTGTCCAAATCTATCAACCAAGTCTCTACCTCCAAGCCACCACTAGAACCATTGAAGGTAGGAGGGTGTGGCCTCAAGAGATCCCTCATATGTCGTGCTAGATAGCCTCCTGCTCTGTTGTGACATCTCTCCTCCTAGGAGACCTTTCTCTCTCCCTAACCATGTGCAGAGTGTTGAGATTCCCCATGTTGATTACCCTCATGTCTAAGGCCTAGGTGGGCAAGGGCCTCCTCAAGAAAATTATGTAACTACGTTCTTTCTAACTCTGGTTGGTCACGATTCTGACCCCCGCTTCCCTGATCATTCTGAGAGCCCTGTTGTTCCTCACGAGCACTCTCGTGGGAACCTTGAGAAGGGGTGTCTTGGTGGTTAGCCCCACAACCACCACCTCGACCCCTACCATGACCCTAACCTTGACCTCAACCTCGACCTCTAGGCATCCTCCTACACAACACCACCAAAGGACAAGTCTCAGTTTGTTAGGTGAGGATGACAAAAGTGGAAAACATAATCTCCAAAGTCTAAGCAACTAGGACAACAAAATGGACCCAAACAAAACCAAAGTACCTAGTGTTAGAACTTGGGCTCTGATACCAGGTGTAACACCCCACCAAGAAACCCCGGAGGACAACACTAAGTATACCACATTAATGGAACAAATTTTTTTTAAATGGAATAACAATAGATTGCATAACATAATAATCTAAACCAAGTCCTCTAAGGTTCCTCAATTGTGCTACTCACAAACTAAATAACCTAGAAGCATTTCATTAACTTTTCAAATGACATAAGTTATCTAACATGCAAGGTTCATTAAAAAACACCACATTAAATGTTTCAACATTATTTACTTTCATAACATGTCAACTGATAATCATCATTGAATAAAAACATTTCTAACCAACTAACATATGCAATATGAGATACAATTGACAATACATATACATAAAGGTTGTCTTCACGAACTGGAACAAAATCTGGAACTGGGGCCCACAACATTAAGAACAATCTCCATGCACATGAACATGCAGCAAGAATACCCAATGGAGGAAAAAGCACCAACCACCCGACCATGTGGAACCCTAAGGACCACCCCTCGTGCTAGGAGATAACACAAGGTCCCATACCATACAAGCAATCAAGAAGACAATAGGTTAATCATAAACAAGGGTTATACATGACTCCAACACAACACTACTAATAATACCAACATCGCATGCAACACTTACATTACTTCCAGAGGCACTCACACAATAGGAAGAGAAAACACAACTAGGGAATGTTAGATTGCAATAGGGAGGAGTGTCATCACATAGCTTGATATGGGTTATCCTAGAAGATCTTCCTAGGCCCTGGCCCCCATCCTGGGTTACCCTAGTAGCCTCTACCGATCCCCGGCTCCCATACAAACTCATGCGAAATCAACATACCTTTCATGAAGGAAAAGTAGTTGATCTTTCCATTCCAGGCCTTCCCATCTCATCTCAAGCCTAAACGAGCACTTGAGCAATGAGTGAGGCATATCATTATCTTGATTAATCTAAAATCTACCCATCCCCCCTAATTCATTATTTAGGTTATCACTAGATTAAGAAGCTCTCCAATGGGTTATCCTGGACACCACTTTGGGTTTCGGCCCCCATTGAGATCCACCCCCTACTTGCAACTAGTAGACCTTACACATCAAGCAAGGCATTTACCATCTTGCATACTTAACATAATTCATATGATTCCATACGCAGTGCAAGGCATTGAACTTCTTGCACACTTATCATAATCACAAGAATCAGAACACAGTACAAGGAATTGACCCTCTTGCACACAACACAAAACATTTCCAAACCACTTCCAAAGTGAAACCATCAAGAGAACCATACATACAAAAATACTCCTTCCCAATCCTCTAGAATCCAACTTAACAACTTTGCACAAATGACTTCCACTTTAAACCATTACCAAAATCACCCCAATTTACAATAATCAACACAATATTCAATACAAGCAAACAATCCAATAATACAACCACGAAATACATTGTTTCCACATTTCATATTACTCTTTAACTCAACCACCTAATTCACCTAATTGGGATTTTTACCACAATAACAATTGTTCTCATTAACTAATTACATGGTGAATTTACAATTCAACTATAAAGAAATCAACATTTTCTAATTAACAAAAAGATAGTCTAATTCATTTATTTAAACAATTCTTTCAATTATCTAAATATAAGTAAATCAATTTCCCTATTTAATTTCCAAATTCACTTATCTAACATAATCAATTAATTCACATAGGCAGAATTGTTCTTTTACTAAAACCATAATATATATACATGCATATATACATACATACATACATACATATATATATACACACACATACATATATAGATATGTATATATATTAAAACAAAATGCAGTTTTTCAGTATAACAGATTATAAGATGGCAAATGCACATATAAACATACATATATAAATATATATTTATACATATACATACATACATACATACATACATACATATATATATATATATGTATATATATAATTCAAATGCCAAACTTAATACATATTTATCGAATTAAATATAATTGAATGCCAACATATATCTATCGATTACCAAATGCAAAGTGAATACATCGAATGTTATTCATAAAATATACATACAAGCAATACAGACATCAAATGCCAGTGAAATCAAAATACAAATTCATCGAATTCTATATATTTGAATTACCAATACAATGTATATTAATTGAATCTCCAAACACATTATATATCCATCGATTACCAAAAATAGGCTATCGAAATTAAATCAAAATATCCAATATCCAACATATGGCGCAGGGAACAAAATGACAATGTACAAATCACATGTCAAGCATAAACTACAACCACCAAAGGTAAATCGCGACACAAGCATGGTAGGGCCATAAAATAGTATTAAAAGGGAAAGGGAAAACTGAATCCTAGTGTGCATGCAAGCAGAGAATTTGCAGGGAAGAAACGCATTCTATAGCATCCAATATATACAATGCATGAAGATAAATCGCCACATACAGTATTCATTTAAAATTGCCTAGTATAGCAGGATCGATGCAAGAAGAGGGAGGCGCATGGATAACATATGAGTCATTTGGCAGGAGGCTTCAAAAAGAAATGTTAATTCATGGAAAGATATGTCCGCAGGGGGGTGCGCATGCCAGATTTTGTTTCCCAAACCTCCCTAGTAATCATGTATACGAGAATTAGAAACATAGAAAGGGGTGCATGTATTCTTGGCTGCAAGCTTCAAATAAAAGTCATCTCATAGAGTGCAGTGATTACGGGAATACACAAATTGGATTTTTTGAAAAGGCTTCAAAAGCTTTCAAGTAAATGCAATCGGTGGACTACAAGGTACACCCTAAATGTATTTGCTACAAGATTTAAGAAAATTTCAGAGAAGAGTAATCAGTTGGGGAAAGAAGTAAATTGACATCTTAATATGAGATGCAAGGTTACAGAATGCATAAGACCGAATTGCTACAAAGGGTTTTGGAAATCTTTAGAGAAGGCATTTAATAATTATATCTATTTGGGAATAAATAACCAATAAACGATTCTTTTCCAGACAAAATTAACATGCAAGCATTCATTTTAGAAAGCAAAGATAAAATTCAAAAAGACAATAGTTCCAACCTGGATCCAATCAGTTGGCTGGGCTACAAATTGATGTCGAGCTTTGAATTTCCAACTTGCAAAACTAATCTTTCCAAACCCCCAAATCAATTTTTCCAAAGTCCCAATTCAAAATCAACAATGTTCGAAATTTTACAAACAAATTACTCTTTCAGCCAAACAGAATGAAAAATCTCCCAAAAGAACAATATTTATAGAAAGAGGGAGACTGTTCATTTTCTGGGAAAACCAAGCAATTTTCCACAATTAAAATTTAACTTTTGATTTATTAAATTAGTTTTCCCCTTCACACAATAATATTTTTTTAATTAATTAAAAGTCTTTTAATTTACCATATTATTATTCATATTTATTTGTCAAAGCATACTCCAATTTATTTATATTTAATAATTAACTTTATAATTCCACTTTAGAACATTTTATTTATTATCTTAGCATTACATTATAATTTATTTTACCATGAACTATGATTCTATAAAAGCATTTATATTTACTTATCAAAAGTGCCTTATTAACTTAATAATCAGGAAGTTTATTTAGCTCAAGATATTAGTCGTATTCAAGATTATCCTCACTTAGAGGAAATTGCACAACAGGATACATTAAATCTTGATTAGGCTACAGGCACAAATGAGGCTCTTGTGAAACTCTACATATTTATCTCATGCAAATAAAAAAGGGGTGTGTAATAGAAAGCATGATCAACTATATCTATTATGTAATATTTTAAGTAAATCCCATTGTACATAAATAGGGCTTACAAACCATGATGATTTGATATGGTGGAGGATGTAATATGCACATGTTGGCAGAGGATATAATATGCATAGGTTGGCAGAGGTTATAAAATGTAATATGTGCAAGTGTCACATGCGAACAAAGGCTAGCCTTCCTCCAAGTGGCAACTTTGTCGTCGTTTTCGAGCTAACATGTGTTGTTTGCAGGTACTATCTTAATGATGATAAGACAAGGGTTAGTTTCTCCACTATTTTTCAAGCAAGGGAGTAGAAATGATTTTGTAGACAGGGGTCTCTAACATGAAAAATCTTCAATCGAGGAACATGCCAAATCTAGAGGCCGTAGATTTCAGGGTTCTTGTAATAATGTTGATGATAAAAGATTTCATTAAAGTTTATGTGGTTGAATGGGGTAATTTTTATTTAAGCCACATTGCCCTTCAATTTTCATGTCACATTATCTGTTGGGCAAGAAGGAGTGGAAGCTTCTAGAAGAAAATTAGAAGAGGTTGAAGTGGGTCTAGTTGCAAGTGTTAGTGTTTGAGATATAATGGCTTACAGCCCGTGGAACTTCCGGGTGCAGCTAAAATCACAGAAGTGGGAGAGGTCATTCAAGGGATACTTGGCATGGGAGGATTTACCAGTCTTGTTCAAGCTAAATTGCCCAAGGGTTGAAGATTTTGTGTGCTCAATCATTGGATTCCATGTTATCAACCCCAAAGCAAGGAGAATTCTTCAGCCGTCTCAAGTGTTGTCGATTTTCCTTTCAAATTTAATAGATTTATGTCAATCATTAGGGGATGTTGAAAAAATAGCAGGGAAATTTGTGAAAGAACAATTTTTGCAAGAAGATGCTTTTCAATTGGCTATGCAAAACTATAATATTTTTGAGGGAAAAGGGTACATAGGGGGGCTCTTTCCTAGGAAATTTCTCACATAGCGCCAAGGTTTTCAAGAAATATATGATGGGGTTAAGATGGCTTTTGAATATGATAACGATAATATCTTTTTGAAAACTTTGAACAAATATTCTTAGTTTATTTGTCCAAATATGGAGGCGGGTTTTAAGCAGAAATACTTCTCCATATCTTTCCACCGTTCACATGATTGTGTGTTGTCTATCCCCAATCCACAAATGGACCAGTTACTCATGGAAAACTAGGTTTTATTTGTGTCGGGTTCCCATTCATCTCCAAAGGTACAAGCAGATCATGGCATTTGCATTCCAGGGGCCAAGAATTAGATGCAAATTGGGAAGAAGAACAAGGTGACTATGAGGAAGGCCAGGATGAAAATTTTGTGGCGTAGATGGAAGAATATTAGCTTTTGAACAAAGTTAAGATTTTGTTGATATATCATGTTGTAGCTCTATCTAGGTCTTTCAATTTTGCTAATGCAATTCGAGATTGTAAGGATCACAATATGTATAATCTAGTTAGTTTGTAATTCAGTGATACAAGTGATTGTAATTGGGTATGGTATGGCCTTTCGGCAAGGGTCAATTAGATTTTTCTTTACAGAAAGATATTCATACAGTTAATCTATTGGACAGAGATTTTGGTTTGCCAAGATACAGTATTCTAATATAATAGTATGTAAATATTTTATATATTAATATATTACAGGCATATCTTGCCTTTTATCAAAAAAATATATATATATATTTTAATACGACAATTAATCAAAAGCATTAATCAAACAATTTTAAATCAAATAAATAAAATGCCAATCAATACTTGACCACAACAATACTGATAGACCATACCAACCATACTAACAACACTGACTAGGTGCAAAACCGGATACTCATCCTCTTCAAGGATGATGGCTAGGTTAGGGGACCAAGTGTTATCTTTGATAAACTAATCCATTGGGTTTTGAGGCATGTTCAAACCTGCCAATTGAGGTGGAGTCGATGCCTAGTACCTACAACCTGCAACACACAAAATGGTCGTGCATATACATATACATATAATCAGACACATCGTGAAACGGAATTGCAACATCGCAAGGTACTCACAAGTGAGTAATGCAACACTATCCCCTTCACCCAAACACATCAGGAAGACATCACCAAATAATCCCATCAACTCATATAATAAAATTAGTCACAAGATAATCGCACCATAGTCATGATAAGATAATCACATAATGCTCATGATCAAATAAAACCATATACTAATCGTATCATGTGCATAAAAATCAATAACAGAAATGTCATCACAAACATCATCATAGCAATAATTCCAACATCAAACAATCTACCATAATGTCTCAATCCAAAATAAATCAACTGTCAATCTATCAAAGCATAGTATGAGGGGCACTACAAAAAAAATTGAGAGGTCAATTAATAAGGAGAAAATTGATGATAAATTTGAAGATGTCATGGGATAAATCATAGATTCTAAGACCTTGCAACCTTGTATATTATTGTTTATAAAATTGTATGAGAGAGGATTCAATTCAAATCACTAAGAAATTCTTGGAGTCTCAACCTAACTAGGGTAAATGTCTCAAATTATTTTTTGGCCCTTAAAATTATCGAATGGACCACTAAAAAGTTTGATGAGAAGGATAATATAGTTAAAGATGATAAGGATAATGTTAATTACTTCACTATGAATATATATATATAACCTACAAGAAAAATATGCATTAGCTTGAGGCTACTAGTTGACGAATGTACGAAGGAAAAATATCACTATAGAGCAAAAGGGCTTCATCTTCATCAAAGTGAGATAAATTTTCACCAATTAGAGCCAATTCTCAAGGAAGAGATAAAGGCCCTAATCATGGATATATTTGAGGGATTTTTTGTTAAGATTATGATGGAGTTAACCTTACAAATATTGCATATATTTTATGTTTCTCCAATACTTTGGGAAGGTGTACTTGGACACTAATAGTAAAAATAGAGAAATATTTCATAATTGAGATTCTCCTAGAATTTTAGTATTGGTTGTCACATATATTTGACTTAGAACTCATTAAGGTATATTCCTAATTATACACTAGAGGAAGGAGTAGACAGTCATGTCATAATGGATTACACAATATTAGTTAATGAACTCTAAAATGGAGTGCTACACTTGAGGATGTGAGTTGTTAGGGATTTATGTGTTAAATATCCCCTTATGGTTAGGTTTTCTATTCAAGTTTTCATTGTTTGAGCCCATGTGATGTCCATGTGAAGTCATTGATTGTTTTTACTATTCTTCAAAGGTACTCTCCAAGATGAGTGTGGAATTTTTGCATGATCCAATGGTTTTGGTATCCATTGTTTTAGAAAAATAATTTATGGTATTGGCTTCTTTGTTTTCCTATATATTAGAGGTATGAGATAGTAGTTGGATAACATATTTTACAATTATTTAGGTTCTACTAAAATATTTTATAGTTTAGAGAGAAGGTGTATTGATATTATATTTGTTGGTTCCTAGAGTTGTTGGCTCCCAAATACCTAAATCTAGGTTTTTCTTTGAGTAGAAGAGTGTTAAACCTTGAGAAATAAACCTTCAACTTATGATTAGGTAGGGTAATAATGGAAAAATTATTGAGTGGGTAATATCTCATATGCTTTAGGCTCAACTAGACCTAGTGGATGCTTCCCTAGACATGTCCTTAATAGGCTTGATCGCAACTAAAGATAGACATATAGAGAAATTGCAGTAGTACATAGTGTATGCTTGGTCCAAAAATTTATCATTATACCAAATAATAACCTACTATATATAGGATTTATTATTAATATAATAAACACATCACTTCACAACTACAAGATGTAAGCATGCACAACATGTTTCTCCAAAGTAAGAATAGCTATGGATTGCTAAAGATATTTTTCCTAGTTGAAATATTAAACCATAACGTGCATAAAAACTACTTCCTACCCCTATTATACTAGTGAATTATGGTTTTTAATTTAGGTACATGGTGGATTATTACTTCTAATACTAGTGCCTATTCATTGGATTATAGAGTCACAACATTACCAATAGAGACACATCGTATTGAAATCATGAAGGAATACAAGCTATACATAACAAGTTAAATACGATATTAAATATCTAGGAAACTTATATTTCCCTCCCCAAACTATATAATTTATTTATAATAGAGAAATGACCATTGAAAAGTTTTAAATAAATTATAATGTTGATACATTCATCAAATACTTATTACATTTGTACTAGTATGTGTGTGGTAAGAGGAAACCCTAAGATATAATTCCCTCAAAGATCTAAAAATAGAGTCATGGATACATCTACTAACATGAATAATTTAGAATATTAACCTCCATGTTCTATAAAAATTATTCTACTCTCATGGAAAATTTATTTGTAGCATTTGAAACCTTAGAATCTCCTTCACACATCTAGTTGCATGAAGAGAAAAAATGACTTTTTTTTATAAAATGTATTGGCATATATAGTGCTTTGTTGGTTGCCCAATCATTTTATGGATCAAGTAATAATCATAGGTAGTGAATGCTATGTGTAAAGAAATATTAGATTTCATAAACTCCATAAAATGAGTGGTCTAGAATAGGTGCAAGGACCATTAGGAGCTAAAGTTCAACCACTATATTAATGATGACTCAGTCACTCTTATCCTCCATTATTGAAAGTACATTTGAATCTACACCCTTGAAATAAATAACTAATTTTATGAAAGAAAATATCTTTGGATTAGTTATGGTGTCAAATCTAGTCATTAATAGATCTTTGAGTCATGCAGTGAGGTAGATAGGAATGAACAATGCAAAATATAGGAGTTACAAAGTTTTAGGGTTTTAGGGTTTGAGGGTTTGGGATACCTCAAAATCCATACCACTAGTCAAGGACTAGGGATCAAGGGTCAATAATACCTTGTAACCCATGCCAAAATAAGAAAATTAGAATAACCTTGCATCAAATCATTATAACCCCACATCACAATCTCTAAAAATATGTATGAAGGAAATTATTGTGAGTTGGGGATCAGGTATACCATAGAATCTAGGATACCATAGAATCCATACCACTAGGCATGCAAATAAAGATATGTCCAAACTCACAAACTTGATAAAATAACATAGTGCAAAATTTTGGGTATCTATAATTACCATCATAACCCATGCCCAAAAGTATCATGTTAAAGGTCTTCCCACATATTCTATTTCAAAAAAATATATGAAGGGACTCATGCCATAAAGGATATGGGTAAAGGAAATACCAAAACTTTGACTTTGACTTATAACATAGTGAAAAGGAACAAGAATTAGGGACCATTTGTCAAGATATGTGAGCAAAACAATGATCAAAACTATAACTCTGAAAGGTAACTTATTGTATAAAATTAGAGTATTGGGGATTGAGGTAAAGTATTTTGGTAAGAGAAATTAAAAAATATAATATGATGTAAAAGTGTACATTAGGGGAAAGCTATGATAGGATGGGAAACTTTGATGCTATGAAATTTAGCACAATATTTATAATTTGAAAAAAAGATCCACACTTAGAATTTTTGGGACCTTTATAGCTTCCAACACATGACATGCACATGGGGATGATAGATAATAATTGTTGAGCATAGGTTGTCATTGATTTCAAAGATTATCATTGATAAAGAAGGTTGATGAAAAAGATGAAAAGATTGTATGAGTACCTGAATTATTATTATATTCCCTTGGACTTATCATTTTGAGTTGTAGAAGTATATGTTATATTTATGGTAGTGTGTTGTGTGTCAAAATTTGTCTTATCAATTAGATCCTATTAGTTTTATTGAGGAGTGATTGCCTTCCGGAAGTTGTTGTGATTGTTGTATGGTTGTAATATCATGTATGTATCTATTCACTATTACAGTGGTGGTCCAAAAGACTATACCAAAATGTTTTAGATCAGTATTTATTAGGTTTAGTGTTTCTCAAGTCTCCTTTCTAGAGACATTATAGGCTCTGGAATTTGAAAGGAGAGTATGCCTAGACTTGTTCTATCATATTCTAGAGTTTTCAGAGGATATGTTTAACATGCAGAAAGATTAAAGTGATACAAGGTTCTTTGTGCCTATCTGTCATTAGTTGGTGTTTGAGACATGTGCAATAAGGGCTAGTAGCATGTGAAATTCAATTATTGCATGTGGAGTAAATATCATACCTGATTAAGGTTCATGTGGTAGCGCATGACATCATATTATTTTTCGGCAACAAATTTTGATTTTGGACCAACATGCTACACATTTCATGTAATTTGAATTTAGGTCCACCTTATGTCATCCTAGCTATTTGCAGATCTTTGGCTGATATGAAAGAGTGTTAATGTAATTTCATGTATATATCCTTCAAATGTTCAGATCCATTGTGTGAGTTATGTCAAGAATAATTACACCAATGTGAATAAAAGTTGGATGCAGGTGTAAATTGAAGAGAAGGTGGTGAAGATAAAGGGAGAGTTGTATTTTAGTGTGTGTGCTAGCATCAAAAGATCATAAGCAGTAAGGAAGAGTGTTAGTTGTATCTTTGACACGTGTATGAGATTCATAGAAGATCTACAAGCATTATCTTTGTATTCTAGTAGGACTGGTGTTCTACTTGTTGTACTATTTCAATTGGGGATTGGTGTCTCTAGTAGGTTGGTGCCTACATATACAATAGGGGATTGGTGTCTCCAATAGGATGGTGCCTAATTCATATTGTAAAATTAGCTTGTATATTTCTACTTTGTGAGGCTAGATTTGGACAGTAGATCCAAGCAACTATTCTCATTGTGGTTTTCCCATCTTGGGTTTCCATGTATATCTAATGTTCTCTTGTGTGCTTTATGCTTTATGTTTTTGTTTCTTGTGTGGGATTAGTTGTGAAGAATCATTTATTATGATAATTGTGGCAAAGTTAATAATTTTAGATAGATTTAATCTACTGATTCACCCCCCTCCTCTCAATAGATTGTGTGTTCTTTAATTAGTATCAGAGCCAAGTTCCTTTGAAGAAGCCTAACAGCTTAAGGTAGTTCTAGGATGGCACACTCAGTTGCTCAAGAAGGATTCTCTAAAAATAAATCACCACTATTTGATGGATCCAATTTTTATTTTTAGAAAGGTAGGATGGAGTCCTACTTGATGGATCTTGGAATAGATATATGGATGTCAGTGATAGAGGGATATGAGATTCGTGAAAAAACCATCCTAGGGATCAAGCTAGAAAGAGGGCTTGTAAATTAATGCTAAGGAAAGGAATGTTATTTTACGTGGTTTGACTAACTCTGAATTTATGAAAGTAATGTAGTGCAAAACAACAAAGGAAATATTGGATAAATTACAGACCATCTATGAGGTGATGACAAAGTCAAAGAGGAAAAGTTGAAAACTCATAGATCTCAGTTTAAAAGCTTGAATATGAAAGAAGATGAGAATATTGCCACACTGTTGCTTTGAGTTGATGAATTTTTCAGCTCTATTTGAGGTCTTGGAGAAGAATTGAAAGAAAAGGTTGTTGTGAAAAAGGTACTCAGATCTCTCCCTAGAAGGTTTGACTCTAAAGTCTCTTCTATTGAAGAAGCTAAGGATTTGAATGTTTTGAAGATGACTGAACTACATGGAACTCTTGCTTTTGAAATGAGATTTCAAAGTAAAGATAGTATAATAAAAGAGGTTGCATTCAGAGTATCTAAGAAGAAAGTTGATCAAGATTCTAATATTAGATCATATTCAGAGGAAGCCAATTTTGTCAGAAAGCTATAGTGAGGTTCTAGTAAGTATAAAGGAAAGTTACCTTTTAAGCATTTTAATTACGGTGAAGTAAGACATTTTATGGCTAAGTGTCCCAATGAGGACTCATTAATGTTGAGAAAAAGTATGGAAATAAATCATTTCACAGAAGGAATAAAGGTCTAAGAAAACAAAATATGTTCTACACTAATGAGAAAGAAGACCATTCTACTGATGAAGAAGATGAAAAAGAAAAGGTTATATTCATGGCTTTTGAAACTATTGAAGAAGATTCTAAAATGGATTCTGAAAATAATGAAGATGAAGTGGATCTTACAGAATAATTGTTATGTGTTGGAAAAGAGATTAAAACACTAAAGAAGAGAATTGTAGAAGAAGTGAAAGCTAAAGAAAAAGTATTTCAAGACCTAGAGAAAGCAAAGAAGATGATTGTTGATCTAAAGACCCAAACAAAAGAAGCAAAAAGGGTTGAAGAATTTTTGACCAAAAAACTATTGTCGAAAGACAAGGACTATGAGAAACTTGAGGTAGAAATTGTGACGATAAGAAAAGATCTTGAGAATGTGAATCGGTAGTTGTAGATGAAGTTTAGAAAGAGTACTAAAACCCTAGATTAGATATTTGAAATTCAAAGATATCTACATGTCAAAATTATAATTAGTTTTGATGATCAGAAGAACAAGCTAACAGAAAAATCAGTGAAGCCTGCTAATGCAAGTCTGGAAGTGACTAGTTCCAGAAGTACAAATTCTAAAAGAATCATTGCAAGTGATGAAAGCAAGACACATAATGAGGGTTTTATTCAAGTTCAAAACAAGAAAAGAAGAACTAGAAGACATCGATACAACACTAGGTTTAATTATCCTTTCTCTGGTTACTATTTTAATTGCAATAATTTTGGTCATAAAGTTGTGGACTATAGAAGAGCTCTGGTAAGAAGAAATAACTTTGTCAGCAATAATGCATTTGCACCTCTATACAATTTTAATATCATTTGCTATAAATTCAATAATTTTGGACACATTTCTAGGAATTGCATAAGAAAATTTGTGAGTCCTCCCCTATTGGAAAGTGGAAGGAAACAATCAAAAATTAGTAATCATGAATCAGATAAAGTCTAGAAGAAGGTTTTGAAAGAGAAGTCATAGAAGTTGATGATTGCTCAAACTGCTCTACATGCTCAGAAGGAGAAGAATCTGTGGATCATAGACAATGGTTGTTCAAGCCACATGACTGGAGATAAAATTAAGTTCATGAATTTCAAGAAATTTGGAGGTTATGTGACTCTTGGAAATAATTATGTTGCTAAAATTACTAGTAAGGGTACTTTAAGTCTTGATGATGGTAGGACAAAGACACATGATGTTTTGTATGTTGAAGGATTAAAACATAATCTATTGAGTGTAATTTAGATGTGTGATAAAGGCCATAAGTTATCTTTTAGCACTGAAGGTTGTGAAATTAGGAAATCAAGTACCAGAGAACTGATTGTCGAACTAAGCAGGACAGATAGTGAAATATATCATCTCAGTGAGCTGAATGGACAAAAAAAATTTACTGTGTAGAAAGAAGAAAGTTGGATTTGGCATAGAAGGTTGGGACATATAAATTTTGATGACATTGTAAAGATTATCTTAGGAGGAATGGTCTGAGATATGCCAAATATTAAGAAGCCTCAATCCACCATTTGCAAACCATGTCATGAAGGAAAACAAACAAAAAGAAGATTTCTTGCTAAGGAGTATTCTACGTCAAAACCATTGGATTTGGTTCATACATATTTGTGCGAACCTATGAGGACAAAAATTCTACAAGGTGATTGGTATTTCATGATGCTCATTGATGATTACACTAGGATGACTTGGATTACATTTCTAAAAGAGAAGTTAGAAGAATTTGAAAAGTTTAAGGCATTTAAGGCATTGGTGGAGAATGAAACCAGAAGAACAATAAAGGTTTTGAGATCAAATAGAGGTGGAGAATTTACTTTTGACAAGTATGAAAATTTTTGTGAAGAGCATGGGACCCAGAGGTAATTTTATGCTCCTATGACTCCACAGCAGAATGGAGTTGTAGAAAGGAAGAATCGAACTATACAAGAGATGGCAAGAACAATGTTGAGTCAAGAAAATCTACTTGATATGTACTGGAGAGAAGCATTTCAGACTGTAGTGTATATTTTGAACAAAGGGCAGATCAGATGCAAGACTAATAAAACACCATATGAGATATGGAGAGTAAGACTGACTTTAGTTAGGCATCTCAAGATATTTGGAAGAAAATGCTACATCAAAAGGGATGAAGAAAATTTGGGTAAGTTTGATTCTAGATCTCATGAAGGTATTTTTATTGGTTATTCTTTAAGAAGTAAAGCATATAGATGTTATAGCAAAAGGCTGAAAAGGATTTTGGAAAGTGCAAATGTGAGAGTTGATGAGACAATCTAATCTACTAGTACTCCAAAAGTAGAAGATGATGAAGAACCAATCCACAACAGTAATGAAAATTCAAAAGTTGTTACAAAAACATCAGTAAAAATATGTTTAGAAGAAACATTTTGAAGACCATATTATAGGAGGCAAAGATAGTGGGATTCAAACCAAAAGAGACTTAAGAAGGAAATTGAGCAAGTATACTTTGTATTTTGTCAAAGATAGAGCCTAAGTCTTATAAATAATCAAGAAAAGAGAAAGGTTGGATAGAAGCTATGGAGGAAGAATTAAATTATATCAAGAAAAATGGAACTTGTCCCCAAGACCTAAAGGAAAGAATATGATTGGAATCAAGTGGGTTTTCATAAACAAGTTGAATGAGGAAGGAGAAGTGATCTGAAACAAGGCTAAACTTATATGTAAAGGTATGCTCAGGTTGAAGGCATAGATTTTGAAGAGACTTTTCTCTAATAGAAAGATTGGAGGCAATCAAGATGTTTTTAGCTCTTTCAGTATTAGAGAATTTCAATGAATACCAGATGGATGTTAATTTAACATTTCTGAATGGACTGTAATTAGAAGAAGAGGTCTACATTAAACAACTGGAAGGGTTTCAATGTTCTGATAATCTAGATTATGTTTTCAAATTGTAAAAGGATTTGTATAGACTCAAACAAGCTCCCAAAGCTTGATATTCAAGGTTGGATGGATACTTGCAACAACAAGGGTTCCAGAGAGGAAGTACATATAGTAATATGTACATAAAAAATAGAAGGTGATCAACTATTAATAGTTGTGGTCTATGTAGATGATATCATTTTTGGTGGTAGCAATGATGACATGTGCAAGGAGTTTCAAAAGGAAATGTTCAATGAGATTGAAAAGTTTATGCTAGGTGAATTATATTTCTTTCTTGGGTTGTATATTGCACAATCAGACAAAGGCATTTTTATTTCTCAAAAAAAGTACACAAATGAGATGCTAAGCAAGTTTAGGATGGAAGATTGCAAACCAGTAGGAACAACTATGGTTACAAGATGCAAGTTGAGTAAAGATGATGAATTTGTTTCAGTAGACCAAACCTTGTACAGATCTATGACTGGTAGTTTATTGTATGTGGTAGCATCTAGACTAGATATAATGCAGGCAGTTGGAATGGTTGTTAGATTTCAGGAAACAGCTAAAGAAAGTCATGTTAAAGCAATAAAAATAATATTCAGATATTTGAAGGCTACAATAGAGCTTGGACTGTGGTATCCTAAGAGTGAAAATTTCACTCTAAATGCATACACAGATATAGATTGGGTAGGAATCATAGATGATCAGGAGAGCACAAGTGGTGGAGAATTCTTTCTTGGTGAAACTTTGGTGTCCTGATTGAGCAAGAAATTGGACTCGGTTTCTTTATCTACAATAGAAGTGGAATACATTGTTGCAACATCATGTTGTACTCAAGTATTGTGGATGTTTAGCAGAACCTAGAGGAGATAAAGATTGAGTTTGATGAACCTATTTCTATTTTTTTGATAATACTAGTTCCATAAACATCTCAAATAATCCATTAATGCATTCAAGGACAAAACACATTGCAATCAAGTATCATTTTTTGAGGGAGAAGTTTGTAGAAAATGAGGTAAAGTTGGAGTATCTTGAGACAAAGGATCGAGTAGTAGATATATTCACAAGGCCACTTCCTAAGGAGATATTTGAGTTCCTCCAGCAAAAGCTGGGAGTTATTGCTCCCTCCTCTTGAATCAAGTGGAAGCATAGGCTAAGGGGGAGCTTGGTCTCCCTACCGCAAGAAGGTTGGGTGGTCTTTGTAATGTCCTCGTTTTACCTGACATTGTTTGTTGAGGAGTGAGCCTATCAATTTGACCCTTGTAGGCTGACAGTTTTGATTAGAGGGTTGTCCTTGGCAGTTATCCAGAGTTTCGAGACATCACTCCATTAGTTGATTCAAGTTTGGGCCTTTGCAAAGACTTACAAAGCGATATTCAGGCACTTACTATTTATAGTAAGTCAGGCAGACAGGGGTTACTATTTTTGGCAGGGCACCTGGTTCAGTTGGTCATCTCAATTTCGACTTAGTTTGACAGTTTGATGAGCAAACGGTGAATAAGGGAGCATTTAATAATAATTAAATAATTATTATTATGACTTTATATTATAAAGTCACTTTAAGTGAAATATTAAAATATTAATTAATGGCGAATTATAAAGTATTTAATACTTTATAATAGTGGAGTAATATTAATATTAAATGAGTATTTATTACTCATTTAAAAAGGATGCCATTTATTAATGAAATTGCCTAAGTTCAAAAGAGGTGAATTTTATATTATTAAATGCATTTAAATTGCTTTTTGAAGGGGGTCGAATTTATGAGAGAGGTATATATTTCTCTTCAAGGAAAATCGAACTCATTATTGATGATCATTTGAATTTTTCTTTTCTCTCTGAGAACATTTGGAGTTGGAGAAACAAGGTTTTTTGCAAACAGATTATGGAGAACGTCACCTCTTCATGATCAGGCATACTGAGGCTATGAAAGATTCAGCCGAAGATTGTCAGTTGAGTGGCTTCATACATAAGTCATTATAGAGCATATTCGTGGGATTTCAGTTGGGGTTTTAGTCAGCAGTTGGATCAATTTTTCTTCTAGAAGAGAATCCAACACAGTGGCTATTCATATTGTTTATCTGGCACATTATCCTAGGCCATACGTATTTTGTACTTGTTGGTTGGAAGTCGTACCACACAGTTGCAAGGTTGTACTTTTCATATCAAGCAAGTTGCCTTGCCCTTTTGCATTTTTTTTTCTCCAGTGGTGGCACCTAGACCTTCTGAGGGTTTTGCATCCATCTTTGAGCAGGAGAAGTTTGTATCTGAAGCAAGTCGTACCATTTCCTCTTCTTTCAAGCAGCTACAAATAAGCCAGGTTTTTAAATAAATACGGTTGCCTTTTGCTTGCATGTTTGAGATTCATCATTGTAATCATTCAGCAAAATAATAAAAATCATTTATCATCGCTCTAGAAGTTGATTTGTTGCAGTAGTTGTATTCCCATATATATTATAAATTTTTAGAAGCATTTTATCAAAATTGCACCATTTCAATATATCACAAAAATCACAAACCCTCAAAATGTCAAATAAACTTCATTCAAGCTTCAGTCAGGGGTTGAGAGACACCTGGTCTCTTACAGTGGTATCAGAGCACAGTTTTCCTACCATCTTGTGCTTTTTTAGTTGCTTTTTTAGTCAGATGTGTGCTTTTTTTATGCTTTTTCATGAGTAGAGATATTATTTTCTACAATAAGGGTAGAGGAATAGGTAGAATAGAGGATTGGACAGGTCCACCTATTCCTGAAGGTGAGACAATATCAGGGGTTTTGGGTATTCACAGATCCAGTTCCAATAGCAGTGAGAACAATGTCACTACACTGATGGTGGATCATGAGATTCCCTCAGAGGTACATAGGGATCTAGGGAAAGAGCATACCAAAGGTGATATTACTGATGAGGAGTTCAGACACAGGCATGATAATATGATGGGCATGATTCCCAGTTGATGGGAACGATGAGGCAATGTACTCCGCCTCAACAACACTATATTCAGATAGGACAAATGAGCGGGACTGCAGGCATAGACTAGCCATTGGTGTCAGCACAGTGGCAGTCGTCACCTATCTTTCATGAGCGTAGGCCTGGACAACCTACATTTATATCCAAAGAGGCACCTTCGACACCAGAGGCAGAGCAGCAGGGTCACCAGCTAGAGTTTCATCCACATCATGGCATGTCGGTGGTAGATGTGACCAGATTCTTTGGAGAGTACTCGACATTGGCACCTGAGATCAAGCAGTCTTTTTCTTTTCATGAGTTCATGGATGTGCATAAGCCCAAAGGGGGAGGTAGATTTGACTGCAGAGCTCCTCAGCACCAACAGCCACAGCCACAAGTGAATAGGGATCTTCAGCATGCAGTCAACAAGATTATCTTGCCTTACTTTGATGGCTTTGATAAGATTTCAGTGAGGTCTTGGGTACAGAAGTTAGACAATTACCTATCCTTGAGACCTATGTAGGAGGACGAGGCCATCAAGTTTGCTACACTGCATCTTGATGGGTTGGCACATGACTGGTGGCATCACGACATGTACACACTTGGTCATCACGCAGTTACCACCTATCAGGAGTTCACAAGTAGGCTCATAGAGAATTTTGACAAAAAAGATCCAGAACTTTATTTCATGGAGCTAGCTCAGCTCAAGCAGACAGGCAATTTGGATTCTTACATCGGTGAATTCCAGAGGGTTGCAATCATGGTGACAGGTATTTCTAAGAGGATACTTTTCATTCTCTTCACCGAGGGATTATATGAGCCTATGAGAGGTTGGGTCAAGGCATTTGATCCCCCTACTCTTCAGGAGGCCATGCGGAAGGCAAGGAGTATGGAGCTTTCTGCTCTGAAGAAACAATTTCAGCCTAAAACAAACACCTTGCCCATTGAGGAGAGTCCTACACCAGTTGTAGAACCAAAGAAGAAAATAACAGCAAGAATTGATGATGCAACTCGTGATGAAATGAGGAGGAAACAACTTTGTTATTGGTGCAAAGAACCTTACAGCAAGGAGCATGATTTTCCTTCGAGATCAAAGGGAAAAGCCAACCGCGCCATGTGGGTTTACTATGGAGATGTTGAGTTTGAGGATTCAGACCAGTAGGTTGTTTCAGAACATGCGGAGGCCGGGAATGCCTCTATGGAGTTTGGGCCCGATGCCAACTTGTTCCCATTGGTATTATCTGCTAGTGTATGGGATGATTCATTCAGGTTCAGGGGATTAGTGGATGGACAGCGATGTATTGCTATGCTTGACACCTAGAGCCACACACAATTTTATTGATGAGAGCTTCGTCAGTAGATGCAGACTCCAGACAGAGGACTTCATTGGATTCAGAGTTCGGGTGGCAGATGGATATACCCTCACTTGCACTCGATGAATTTGTAATCTCACCCTCATGCTGAATGATTATGAGTTGCAGGGAGGCTTTTATGTGGTCAACCTGGGTGGGATGGATTTAGTGTTGGGTATAAGATGGCTTCAGGACATTAGTGTGTTCACCCTCAACTTGCCTAAAATGGAGATGAGATTTGAGGTATAGGGCAAGAAATATGTGTTCAGGGGGATTATAGATGGGATCCTATGCTCTATCTCTCTCGTTAGTGGGAAGAGTGATGATAGTGTTTGGGATCCTACTTGTGCACTAGGATTTTAGACTCAGCTTTCGAAGGAGTTTCGTAGTGAGTACACGGTGCAGAGTGTATATGGTTTCATGTTTGATCCACACGTACATGATTTGTTTCAGGTGCACAGTTCTAGTATACACGTGTTGGATATGTTGGATGACAGTTTATCTCGTGAGTTTTAGGGAGCAAGTGTTGCTTGCAGATTGACTTGCTTCCTCTTGAGTTTCTTGATCCTATGACAGATAGCACTGTGGTTGACAGGGGATGGCATTCCATTCCAGTTGATCAGTTGTGGGAGCTACAGGAGTCAGTTGTGGCTATCAGGG
The DNA here is from genome assembly GCA_007258455.2 of Sequoia sempervirens. NCBI lineage: Eukaryota > Viridiplantae > Streptophyta > Pinopsida > Cupressales > Cupressaceae > Sequoia > Sequoia sempervirens. The sequence goes on from VDFB02000007.1 coordinate 3,582,889, forward strand.
ACATTAACCGACACTACCCTTGGGATCCAGGTGGTGTGGTGCATTTTTATTTGTAGAGATTGCTTGGGGACAAGCAATTTCAGGGAGGGCAGATTGTAATGTCCCTGTTTTAGGTTACATTGTTTGTTGAGGAGTAAGCCTATCAATTTGACCCTCGTAGGCTGACAGTTTTGATTAGAGGGTTGTCCTTGGCAGTTATCCAGAGTTTCGAGACATCACTCCATCAGTTGATTCAGGTTTGGGCCTTTGCGGAGACTTACAAAACGATATTCAGGCACTTACTATTTATAGTAAGTCAGGCAGACAGGGGTTACTATTTCTGGCAGGGCACCTAGTTCAGTTGGTCATCTCAGTTTCGACTCAGTTTGACAATTTGATGAGCAAACGGTGAATAAAGGAGCATTTAATAATAATTAAATAATTATTATTATGACTTTATATTATAAAGTCACTTTAAGTGAAATATTAAAATATTAATTAATGGCGAATTATAAAGTATTTAATACTTTATAATAGTGGAGTAATATTAATATTAAATGAGTATTTATTACTCATTTAAAAAGGACGCCATTTATTAATGAAATTGCCTAAGTTCAAAAGAGGCGAATTTTATATTATTAAATGCATTTAAATTGCTTTTTGAAGGGGGTCAAATTTTTGAGAGAGGTATATATTTCTCTTCAAGGAAAATCAAACTTATTATTGATGATCATTTGAATTTGTCATTTCTCTTTGAGAACATTTGGAGTTGGAGAAGCAAGGGTTTCTGCAAACAGATTGTGGAGAACGTCACCTCTTCATGATCAAGCATACTGAGGTTGTGAAAGATTCAGCTGAAGATTGTCAGTTGAGTGGCTTCATACAAAAGTCATTACAAAGCATATTTGTGGGATTTCAGTTGGGGTTTCAGTCAGTAGTTGGATCAATTTTTCTTCCAAAAGAGAATCCAACACAGTGACTATTCATATTGTTTATCTGGCACATTATCCTAGGTCGTACAGATTTTGTACTTGCTGGTTGGAGGTCGTACCACACAGCTGCAAGGCCGTACTTTTCATATCAAGCAAGTTGCCTTGCCCTTTTGCATTCTATCTTCTCCAGTGGTGGCGCCTAAACCTTCTGAGGGTTTTGCATCCATCTTTGAGCAGGAGAAGTCTGTATCTGAAGCAAGCGTACCATTTCCTCTTCTTTCAAGCGGCTGCAAATAAGCCAGTTTTTAAATAAATACGGTTGCCTTTTGCTTGCATGTTTGAGATTCATCATTGTAATCATTGAACAAAATAATACAATCATTTATCATCTCTCTAGAAGCTGATTTGTTGCAGTAGCTATATTCTCATATATATTATAAATTTTTAGAAGCATTTTATCAAAATCGCACCATTTCAATATATCACAAAAATCACAAACCCTCAAAACGTCAAATAAACTTCATTCAAGCTTCAGTCAGGGGTTGAGAGACACCTGGTCTCTTACAGTCTTGTGGAATACTTTTAGAAGAAATGAAGTAGGGACTCAAGGGGAGTCTATTCGAAAAACAAGTTTCCAAATTGTGCAAAGTACCAAAAATGCAGAAAGGGAGAGAAAGGAATGTCAACCTTTACCATTGATGTCAAAGGGGGAGAAAGTGAACTAAAAATGCTATAGCTTTGAAGGGAGAGAAACCAATCTAAGAGGGAGAAATGTTTTCATGTGTGTCCAACTGGTTTTATGAGTGGCCTAACATTTTGTTATTTTCCATTAATGACAAAGGTGGAGATTTTTTAACATAGTTTATCATTGATGTTAAAGATTTTCATTAATAAAAAAGGATGACATCGAATATAAAAAAGATTTTAGTACTTGAATTATCATTGTATTGTGTGAATTGTGTAATGTAAGTAAATAAGTAATAAAACCACACAATCAATGAAACGTATTATATTAGAGAATTGAATCACAAAACTAATCGGATTGAAACACAACAAATTCCCTAAAATCATTCCATTGTTTCTTATCTTCAGGGATTCATTAAATCATAATGGCTCTCAGATTTGTGTATGCACTATGACTGTTAGAATGACAACTTAAGGAACGGAATGTTGGAAATGCAGTAAATCTATTCCTACATGATGATTGAATTATATGATAAGGATGCTATGATAATGATGTTAATGCTGATGTGATAAAGATATGATGCAAAATGTTTTATGAAGCTACTATGATAATGGAAATGTAACTAATAACTAAGCCATGATTCTAAACTAAATGATTCTAAAATGCTAAATAATAAATGCTTCAATGCTCTAAATGCTCAAAGTGCTCTAATGTAATTTATGCAGAGTAAGATTGATCAAAGATGGGATATCAAATGTTGTAGAATGAGGCTGCATTTATAGGATTTCCAAGGCATATTGTGATGTGGCAGCAACCAAAGGTCGGGATTTTAGCTGGAAAGATCAAGGGTGGAGGATGAAGAAGTTAGAGGGAATCATGGAGAGTGTTCCCTTCAATAGAACACAGTGCCAAGTGTGAGAGAGAATAAAATGATGGAGAGAGCCAAGTGTCTCAAGTTTGTTTCAAAATTTGTTGAGGATAATTCTAATTTAAATATTAAAGATATTTAAATTCATGAGACACTTGATGATGTGGCAAGAGGAAAACTTGGAGACATGTGACTAAATTCAAATTTGGAATTATTCAAATTTAGTAAGAGAGATATTAATTAAATAAAACAAACTATTGGAATTTGTTTATTTAATTAAGATTAGAGGAATATGATTTAAGATGGAAGAATTAGAAAATGTGAACCATATAAATAAATTTAGAATTTATTTATAAGTAGACGAAATAAGAGGTTTATTAATTAAATACTTTGTATTTAATTAATTAATTATCCTGACCAATTTTAGGTGTATACATTTTGCCCCTCTTTGAAGTGATGTGTTTACACATTGCTTCAAAGAAAAATTTGTTGATTATGTCGACAAAAAAAAAATGATATGCCCCAGACACTGATTTTTGAGTGATAGTGGATATATGCCCCCTCAGGAGATAAATCAATCAATTTTTGGATTTTTAGAAAAAAAATATTTTTTTTTGAATTTTTAAAGATTTTTAATGATATTCAATTTTTTATGATGTCTCAATGATTTATCTCCCGAAAAAGTAGATTGACTCTGCCAATTTGATTAATTGATTAATTGATACACCTTTTTACCTCCTTGTGTTTGATGTTTGATAATTGCTTCAGCCGATGATTTGATGATGTTTGATGATGTTGATAGATGATGATAATTGACCTCATGATAGGTGAGAATCAATGATAAGATGATGATGATTGACCTCATGATAGGTGAGGATCAATGATATGATGAAGATGATTGACCTCATGATAAGTGAGGATCAATGATATGATGATAATGATTGACCTCATGATAGGTGAGGATCAATGATAGACACCCACGATATTTGATCGAAATCTCATTAGAGCTGATTAGATTTGATAGGTTGATTGATGTTGATTGATTGATAAGATTGTTGATTTATGATATGTTATGATTATAGGAGGATTTTAGAGTTCTTTAGTCTCAGGAGCGCTTCCCAAAGACATGAGACATGATTTTGCATCTAGTGTAAGTTGATTTAGATATTATCAATCAATGTGGTTTATCATCTTTGATTGATATGCCCCAGTATAGGATTGATTAATGTATTGAGACTCGATGATGTACTAAGACTTGATGTATACACTTATTCAGTCAAAGACATGATTGATTTCTGCCACTTTGTTGATGCATCTTTCTACATAGTTGGATTTCATTATACATTTAACATTATTATTTTGAGGTTATATGATATGCAGCGGAGACTTATTGATCTATATGGTGTCTATATGCTATTATGATGGATGCATTTGATTTTTATGCTATATGCTATGTGATGTTTATATGATTATGCCAGGGATATGTATGGATGCAATAATGAAATAATAATGTATAGGTTACGATTCTATATGCTTTATGGATGATGTTTTATATTATATGAGATAGATTTGATTATGCAAATGATATGTGGTGCACTTTGTTTTTTTTTTTGTATTTTCTAATGCAAATATATGATGTAATGCATGGATGGATGTATGATATGATAATTCTTTCTAATGTATGTATGATGTAAAGAATTATGCAGCTATATGAACGATTTGTTTTTGTTAATGTCAAATGTACTCAATCCATTAATGAAAGAGATAACATCATTTTGAAATCTTTCTAGCCTTGGAAAATCCATAATACAGATGCAAAAATAATATGGATGCAATCTAACTTAACCATGCAAATCTAAATATGCAAATGTTGTCATTGTAACACTTGTTTTGTTGTGCTTTTATCATCATTGAGCCTTTGAATTGTTGAAAGTGAGTACAAACATCGATGGTATAATTAGACCATGATGACCTGAGTACTACTTCCATGATTTTTGATATTGCAAGTTAACACAAGCATCTAGATAATTGAACCGAGATGACCTGAGCATTTCTTGCGTAAACAAACAAGAGTTAATCATTTTCCTATGCATATTTGGAATGTCATCAATGATACTTTGTAGAGCACGTCTCGTGACAATTCACATAGTAGTAATGATCAACTCACAAACAACAGACAAAGAAAAAATCATACTCCTTCCTAGCTCCTCTAGTTCAAGACATCCTCGAGTTGCTCTGGAGAAATGATAACAAAAATCAAAGTACAACAGTTGAACATTCATGCCAAATCGATAAAACCATGATTCAAAAGAACATCATCCATTTATATTTTTTTTGATTGATTGATTTTAGCTATGTTATATGGATGTTTGATGTGTAAAGTTTGATGATTGATGCTCAATGTTAAGTTGCACTATGATTGTTGTGTTTGCTATGTTGTCGTACTATTGTTTGTCTGTTGGCTTAAGCTCAAATTTTATTGCCTCCAGTGAGTTCAATATTTTGCCCCCAGTCCAGGGTGAGACACGACCGTAATGCTAGGATATGTACATGAGGTTCTCTGATGATAGGCAGAATGATGGCGAACGTGAACGGCCAAAACATGCTCAAATAGATGGAAAAGCTAATCTATCACAAATAGCACCTATTGCCAGATTTTCACTACTTGTTTTTATTACACTTTTTTTAGACTTTTTTGACTTTTTTGATTTTTCACTTTTTTTTGGATATTTCTCTTTTTTGCTTTTTTTGTATTTTTCTAATTTTCAGGACTTTTAAGATGGAATGAGATGACCAATTTTTCTCCCTAATCTCATCAAGAATAGAGAAAGGAAATGGGACATGAATTTTGATAAGCTAGAAGATATCGAATGGAAGAAAATTCAAGGATAAGAATAATGAATGGGATGATCAAGATCAACTAGATAAGATACGAACACAAGGCCCAAGTACTTTTCCCCTATTCCTCATCAAGGCCAAGGAAGGGAAGAAAGGATGTATTTCAAAAGAATGATGGAATATGGATAAGGTGAAGGATATGGTACAGAAGATATGGACAAAGTGTATAGGATAAGATATATGATGTTCAAGAAGATCCTTAACCTTGTCAAGATCAAAGGTGGAAATGTAAGGAATGAGCATAAAAGGGATAATGACCATGAATGATAAGATGGACGAAACTTTCCCCCAAGTGTAGAGTGCAAGAGGAATATGGATGATAGGGAGATGGAGGAAGGACTTAAGCATCAATTTTCACAACCAAATATATCTCGAATACGTGCTCTAATAAACCATGGCAATGGGAAATTAGACTCCTAAATGTTGGCAGATTAATGGTATGATGGAAGAAGCTAAGGACTTATGCAAAGGTTTGGATTAAAGGAGAATAATGGGGAATGAATGTTAGATAATGGATAGGAGGTTGGAAGGCTCGTTGATGGATAGATGGAAAGGATGACAAGCTCAACATTTGCACACACCTTGAAGGGTGGTGGAGTGATGGAGGAAAAATGGATTTGGAAGGTGATAGGTTTTTATATGGAAGATTGGGGGAAGCTTTTGGATAAGCAAATTTGGATGCCAATTTAGATTTTATTGCTTCTATGAGACTTTTAGGAATCCACATAGTTTTTGACTTTGATTTTTTCTTTGTGGGCCTTTGTGTCCTTTGACATTTTTCTTTTTGATTTATGGGCCTTTGGCCTTTGAAAATTTCCTTTTTGCTTTGAGGGGCCTTTGTGGCCTTTTGAAATTTCCTTTTGATTTATGGACCTTTGTGGTCTTTGGAATTTTTGCTTTGATGGGCTTTTGTGGCATTTTGGATTTTTCTTTTGATTTTGGATCAAGTTTTCTTTTATTTTTGCATGTCTCTTCAAGGAGACACATTAATCCTTTGATACATGTGGATTTTTATATGGAAGCTTTTGACATTTGGCACCCAAATTTCCTCCAAGAGCAATGGGAGGGATGGATTGAGATGAATGATATGGAGGTATTATGGATGAGTTAATGTAGGTAGAATTTTGAAAGGGCATCAAGGATGTGTTCCTTTGTTGTTCTTGAGGGATAAATTATGGACCTAGGATGAGGACCTAGTATAGATGAAAGGTTTGATGAACTAGGATGAGGACCTAGGATAGATGGCAGGTTTGATGGACTAGGACACTTAGGTATATAACCAAGGCCATGGTAATATGGGTGTTTTTGAACAGAAAGGGGTTCTAGGATACCTTGTTCATGAAGGCCTAATCCTTTGCCTTTGTAATTCATACTTTGACACATTCATTTACCAATGGGATATGTATTATTTGTGAAACAAGATGCGAGTCCATTTTGAGGAGGATATAATATGGATGAAAGGATAGATGTTGGAAGTAAACCGGAGCAGATGAAGGTGGAGGATCCCAATTTATAGGTGTGAGGTTCATGGATAGCTTGTATAGGTGTGATAGAATCTTGACATGGGGATGATGGGGTGTTTTTATCTTGACTTGGAAAAGGATTACGAGGTGTAGGAGAGGAAGTAGCTTTCCATTTATTAGGCATGGAATCATCATGAAGTGGTATAAAAGGCATATCTTGATCATGAGAATGGTGAACATCTTCATGGAATGAAAGGGTATCCTTGCATGGAAGCATATCTTGATCTTGATGAGGAATGGAATCATGAGAGTTTTTAGAAAGAATATCTTGATCATCAGATGGTAGGACATCATTAAATAGGATGGAAGAACAATCATGCTCCTGAGATGCAATGGAATCATGAGATGGTATGGATTCATGATATGAGGTGGGAGGAGGACTTGGAAGGATGCTTTTCTCTTGAGATGGAAGGGAATCATCTTGGATGAAAAATGAAATGAGGGGATCATCGTAAGATTCTTGAGAGATGGGATCTTGGTCAAAGATTGGAAGAGCTTGTGGAATTTTGGTATCATTGGATATAGAGGGTGTGATAGGAGATGATGGTTGGATAGAATCATTAACTTGGGTGAAAGAATCATGAGGTTTATTTTGTCTTATGGGGGATGGAGATAAATGCATGACATGATAGGATTGCTCAATATCATTTGTGTTTGAGGACTTAGATTTGGGCTTCTCATTTAACTTTTGCAAAAATTCAAAGATATTGAACTTGGATGATGGAGTTTTTGGTAGAGAAGGTATCATGTCCATATTTTTGTCAAAAGAATAAGGACAAATGTCTTGCAATGGATATCTTTTGGTTGTTCCCCTTTGCATGTCTTGAATCTATTGTTGGAGATTTTTCATTTGATTAGTTAAGTAGCCATTTTCTCTATGTTTGGTGGATTAGTTTTTGTTCTTTTAGGAGCTCCTTTTAATTGATTGACATCAAAATTAGTAGGCAGTTTGATACCTTGATTAGATAGCATTAAAAAGTATTTTTCCTCATCTTTTTCTAGAATTTTCTCCATGAATTCATGAAACTTAGGATCTTGTTGAGCTTGTATAATGTATTCATCTATTATTTCATCAATTTCAGGTTGGTGGAATCTATGAAATGGATTTTCTTCCCATTCATCCATGGTAGTTTGAGTTTTTGTTTCTTTTTCCTTGAGTTTTTGCTTCTGAGATCTTGTTAAAATGGGCATACAAGTGTTATAGTTTTCAATAAACTTTGATCTTTATTTGGAGGAGTGCCAATGATAATAACTAAGTCAAATAGAATGACAAATTCTATTGATGAGACTAAGTTAAATTTGATTATACAACTTTGTTTCATGATGGAGGATGACAAATCTTGATGATGAAACTTAGCTTAACAATCAGAGATAGGTTTGATGATTAGGCACTTGAAGGTGTTAAATCTTAGTTTAGTTTAAAGGATCACTTGCAAAGTCTAGTTTCTTCAAGTTTGAAACTTTGATGTGACTGAGGAATGACTCTGTTTTGGGAAAGATCCCTAATTCTGGTTTTAATTATCTAAAAGATGGTGAATTTTTCTCTCTGGTTTTGAATTAACTAGATGCGCTAAAAAAGGGTACAAATTCGCTAAAAGATGGTATGTATGCGCTAAAAGATGAACCAGATGCTCCAGAAAATTCCCTGGATGCTCTAAAATATTAACTAGATGCTCCAAAAAATGCCCTAGATGCGCTAAAAGATGAACCAGATGCTCCAAAAAATGCCCTAGATGCTCTAAAAGATGAACCAGATGCTCCAAAAAATGCCCTAAATGCTATAAAAGATGAACCAGATGCTCCAAAAAATGCCCTAGATGCACTAAAAGATGAACCAGATGCTCCAAAAAATGCCCTAGATGCCCTAAAAGATGAACCAGATGCTCCAGAAAAAGACTCAGATGCACCAAAATATGAGCTAAATGCACTGAAACGGGGAATGCATGCACTAAACTAGAAATTGTTCACTGTTTTGACAATCTATTTGGTTTTCTTATTTCCAACTCAGTGACTGGGTGTTTCTGGTGAGTGATCTTCTAAATAGTAAGTTTGATTGGTTTTTCTTGTTTGTCAACCGTGTGAATTAAGTGTTCTTAAATGGATGATTTCTTGAAAAATGACTTCAAACACAACAACAAGTTGTAAAATAGTTATTTCTAGCCTAAGAACTAAACATTGAGTGTATGTTCAAGAATTTGGTATGATTCCCTTTGATTTCCACAGATATTAAATAGGATAAAATAGATCAAGCACTTTTCTAATGTCAAGGGTCACTTATAATATCACAGCCCACATCTTAGAACTATGTCAGCTCACATAGCCCTATCACCTCCTAGAGGGCGCCCGCGTTTTTGCCTTTCTTAGGTCTTAACCAAAGTCAAATCCTCTACTTTTGGCTAGTAATCCCTAATAGTTATATGGTGAGTATCTTGGGGGTAGATTCTTCCCTCCCCTTGCATTGTGATATTAGAAGTGTTTGGAGAATGACTCAGATGGCTTCTAAACTTAAGGTTCTTAGTAAGGGTTTTTGTTCGGTGTGACAAATGATAAACTCCCTCAGGAGACCTCCCAACCTTTAGAAAAAAGGCTTTGGGGATGGTTATCAATGCACACTACCGTTGAATTACGGGTTTCCCCGAATTCACTTTTGATTATAGTGGGTCAGAAAACTTGGATTTAGTTGTTCCCACTTAGGTTGTTCTCGTAGGGTGAGTACTTTTTCCCACTACGACAGGCCTTCTAAAGGTGCTATAAAAACATAAAATAGTGAGTTTGGCATTCTGGTCACCCAGTAAAGGGGAGAGCATAAGCCTATCACTTTACAAGCACAGTAGACAAGGGATTCATTAACCTTCTAATTAAACTAGGTGCCTAATTTAATCAAAAGAAAGCAATAAAACAACTCCAGCCCCTGCAAACATCATCAGTAGTTTCATATAATTGTCTTTGACAGCGTTTAAAAGTACCTGCAACACAAAAAATATTGATTAGTTCTCAGAGTTTTGAATTTCTGCAAATTGAACCAGATGCGCTAAAATTAAGACCATATGCACCAAAAGATCACACAGATGCGCTAAAAGAACTACTCTATGTGCTAAAAAAACTAATGAATGCGCTAAAATATAGACTGAATGTGCTAAATGACCCCCTAGATGCGCTAAAATATGAGTTGGATGCACTAAAAGATGATTTGGATGCATCATAAGAGGAACTGGATGTGCGAAAAGATGTTTCGTATGCGCCAAAAGAAATCACGGATGCGCTACATAAGAGTTCACGTCTAGATCTATAAAACAACACTTTCCAGAAATTGTTAAAAATGGGGCTAGGCCCCATGGTGGGCACCAAAATGTATTGTGTGAATTATGTAATGTAAGTAAATAAGTAATAAAACCACACAATCAATGGAAAGTATTATATTAGAGAATTGAATCACAAAACTAATCGGATTGAAACATAGCAAATTCCCTAAAATCATTCCATTGTTTCCTATCTTCAGGGATTCGTTAAATCATAATGGCTCTCAGATTTGTGTATGCACTATGACTATTAGAATGAAAACCTGAGGAACGGATGCTCGAAATGCAGTAAATCTATTCCTACATGATGATTGAATTATATGAGAAGGATGCTATGATAATGATGTTAATGTTGTTGTGATAAAGATATGATGCAAAATGTTGTATGAAGCTACTACGATAATGGAAATGCAACTAATAACTAATCCATGATTCTAAACTAAATGATTCTAAAATGCTAAATGCTAAATGCTCCAATGCTCAAAGTGCTCTAATGTAATTTCTATAGAGTAAGATTGCTCAAAGATGGGATATCAAATGTTGTAGAATGAGGCTGCATTTATAGGATTTCCAAGGCATATTGTGATGTGGCAGTAACCAACGGTCAGGATTTTAGCTGGAAAGATCAAGGGTGGAGGATGAAGAAGTTAGAGGGAATCATGGAGAGTGTTCCCTTTAATATAACACAGTGCCAAGTGTGAGAGAGAATAAAATGATGGAGAGAGCCAAGTGTCTCAAGTTTGTTTCAAAATTTGTTGAGGATAATTCCAATTTAAATATTAAGGATATTTAAATCCATGAGACACTTGATGATGTGGCAAGAGGAAAAGTTGGAGACATTGACTAAATTCAAATTTGGAATTATTAAAATTTAGTAAGAAAGATATTAATTAAATAAAACAAACTATTGGAATTTGTTTATTTAATTAAGATCAAAGGAATATGATTTAAGATGGAAGAATTAGAAAATGTGAACCATATAAATAAATTTAGAATTTATTTATAAGTAGACAAAATAAGAGGTTTATTAATGAAATACCTTGTATTTAATTAATTAATTATCCTAATCGATTTTAGGTGTATACAATTATTATATTCCCTTTGACTTTGAGTTGCAAAAATATATGTTATATTTGTAGTAGTGTGTTGTGTGTCAAAATTTGTCTTATCAATAAGATCTTATTAGTTTTATTGAGGAGTGATTGCCTTCCAAAAGTTGGTGTGATTGGTTTATGGTTGCAATATAATGTATATATCTATTCACTATGATAGTGGTGGTTCAGAATACTGCACCAAAATGTTTCATATCAGTATTTATCAGGTTCAGTGTTTCTCAGGTCTCCTTTCTAGAGATATTGTAGGCTATGCAATTTGAAAAGAGAGTATGCCTACACTTGTTTTATCATATTCTAGAGTTTCCAAAGGATATGGTCAACATGCAGAAATATTGAAGTGATAGAAGGTTCTCTGTGTCTATTTGTCATCAGTTGGTGTCTAGGACATGTGTAGTAATGGCTAATAGCGTGCATAATTCAATTCTTGTGTGTGGATTCAAGATAGGACCTGATTAAGGTTCTTGTGGTAGCACACAACATCATGTTATTTTGGTGGCAACAAAATTTTATTTTGGACCAATGTGCTACACATTTCATGTAATTTGAATTTAGGTCCACCTTATGTCATCCTAGCTATTTATGGATCTTTGGCCAACGTGAAAGACTATTGATTTAATGTCATGTATATATCCTTCAAATGTTCAGATGCATTATGTGAGTTATGTCAAGTAGAATTACACTGGTGTAATGCCCCGCCACACAACCCCAAAGGAAACTATTACAACTAACATTTATGGCACAATTTTTTTTTTAAAGTAAAATAACATACAACAAATGAATAACATACATCACATAAAATGGAACTTTACATGTACAACATATAACACAGTCCCTTAGGGTTACATGACTGCATTACTTTTAATTCAACATCAATTACAGTACACGAAGGATACCAATACATCCATAAGATAATAACATGATTATGGACAATACATTAATAGCGTGTAGTTACATTACTCAAGGATTACAATAATACAATGTAGCTTCCCAACATGAACTAGGGAGAGTATAACAACATGGATGAATACATCTAGAACGTATGAATACAAAGTTCCATAACAAGATCCAACGCTGATACATCTCTGGTGTCACTGTAGCTGGTACATCTCTACACAACTCGATTAACGGCTAGGGACCCAATGGGGTGCATAGCACGTTCCACCCGACCACGTGGCCCCGAAGGCCCACCCCCCATGCTAGGAGAATACAAGAAGGACCTCAATGAATACCATCAAGCGATACAAGGATTACAATATTTCACAACGCGAACAACAATAACACAAGATAACATTCATCACAAGAGATAACCAATCCAAGAGAACATAACCAAGCATCAACAAACACATGACAACATCCACTTCCAGAGGCTCAAGAACAACAAGAGGGGAAACAAAAGCATACAAGTTTGTTAAAGGGTGGAGTGTCATCGCATAGGTGCTATGGGTTACCCTGGTGTAACCTTCTTAGGCTACCAGATCACCCTAGCCACCTCTACCGGTCGTCGGACCCCCATGCCGCTATGCAGAATCAACATACCTTGCAAAATTACTATGCAAAGGCAAGGCAGTTGATCTTTCCATTACAGGCCTTCCCACTCATCCCAAGCCTAAACGAGCACTTGGGCCCATGAGTGAGGCTACATTAACTGAATTAATGTGAGATATTACCCAACCCCCTAGTTAATTAATTAAGTTATCACTTGATTAAACTCCCAAGGGTTACCCTGGACCAGCCACTTTGGGCGTTGGACCCCCATTGAGAGCCACTCCCCCAACTAACAACAATATCTCAAAAACACAAACGACAAGCCAACTTGCACAAGATACCAAATCCATAAAAGAACTACACCAAGTGAGGCATGCACTATCTCACGCTAGAAAAAACTTCAAAGTAACGAAAACCGCATTCAAGTGCAAGGCTCAAGCCACATAAACACAAACTAAGTGCAAGATCAACCATCATCAAAGTAACATAATCATAAAACCACCCGCTTTCAGGTGAAACAACATAAAACTCAAATACATACATCAGGCTTGTTATGGGTTACCCAAGGCGGATCCTCCTAGGTTGTCGATCCCCATACCAACTCTTGCAAGTAAAAATCATATCCCCTCTAACCTCTGGAAGACAAATAGATTACAACACAATGGTTCCCAAATTGATGTGGCTACAAAGCATGATCTCAAAATAAAAAACCAATCCAAAATCATCTCAAAAATAAACATCTATGACAACAATCATAAGAACAACCAGTTCACAACTCAACACTAAAATCAACTCAAAATAAGACAACTCAATGCCAATAAGCACAATGATTATCAATAAGAGTCATCCTATGGAAGACCTTATTTTCTCAATTCATGTTCTTATCCACTCATCCAAGCACATAGTTCAGAATGACCAGACAATCCATTAATTCTGGTTGTTACGGCAATAGTAATTCAAGTAGTGATGCATATCCATTAACAATTAAGAATTCCAAGTAGAATTACTAAATAGGTCATTAATACTTGACACAAAACTAAAGCTAGAACATATATTCTAACACTTAAACACTATCTTATCAAAAGGATACAATTATACACTTGAATTTCTAAATCTCATTTACTTATTTTACTATCAATCCAACTATACAATAATTAAGGACGAAGTCCCCGTTCTCTAAAATATTGCAAACATTCATAATCAATTATTAAGCAGTTAATCTAATAACTAATCTCTTCCAATACCATGATCTATAAACAAGTTTACCCAATTATATATATCATCTATATCTCTTGAGGAAATCAGATTTTTTGTTGAGTATATATCTTTGTTGGACTCTTTAATCTCTAGAGTAATCAAAATGTTGTTTAAAAGTTTGACTACCGTACTATAATGGAAAATTAGAGGCAGCCATACCCTTTGAAAGGGGAGAAACAAGTCTAACATAAAGACAATGCCTACCACGTTTGACTTCTATACAAATTCCTAGCACCTCTATATGCATCAAAAGTCAGGCCTTACATAAATTAGAAGGGTTGCTAATTAAAGATTTAGAACAATAATTAATCCTAAGGAAATTACCCATTTTATCTATGAGTTAAACAATGTTTGTGAATGATTTTTTTGTCATTTCTAGACTTGGAACTTAGCCAAATATATATGAAGTCTAAGTGTTGTTTTAAATACAATATCAAACAATAGTACAGAATATTCCTATAAACATATCCCTTTACAATACAAAGGACAAAATTTTGATTCCAAGAAGACCACAGAATTTACCCTGACCATCGAATACGTTTCAAAAGAATTGGCATACAAAATTATTCATTGCTCCTTGCTGACACTGAGGTTGATGAAGATAAAGGGCTAGAAAGTGCAACTGGGGTTAGCTCCAAAATATACACTGATGTTGCATACTCATTTAATGATGATGATGAAGACGAGGAAGTGAAACAAAAACCCAAGGATGATGTAAGCAGAGGAGAATCGGACATCTCCCAGGCGACCTTACAATCTGATAAACAAGAGGCGACTTAAGAAGAGTTGCAGCGGTAACACCAGGCAGATTTCACATGGAAAAAGAATGAGGAGTCAGAAAGAGGATTAGCTATAGGGGCACTGGAAAGAGTTCATGATTCAGTTTGCAACGATAATGATGTTGCTAGGTACCCATATATGACATCGTGGATCCATTTCATGCAGCCACCATCAAGGGTGTTATTGGCCAAAAATATGGTTGAAATTCTTATATAAGGATAAATTTGTAATGATTAAGTGTTGCAGTTGCGATAGATTGTCAAGAGAATCAAGGAGATTATTTAAATCTCAAAAATTTCAGTTATGATCAAGTGCTTCAGCCATGACAAGTTGACAATGAAATCAAGGAGATTATTTAAATCTATACACCCTACCATATTCAAGTGTTGCCGTTGTGACAGGCTGTGAATGGAACCAGTGGAATTATTTAAATCTATACACCCTACCATGTTCAAGCACTGTCATTGTGACAGGTTTCTAATGGAATATCAGTTTGAAGTTTAAATTCATTTTGTTGTTGTTTTACTCTAAATTGATTCTACTATTATCTAATATATGAAGGTATATAATCTGTGGTTTTGTGTATATTTTTATCCAATATTGATCAAAAGAAATATTTAGAAAAGAAAGGAAGGGTATAACAATTTTTAGGAAAAATCCAAGATAACAGACCCGCGATATAATATGAATGTGGTTTCTATTATGTTGCACACTTAAGACTCTATGTTCTAAAATGGATAGTGAAAAAAAAACTTATAATCTCTATCTCAAGATTAATACACATTTATAGTAGCACGAAACAAAATTCCTTCTCCATATTTGCATTTATCCTTTTCAAGAAGCAAAGTGTGTGCAATACCTACCTAGATTCTGCTAAGCCTTTGGGAAGGGAATTCAAAGTTCAAATACGATGTAACACTCATATTCCCTCATCCTCTTTCCACGCAGATCAATGAGCATGAGCTCCTCTGCAACACTTGGTATGTCCCCCTATATCCACCCCCAATTCGCTCCTTGCCCTTTTGGTGGGTGTCCATACCCAAATCCAAATCATCCATATTGGCACCAGCTTGAAGAAAATAAGTTAATGCTTTTATTTAGCATACATGTTTACGAAGGCCATTGCAACTACAGTATTTGACCAAATTCTTCCTTCTTCTATTTTTCCAGAGCCTTCCCCAATCCACATCTACCCGAATTCAATTTGTAATGCATGCACCCCCTATTGAGCAGTTACAAGACATGCCTAAAAAATGCCCCAAGCCAAGATAAACTATAAATGATTCCCTCAATCGCTTCAACATGTAATAATTATAATTGGTAACCAATTAAAGTTATTCTTTCCATGCAAAGGAATCCAATACTAAAACGCTCATGCATATAAATGCATTTAATTACGTCCCATTCCAAAACTAATTAATTGCAATGAATAATTTATTTATTTAATTATTAAAATGACTTGTAACTTTATTAGCTTTATGCATTTTAGTGTGTGCTTTGTTAAGCAACCTTGCAATTATATAAGTTACTATTGATACATAAGGTATTGTTCATCTGTCAATAATGGGGGTGTGCATGGGGTCCCCCCACGAGGGGTCTAGGGGTAGTGTGCCCCAACTGGGGCTCGAGGGTAGCACCCCCGAAAGGAAAAAAATTATTTATATTTTATTATTGTAAATCTGGACCATTCATCATTAAGTCTTAGATTCGATGACCGATATTTTATTAGCTTGACTTGCCCTAGAAGGATTTTATGAGGGCATTGTATTACAGTTCTATATTGTGATGTATTTTGAGAGTCTGATAGAAGTCGTGTTGCCTCTAGATCACTAGTTGGTGATACTCCTATGAGAAGCTTGCTCTGCAAGTATATTATAATCTTTGTGATTTTTGAATAATATATTAGGCAGATTTTGGAGTGTGGGGTTTTTTCTCCTCGAAGGGTTTTCCCCACGTAAATCACGGTGTTGTAGTATACATGATATTTATGTTTATTTCTATTTAATTTTATGTAACTATTAAAGGTCTGTAAAAGTATTGTATTATCGTCCTCTCAAGATTAGTGTAGGAAGTTGTTTTGCTACCTTAGCTTCCTTACATGCTCAAGTATCTGAAGATCATAAGCAGTAAGGAAGAGTTTCATTTGTAGCTTTGGCATGTGTATGAGATTCATAGAAGATCCACAAGCATTATCTATGTATTCTAGTAGGACTGGTGTTCTACCCATTGTACTCTTTCAATTGGTGATTGGTGTCTCCAATAGATTGGTGCCTACAGATATAATAGGGGATTGGTGTCTCCGATAGGATGGTGCCTACTTCATATTGTAAAATTCACTTGTATATTTCTATTTTATGAGGTTGGATTTGGACAATAGATCCAAGCAGCTATTTTCATTGTGGTTTTTCCCATCTTGGGTTTCCACGTAAATCTAGTGTTCTCTTGTGTGCTTTATGCTTTATGTTTTAGTTGCTTGTGTGGGGTTAGTTTTGAAGAATCATATATTCTAATAATTCTGGCAGAGTTAAGAATTTTAAATAGATTTGATCTAGTGATTCACCCCCCCTCTCAATAGATTGTGTGCCTTTCAATTCCCTAGGAAAACTTGGCCAAAGGAGATACGTATAAATATTTCTTAGATTAATTATTATTATTATAAAAATTAGGCCAAAATGCATAAGGGGGTATGTCTCAATCAAATTTTGGCAGTAATAGTATGCATGTTCTTTGAAGATTATAATTTACTTGTCCTTTTCTCTAGTGGAGTATTTTTTTAGAAGGGTTTATCCACATAAGTCTTGCGTTACTATGGTTTATTGATTTTATTTTTATTATCGATTTCTACTCACATAATTAATATTTAATGGTAATATGATTATTATAATATTGATTTTATATTTGTATACACTTTGAAAACATTTTATTGTGTCAGTTTCCTTATTTCTCAATATTAGGAATCATAGCCAATAGTTTTGTATAGAGGGGGATGTCTTCTTTTGGCTACAATGAAAGCTTTAGCTTTGTGTTATTTTATAGATTTATGAAGGATTAAAATCCATGTTTCTTCTACCTCCTGTTTAAATAGTAAAAAATTCAATGGCACTAGGTATGAGATGTGGAATTTTAAGATGGAAGATCTTTTTGAAGCAAGATATTAGTGGAGAGTTGCTAAAAAATATATGAAGGCATTTGTAATATCTAATGAATATTGGTTAAAGTCAAACAAGAAGGTACATGGAAAAATTTAGTTGTACCTTGTAGATTCCATCCTCCTAAATGTTTTTGAGGAGACCTATGCATACAAGCTATGGAAGAGGATAGGTGATATTTATCAAACTAAAATTATAACCAACAAATCATATCTCAAAATATAGTTATATTATTTAAAAATAAAAGATGGTGATTTAGTTGCAAATCATTGAATGATTTTAATTTAATTTTGAGTTAGCTTGTTTTTGTAGATGTTAAGTTGTAAAAAAGAAGATAAATGTATCTTGTTGCTTTTCTCTTTACCTAAATCTTAGGAAAGTTTATGTTAGTGATGGTGGTGCAAAAATCAAGATTGATAGTCTCGTTGTTAATTTATTTTTAGAGGAGATGAGAAGAAAATCCATGAATGATGGCTTGAAGGATGCCCTATATGTTTGAGGAAGGCCCAAGGGAAAACGTGGGTCAAAAGGGGATAAAAAATAAAGATAGATCCAAATCAAAAGGATATTCAAAAACCCTAGTTAGGAGAAAAGTTAGGTGTTATAATTGTGGGAAGAGGGGGCATGTGAAAAAGGAATACAAAAACAAAAGGAAATATTTAGATTCCTCAACTAAAAAATATTTTGATGAAATGAAAGTGATGCTTTATTTATTTTTGCTAAAACTAGTACTAATTATGCAATGTGCTCCAATCATATGATTCCTCGAAAGGAGTGGTTTTAGATTTACACAATATTATTAAGCAAATTTTTGATAACATAAAGGTACAATTATGTTTAAATGATGAGAAGATTAAAATTCTTAGTAATATTTGACATGTTTTAGGACTTACAAGAAAAATACTGTGTATCCAATTTGAATGATTTTATGTGCATGTAATATTTAACAATTATAATTATAGGTTGGTGAGAGGGAACATGATACTAGCAAAAGGATCTCATATTAGGACCTTGTTTAGATTGAATGCCTCCACATTTTGTAACTTTGCTAATGTTGGAAAGACTAAAATGCATGTATTTTGTGGCACCAATGTTTAGGCCATATAATATCTTGGGACCACTATCAATAAAAAATGGTTGAGGGTTTCTATAATTACTCTATCAATTCAAATGATAGATCTTTATTTCCTATTAGAAGCGATAGAGCAAAGAGATTATCATATTCAATAATTCATTAGATGTGTTTGATCTATTAGATGGGGATTATATGGGAAAATGTTGGTATTATGTTTCATTCATTAGTGATGCTTCTAGATACACTTGATTTCATGTATGCTATACATGAAATTTTTCACTAAGTTTTAGGAATTTAAAGCTTCAATTGAAGAGAAAATAGATTATAAAATTAAGGTGTTGAGATTTCAAAATAGTGGTGAATATTTATTTGGTGAATTTGATCAATTTTGTAAGTATGTAGGTATTATTTTGAAAAATACTACACCATATACACCTCAAAAAAATGGATTTGTAGAGAGAATTAACCAAAATTTGATGGAAAAAGCTAAAATTATGTTGAGAGGTTCTCAATTAGAGAGATGCTTTTAGACAAAGGATACATAATTGCCTATTATTTGATTAATAGATATTTGTGTTTGGATCTTGTTAAAAAAAACCTTATGAAGTGAAGATAGGTAAGAATCCTTATGTTTCACATTTAAGGGTCTTTTCTTGTGGCTTATTTTATTGTTATATAGGAAATGTGATCTAAATTAGATCTAAAAGATGATAAATGAATCTTTAGAGGTCAAGGTGAGAATATAAAAGGTTATAATATTTGGAATATTTTAACCTAGAAAATGACTTATTTTTAGATGTGCAATTTTTAGGGATTTTAGATTTTTTGTGGTCTTGAACAACACAAGGAAAAAGATGGGAAGAAAACAATACATTTTAAAACTAATATTAAGAAGAAGGAAGATGTGCATGTGGAAGAATAAATTTATGGATTAGAGGATGGAGAGGAAGAAGAGGATTCATATGAGATTTTAGATGAGTATGTGTAGGTTGAACATATAAAAGAATGGGTAGATCCCCTTACTCCTACCTTCAAGAGGTTCATGAGATAATAAAATCTAGTTGACAAGTATATAGCCCACCAAATTTTCGTTATGTATTTTCTTTATCGATTATTAAAAATGAACCTAGATCTTTCAAGGAGGATCTCTTCATATAGGATATTGACCCTTGGATATAGGCCATGTAGGAGGAGATGATAGACTTGGATAATTATGATGCTTGAGATCTTGTTAGTTTACTTAAGGGAAGAAATACCATTAGATGTAAGTGGGTGTATAAGAAGAAAATCAATGCATATACAAATAGTTAGAGTGGTACAAGGCTAGATTGGTGGCCATGGGCTACTCAAAAAGAGACGGAGTTAATTTTGGTGAAATTATCTCGTATTGTTAAGTTAACTTCTATTATATTCCTATTATCTATTATTGCAACTTGTGATTTTGAGATTAAGCAAATGTTTTTTAACATTACTTTCTTGCATGTGGATCTTGAAGAGGAGATTTACATGTGATAACTTGATGGTTTTGCTGTGAAATGGAAGGAATATTTGTTCTACAAAATGAAACGGTTATTCTAAGGTCTGAAATAGTCACCTAAGATGTACCAATAGTTTAATAATTTTTGGAATTTGTTGAATGAGGATAATTTTGTTTATGCTAAAATTAGTGATTATCATATGTTAATCTTCATCTTGTATGTGGATGACATGTTTATTAGTAAAAATAAGGTGGTAATTAGGGAGATCAAAAAATAGTTTTCTATCACATTTGATATGAAGGATTTGGGGCCTTCAAATACATTTTTGGAATGGATATCAATATGGATCAGGTACACAAAAAACTTTGATTAAGTTAGAGTAAGTGTATTGACTTTAGTTTGCAACAATTTAACATGTATGATTATAAAATAGTGAGTATTCCATTTTATATTGGTATTAAGCCTTCTTTAGATATATTTATTCAATCAAGTGATTATTTTAAAGATATTTCTAACATACCTTATGATAGCATTATTTGTAGCTTTATGTATGCAATGGATTTCACTAGACTAGATATTTCCCAAGTAGTGGGATTTTCTACCAAGTTATGTCTAGCCCCAGTAAGGAGCTGTTAGACTTTTTATAAGAGGGTTTTTAGATATTTGTGTGGGAATTTGGATTACTATTTATGTTATCACAAAATTGATGATTTGGTTAAGTCATTAGATATACAGAGCTTCATTGATACGATTGGGAAAGTGACTTGGATTGTCGAAGGTCTAGTACTGGCTATGCATTTTCTTTGTTTAGTAGTGCAATGAGTTATATAACTAGGATAAATACCATGATTGCATTGTCCACTAATTAATTAACATATATGGATACTACACATGCATCTAATGAGGTAATATGATTACAAAGACTTTGTGCATGTATTGGTTCTGGTTACAGGGTTATTAGAATTAGTCGTGACAATTAGAGTTCTACTTTTTTGGCCAAGAATCCCATGTATCATGCTTTCACTAAGTATATTTATGTTAAGTATCACTTTGTGCAAGAGATGGAAGATAATGGTAAGGCCTTGTTATAAAAGGTTGACACTCAAGAAAATGTTGTAGATTCCCTCATGAACCTAGCAACAACATATAAGTTCTTTATGTGCAATAAGTCCACTAGCCTTGGATCTTGTGCTTAATTCATTTATGTTTTGTATGGATGTCTTTGTAATGTATAACATCAAGTGGGAGAATAGTAGGATTAATTTTTCATTCACCTTTTTATATCCTATGTATATTTTATATGTCTCCAACACTCTTGGAAGGTGTACTTAGATATCTAGGGTGTAATTAGAAAAATAAATTATAATTTAGATTTTCCTAAAATATTGGTATTAATTGTATAAAATAGGTGGGGCACTATGATGGTAGTTGCATTTGAATTTGGACTCATTTATGGCATATTCCTAATATTAGGCACTATAATAAGGAGTGGATAATATTATCAAAATAGATGGGACCCAAAAGAGTTAGTATCTACTCCAAAATAGAGCACTACACTTGAGGATGTGAGTTTCTAGGGAATTACAAGTCAAATATTCCTTTGTCATTATATTTTCTATTTGAGATTTCATTGATTAAGCTTATGTGATGTCTATGTGAATTCACTAGTTGTATTTACTATTCTCGAAAGATTCTCTACAAGGTGCGTGTGGAAATTTTACATGATACCATGGTTTTGGTATCCATTATTTTGATGAAACCATTTATATTTTTGGCCTCTCTTTGCCTATATATTTGAGGTATGGGATAGTAGTTTAATACCATGTTTTATAATTATGTAGGTGCAACCAAAATACTATTAGAGTGTAAAGAGGAAGTATTAATATTGTATCCATGTTCTTGAAGATTAATATATGTGTCCTCTTTCTCTAGTGAATTTATTTCCCAAGAGAGTTTATCCATGTAAATATTGTGTTACTATGGTTTGTTGATTTTATTCTTATTGTGTATTTATACTCAAAAAATAATATTTTGGTAATTCCAACTATTATGAGATTAATTTCAAATTTATATAAACTTTGAGAATATTTTATTGTTCTAGTTTCACCTAGTTTCTCAATAAAGTTTAGGACATATATTAATTTATGGGTCAAGTCGTATGAATAATTGTAGAGTTCAAAATTTCAAAGAGTTATCTTTTTAAATAACACTATTTTTTATATTCGATTATGGAGATATTTGGTTTGTCATTTTCATCAAGATATTATGAACTTCAAGAAGCAAGGGACACAAAATGCATTTAGGAGATATTCAATGTTGTCCTATATATTTGTATGTGCTAGATAATTACTAGAATGGTGGAATGAGAATTAATTATACTTTCCCAAGGCTTACTAGTGACCAAACCAAAATAAAAAGATGGATTTTTCATGTAGATATGCATCATCAACATTATCATTTTTTAAATCCTCTACTATATAAGAGGATACAAAATGTTGATTTTATCACTAGAGGTTAATATTTATCAGATGTCTAGCCATCAAGCGAGATGAAATCATAAAATACTATTAGGGATATTGGTTAACTTTTTAGGATTATATATTGTTTAGGATGTAGAGAGAGAGTTACAATGGTCCCATATAGATTGCCTCCTACAATACACAATAGAGTTGAATTCTTAGAGGCCATAATGTCAATATATTTAATAGATATATATCACTTCAAAGATCTTCATAAGAAGGTTTTTCTCCAAGGGGAAATTCATAAATGTGATTTCATCATATGGGTAATAAATGGATTTTATAAGGTAGCTAAATATGTCTATTTATTATGAATACTCACTGATGTGCATAAGGATTTTGACCCTAAGAAATTCATCCACAACTTGATGAGAGATCAAAGGAGGCATGGTTATTATCATAAACATAATGAAGTATCTCGATCCCACAATAGCAGTTTACACTTTTTGGCCAAACTTGACATTGAAATGAACATTTTGAACTTTTTCTTCACTTTCGGACACCTATAGCTACTAAACCATGAGGAATTTGAAGATGATGCGAACTAGTGATTTGTGAAATTTTGTCTGTAGATTCTAAATATATATATATTTTTAAATGGAATCAAATTGCATTTATTTTTCCATCTCCTTCGGTAACTAGTTTTTAACAGTAAACACCATTTTCAAAGAGTGACGTGTACTTGCTAACAACTTTTTTCTATGAAAGATAAAATTCTAATTTTATCAAATTTAGATTCGTAACTATGATATCTATTGCATGCAATTGGTTTCATAGTGTTTTAATTTCTTAATTAAGTTTTGATGTCAAACCAGTTACAATTTAGACATAGGTTTACTTGCCAACACAACTTTTTTTTATGTCTCAAAATTCAATTTTGTTTTTTTTGTTGGATCAAGGACATAAATATCAAGTGCATAGATTTTTTTTAGATTTTTTTTTGGTAATCTACTATTTTTCCACATATGCAAAATAGAGAGCTTGATTTTCAGTGAAAAACCTACATTCACAAGAAATAAAAAAATAAATATAATAATCAAATTAAATATATTTAAAATTTTAATTTTTGGGAAGCTTATAATAATTACTACATACTTAAAAAATAAAATTAAATGAATTCATTTGATCCCCCAAAAGGTAAATCAAAAGTGGTTTTTATCAACATTTTGATAGGTGTAAAGGAGACTCTGTTATATGTGTGGTTTAAAACTATCGTGATTTAATCCAAGGGAGTTTGATATAAGGTGGTTTGATAAAAAAACTCTTCAATTGGAATAATTTAAATGGAACTTTTCAATTGGAATAATTAGAGTTGCGAGTAAAAGAAGTGAAAAAATCCCATCCTATTCAAAAGTTCTCCTCCATATAATCTATAAAGCTAAAAGAATGAAAAAATTTAAATGGATAATATTGAAATAGTTGTGAGGGTTCCCAAAAGAGTGGTGTATGTATGAAAGTAAGATCCATTAGAAGTTTTTGAAGAGATACACATAGATAGGTTTGCTTTATTTGTAGTCTATATTGATCAACCCTTGGTATAGAGTGGAGAGTAAGATACTAGGAGGGAATCACCATTAAAAAATTCATTTCCATTGCATGCATCCATAGGGGAACCCTCAAGTGCAACATCACCCTTTGAATTTGTATTTCTAGCACAAGGGATTTTATGTAGGATCTTCAAGCCCCAAAATTTATGTTGGTTGAATATGTAGAGTTTGAGGACCCAGGGGATATTATGCCTCCAAATGACCATATATGTGTTGCTATTACCTCTCCTCATTGAATAGGGAAAAACTATCCTCCAAAAGTATTCATCACTAATGTATTATTCAACAATAAATATTAAAATACATGTTAAGAGTTCTCAATGAATACCCTTAAAAAATCAAGCCCTCTCCAAGCACTCCATGTGAATAAACATGTAACCACATCTCACATGCCATGCTTCAAACCTCACAAATGATAAAAAGATATATGATCTCAACCCCTTAGCCAAAATGACCAATTAACAAACCTTAGAAAACTACCCATGTGCTTGATTTTATAGGAATAAGCTCACACAAAACAACCAAGTCGTATTACATAAAACCATGTGACTAATACCATGAGCTTACAAAACCATTAACCCTCACATTTACTTTTTAGTACTAAGTTTTTTCAATATTAAATATTATCCCAATGTGCAACCCCATATTAAATATTTATCACAAGATTACATACAACACATAAAGTGGTCTCAATAATGCTAACTCATGTGATGTTCGTATCCCTAGATCCCCTAGGTGCACCACATAATAATAAAATATTACATTATGACATATACAAGGTGGAAAACACACATTTTCATAACATTATCCAACTTGTTGTATACATTGCATAAGGGATAAACAAGGAAACTCAAACATAAACAAGGGAACAATCCCTATAGCCATATATACCATCAAGGAATCAAAGTGCTCCATGTGCTCCATCAAGATACCTGCAACTAGAATCAAGGTGACCACCCTCTCAAGCATGAATTTTCTCATCATCTATCATGCCAATGCAGAAAGATAATAAAGCATCCAAATATATGCATCACTAACCATCACAAAGAAGCAGAATTCATGCCTCCAACCGATATCCCAAAACACAAACACTCAATCCAAAGGTAACAAGTATGTATTAGTAGTCGTTAAAATATAATCATCATAATTGAAATAGCATCCACAATAAATTATAACACATCCAACTAGATACATACCTCAAAGATATACAAATCATAACAAGTAAACCTCATGTAATCATCATTTACAACCCATAACATGCAATCAAAAACTCCAAGTGTCAAACCTATCATGTGATGAACATACACATCTAGGAACTCCCACTGTATAGGTGATGTCAAATATAAAATGATAAAGGTATCCAAATATCCACCAATAGCATCACATAGAAGGTGTAACCAACATCATGTAGTACCAAGGAACATCCACAAAGATATGAAAAACATGAAATCCAATATGCTACAATACAACTCTAGGCACAAGTCTCCATAGCTCTCCCAAGTTCTCCACACTCAATAAAGGAATGAGATAAAGGAATTCCCATGCCATCACCAAAGAATAATAAACATCACATGACCACAAACATAGTGATCACCAAAGCTCCATTAAAGCCCTCAAATCCAATTTCATGTGAATACAAACATCCACGAAGAAGAAAAAGACCAAAGAGGGAGCATACAAATCAAAACCTATTGCACATCCTTTTACACACACCTCTAAATGCTAAGTTGTGATAAGTATGGTCTCCTCCATAAAACCTCAAAGAGAATATAACTATCCACATCTAACCATAACCAAGATGTATGCATCTCAAACCAAGGGAATAAGCCCAATAACATCTCCTAAACTCAAAATAAATGAATAATCTCACAATGCATAAGAAGATAAACATGCCAAAACTCCTCAAATGAACCCTATGAACCTAGAAAACCATAGCTGAAGTTTCATATGTATGAAAGACAAAGCATAAAACATAATACATCTAAAAACAATGGAAAATACCTCTCAAATAATAAACCGTCGAGCAAACCAAGAGTAGGGAATTATAAAGCTCCTCCAAGATATCCAAGTCATCATGACTCATCCAAGAATAATCTCTTGATAGGACCATGCTAAAATTATGGCCAACCAAGGTGTCGTCTCCTCGAACTTCTAGCTGAAACCTCATCAATGAGTAATCATCTCAATAAATGTATCTAATCCTAAGAGATCTCCTAGCCTCACCTATGTCTCCAAGTATTCATGATCACCTGTAACCAATGAATCCATGCCAAAATCTAGTTGCAATATAGAACCATCATGAAGCTCCCAAGAAAATTACCAATGCACTCAATACCAAGAGAACCAAGATTAAAGTCAGATCCTAAATGTGAATCAAGAACTCAATCATGACATCATGATCTCACATCTCTTCAAAAGAAGATCATATGCTCCAATGAACATATCATGCACCTATATCATGCCAAAACTCTAATCCAAAATCAAGAGTAAATCATGACATAATAATAAAACCATCCTATCAAACAAGGATCACATGTCAAAAGACAAATCATCACACCTCAACCAAAGACTAAAGAGTCCTCCATGGCTAACCAAGATGTCAACATCTCTAAACTACTTAAAGATAACTATCTCCTGTCAATGAAACCCAAGATGTCAAAAATCCTCACTGTAAAAAGAAACACAATCCAAGAGTCCATTCATGATACCAAAAAATGCTACATAAGATCATCTATCACCAAGTGATGAATCCATTGTTGGCTTCTTTTTTGGCATTTTGTCCTTGATGTCAAAACTGGTTATGCATTGGCATTGGCCACATGCATTGGTTGGCATCTTGGTTTACACCTGATGATATCTTCAGTGGTCAGTTCAGTTTGAATGCTCTTGCATTATTCAGTTTTTGTTACTTTGGTTGGACTAATCCTTTTGGATACATGTGTAGTTCATTTAGACAAGGGTTTGTCTCCATTTGCAGATGTTTATCACATCTGGTTTTCAAGTGATTACCCATTTTGCATATGATATTCAATTATCATTGAGCTTTCACATGACACTCTATTGGAGGTAAAGCCACACATGGCTTTGACTTGGCACTGTTAGTAATCGGTTTCTTCACATTTCAAATGAGTTATGGTTTACATTGTATATTACACATAGTGTATTTTGACCTACACTCGGGCTTACTATATTGCATATAGTTCATTTGAACTTTTTTTTGTATCGGCTTTGATATGTCTTCTCTTAGATAGTTGACATTGGTTATCACATTGGCACTATGTTTATTTGTGTCGGACTAAGCATAAAGTATATAATACTTTGTCTTGGACAGTCGAAGGCAGAGAATGACATTGTATTGTTCATGACACATGTGGACAATAATATACATGTGGATAGTGTGACTTGGCAATTGGGTTGGCAATTATGTTGTCGGTGGTTTTAGACATGCACACGGATTTCAAATGATATAGCATATCATTTCATTCGGATTTGAAATCATTATGAACTTGAGTATAGTATTTGATTGAAAGAAGGGATAGGGAAAAAAGAGTTTTGTAATCATCATTTGGCTGAAGGTAAAACCCTAGCCGCCACCCAAAGATTGCAAAGCTAGTAGTGAGACCTTGGTGAACTCTTGTTCAAGCTAGCTGGAATGAAGGAAGGAGTAGTAAGGTAGTTGTTTGACTCGCAGCTGGAAATGAAGGTATTCTTGGCAGATTGTATGATGTTTTTGTTTGACAATTGGCCGACATAAAATGAGGTAAAATCTTGACAATATCTCTGTCATTTTGAAATGAAGACTAGAAAGCGGTTTTTAGTTTTCTCTCATTTTTGTTTCTTCTGGTTCAGCATTTCAAAAATGGTAAATAAGTTCAGTATTCATTTAAAAGTTTGTTTTTGAAAAGAAAATACAAAAGCAGTTATAGATAACTGCATTTCAATTTTGGTTACTCGAGTTTGAGCTTGAGAGTTTCAATGATTTACACGAGTTTTGTTGTTTATTTAAGTATGGCTTTTAGCCATTGCTCAAAAAAGGGCGTGAGAGATTTGAAAGGGTAAAACATAGTTATTATTGTTCTGAATTAAAATAAATGCTATTATTGTAAAGTTTTCTTTTTACCGAAATAGAGTAATCCTCTGAATTAAAAGAAATGTTATCATTGTAATGGGCTTTACCAAAACAGAGTAACCCTTTGAATCATTCATGTTTAAGTTATGAAAGGGGTTGGTGCTCCTAAACTATAAAGATTTGGTGCTCTTGTAATGTTGGAGTTGGTGCTCCTAATTGAGTTGGTGCTCTAAAAAATAAAAGGAATTATTTGAGTGGTTTTTTATACCCCAAGAGGGTTTTTCCACTCAGGACAAATCTGGTGTAATGTGATGTGTTTTGTGAGTGTTCAAATTGGTCTGCATTATTGTCATTACTTGATCAATTGCATAATTCTTGTCATATCTATTAGTTGCTTAAAATAACCTTTCTACAATCAAAAGCACTTGTTCAAATGTTTGAGTAACAAATCTTCTCTCATAAAGTATATGTGTTTCAATAACAAACTTCGATATCTAAAACAAACATTTATTTGTGAATCCTGCATTGTTATCATTGTTTCATGTTTCACTACATATAGTTTGTTCAAAACAAAGTCTTGTTATTGGTCTTCTTGAAAAAATTTAATTTGTGATTGTTTTTGAATCACTGATTCACCCCCCCTCTCAATGATTCTTTTATTTCAACATCCATATCATTACCACAATCTCCCACTGAATTGTGATACTAATCTCTCCATGACATCATGCCAAACATCCTCTAAATAAAGATACAACATTGCCAAACCATCACTGTCACAAGCTCCCATTGAATCATGTAATCAAGCTATCTATAACATCGTGATAAAAATATCCTTATTGAAGATCATTCAAAGGCCCTCACATAATTAAAGAAATCAACTACAACACTATGATCCACCAAAGGGTAAAGTAAAACCATGATCCTCAAGCCAAGAAAATACACCGCCACAAACAAACTAGAATCAATCCAACACCACCAACAATGCACCTACATAAACAATCATGTCACATGCTAAAGACCCTAAAGCACAAGGAACATCCATGACACCATGATCACCACCAAATGTACCAATAATGAAATCGCATTGTTGTAGAGAAGGGGGAATCACTACTCATGAGTCTCTTTATTCTCAAGAGATTCCCAAGGGGCGAACTGCCCTAAAGTACCTCAAGGAACAAAGCGAGAGTTCCAGAATCAGAAAGAGTAAATCACAGAGGTTTTTTGGATGCACTGATGAGCTCTCGACCAAAGGATGACAGCATGGAATAGGGATGAAAACATGGT
Source organism: Sequoia sempervirens (assembly GCA_007258455.2). Lineage (NCBI taxonomy): Eukaryota > Viridiplantae > Streptophyta > Pinopsida > Cupressales > Cupressaceae > Sequoia > Sequoia sempervirens. Next base: position 3,612,831 of record VDFB02000007.1, read on the forward strand.
GCACTGGTGTCCTAGAGGCACGCTAGTGTCTCATACGGACCAAAGAATAAGAATATCACATAAAACAGCAAAGCGACCTTTAACAGTCTAATTACTAAGAACTTTCAAAATGTGGGAAAATAACAAAATGTAATAAAACTAAAATAAAGTGGAAATGATAAAGCAAGAGAAGGAAAGATATAAATTGCTTACAACAACCCAAGTAATATAATGCAAGAATGATAAAATAAATCCCCGCTCGAGGAGGAGAACCTGTATCATAAAATAGAGATGCAATTGATGTGTGAAATCCCAGGATGCTCGCAAGCATAGGATAAGGGAGATATCAACTGCAAGGCTTAAGGAAGCCAAGGAAGGAGACAAAGGTAGCTGGAAGAGCCAAGAGTGTTGCAAAGAGAGCTACCAAGGGAGCTTGAAAGTGTTGTAGAGGGTGCTTTTGTAGCAAGCAATGGAGCTGTGCAAGCTTGAGGGAGCAAGAGAGAAGAGACAAAGTGCAAGATCAAAGCCAAGAAGGAGAAGAAGGCCAAATGAGTTTAAAAAACATTTTTTAAAGAGGTAAAAGAAGCTTCTTGAGTGGTTACAAGGTGACTCGATCCATTACCACCAAAAAAAGAGGCTGACAAGTGGAAAACATGCTCGAAAAAGGTCATTTGAATGTTGAAATGTCACAGGACCCTAGCGCAGCACACAGACGTCTATGTGGTACGCTATTGTCTAGACACATCACGCTACAAAATGAAACTAATGAGAAAAGGTCAAGGTTTGACACGAAGCTAACGCATGAAGGTAGCTTCTGAAAAGGGGTCCTGAGAGGGGGAAAAGGTTAATACATGGGCTAAAATGAGCCTACACAAATGTTAGGGGAGTGGTCACTAAAGTAGATGAAAGAATGTATGTGAAATTGCAAGGGGTGAAATTTTACGACATTATATTTTTCCCCTACTTTTCTGAGCATATGAATCTACACTAATATGCATGCTAAAGAAAATCTACTAAACATAAATAACATCATGGTGCCAAAAAGATATTGTAGAGGAAGTAGATAGCTCTTCAAACCAAGGAAACATGCCCCAAAGTTGAAGACCTACAAAACAAACACATTAGACAAGAAGAATCTTCACAATACAACAATGTTAGAACATAAAATCCTTTACCTCACGTGGTTAGAACATTTAAAACCACATACACACAGGCACACACAAAAAATAAAATATTTGAGTCAGCAAAGTAAAAGAGACCTTGATGTAAAAGGGCATCTCAGTACTATGCGTTGTCCCCAAATTAAAAATAATAACACATAGAAGAATTCTTAAATGAAGAGAAGAATGTAAAGATTGATAACTTCAAGAGAATAATGCAACCAAAAGTCAAGGAAGCAACCAATATCAAAGAGAGAAAGAGCATATACTCAGGATGAAGAAGATGTAGATCTTTGATTTGGTATACACAATTGAGAAGAAAGAGAATTTAGGAGAGATGGAGAAGCTAGAAAGGAATGAAAATTCCAAAAGAGATAGCTCCACAGGTCATCGAACCCAAGGAGAGTTAAAAAAATGTGTCGCAGATCCATAACCTATGGAAGGTGAACAAAAGGCTATGTTGATACTCTCTCCTACAAAATTGAATGAACTGCACTAGAGGCCCACAGACCAACAGTGAACAGATCTCGCGGGATGAAAGTGCTTTATAGGTCCTCAGACTTGCAAAGAAGGCACCCCAAGTACTCTCTCCTAATGGAAGCCTAATGTAGAGGACTTTGCAGAGTTATATTGGGCCTTATAGGTGCTCGATCTCGCAAGATTGATTGAAAAGAAACTTCAGAAGCACACCTGTAAAGCAACATGTTAATCTATAGAATAAAAATGTTAGGAAAGCTTGATGCAAAGGATCTATACAGGTTCTCGGTCCTGCAGAGCAAGACTGGTCAGAAGAACCTATGGCTACTACAAGCTACATTGCAGGATAGTCACAGAAAAGATAGGTCTAGTTAGGCTGCCCCCAAGCTAGATGCCAAGATATAAGACAGGTCTAGTCAAGATGCCCCCAAGCTAGATGCCAATGAATTTTTTTGAGATAAAAACTTTCAAAGGGGGTCCCTCGGGAGCCCTTCAAGACAGCAAGGGGTCCATTCAAGGGGACACTCCAATTGAAAGATAGAGAGAAGAGAGGGGGTCCTTAGAAGGACACACATCTCTAGAACAAGTTATCGTTGCCCACATCACACAGGGGAGGAGAACCATGCAATATAATTAGAACATATAGGCTAGAGGTAGACCTCAATATCACTTTTCATTTGAAGAAGAGGCAGGTGCATCAGAAAATAAATGAGTGATGGTACCAAAATCATGAATTTGTTGTAGTTTATCCTTCAAGGCCTTACATTCACTAGTGGAATGGTCAGCCACTCGACGGTATGCACAAAAAGAATGCTTTGCTTTATCATGCTTGTGAAATTTCTTATATGTAGGAGGAGGAAGAGTAATCAAGCGGGCTTTTAGAAGCTTCAAAAAAACACACTCTTGCTCAAATAGAGAATGAGGAGCGGGATGCAATCCTTTCTCTTGTGGAGAAAGACTCAACTTATCACAAGAAGAAGACATGAAGATAGAAGACAATGGCGGATGAATCAATCCGTGAGAACAAGGTTGAGCAGAAACCATGTCAGCATTCAACCGTGGTTTTTGTTTAGATTGTTCATTCAAGCAACCAAGCCCCAAATTACCCTTACAATGCAAACATTCTATAGGGACCTGAATGCCTTGTTCATTATGCCCACAACCTTTACGCCCATATCCATACTTAGAGACAAGCTTAAAGCCAGGGCCATAACGTGTTTGCAAATCTTGATAAGGAGGAGGACCTTCATAGAGAGCATTATTCCAGCAATGGGGATTATACTCCTCTACGGGATCACCATCAACCTTCTTTATAGGACTACCAGCATTAGCCTCTTTAATAGAGGTGCGATCATCTTCCTTAGAAGGAGGAGGATTGCCATTAAGGACATTACAACTATTGCTAGCATTATCCCACGATACAAAAGAACAATCATCTTTGATAGTGGGGTGGATGATGCCATCAAAAGGTCTAAGTGGATCGGGATGACTTTATTTTCTCCAATGAAGGATTTCGTAAAGTCCAGAGAACCCCAATCATCACCAAGACATGCATTTTTTGGAGAAGATGTAGAAGTAGACTTAAGATTTCTTGCTTTAGAAGGATCTTCTTTAGGGACATTTATCTCAAGAGTATCTTTTGTAGTAGGTACTATTGGAGTAAACATCGACACACTGGAAGACACTAAAGGAATAAGAGTAGGCACAACCAAAACCTGACCAGAAGCTACCATCTCACATAAGTGCATAGCCTTGTGGTCAACCCTGACTATGACTACTCGATTATTGCAAATGAACTTAATAGATTTATGCAAGGTAGATGGGACTGCACCCATAGCATGAATCCACAGTCTACCAAGAAGAAGGTTATATGGTAATTTTTTTGACATAACATATACAAGGGTGGGTACGGTAACGGGTCCCAACCTCAAAGACAAGACTATCGTGCCTAGGGCTTGTCGACCGAAATTATCAAACCCACGAATGACAATAGAAGAAGGATTAAGAGAAGATGAATCAATATTAATCTTAAGCAATAGATCAATGCTACACATATTGAGTGTTGAACCAGCATGAACAAGAGTATGTCTAATGCCAATATTATTAATTTTAACTATAATCATCAGAGGATCCAATTGCTTTTGTACTTCCAAAGGATAGAGTTCTTATGGATAGAACATAATATTCGGCGAATCCGCATGAATATGAGCTATCAACGCATTAGCATCTGTTGGCCTAGTGGAAGAAGGCAAGAGGATCTTTTACAAGGCTTCCTAAAGCATACCTTGATAAACTAGAGCAGACTGAAGCAATTCCCATAGTGAGATCTTAGCCAGAGTAACTTGGAGTTGCTTGACAAGATCGTAATCACTGGGTGCTTTAGTTGTAGGTTTAGGTGCTTGAGGAAGACTTGGTTGAGAAGGTGGTAAAGAAGTAGGTTGATCAACATCTTTTCTATTCTTTCTGGTATTATAAGTATGGGCTACCGCTCTATAAGAGGGAGCCTTAGAAAGATTAGGAGAATCACTATCAAATGGAATGCCATTAATAGAAAAAATTCTTTTAGGAGAAGGACTAGCTGGAGTCAGATAAATGATCGGTCTCTTAGGCCTTTGAGGGGTAGTATAGACATAGATTACATTTACAGAATCATCACAACTAGTAGAATAATTATTCAAAGAAATATTCTCAACATCGATCTAGTGAGGATCAAATGTGGAAGGAGATTCATCATTCGCCAGTGCATCATCTCTAGAGGAGAGTGCATTGGAATAGAGAAGAGATTTGTTAGTCACTAATAAATCATCTCTAGAAGAGAGTGCATTGGAATGAAGAGAAGGTAGAGTAACATTAAGAAAAGTATCAATGATTTCATCTTCTTGTAACAAAATATCCTCCGACACAAGAGGAATTTCATGAGAAGGATCAAAGATACCGAGTGACATGGGTAAAGCCAAGTCACCATCACATGAACATCATTAACACTTTGAATAGAACTAGATATTGAACTAATAAAAGAATGTATTAAATTCATTTTGAAAATATTAAGTAAAATATGATAAATAATGAATAAACAAGTCGGCTGATGACAGAACAAAGAAAAACCAAAAATCCAGATTTTCTGATTTTTTCAGTATTTTCTAGGTTCTAGTAATTTGCATTTTCAGAGGTCTTTGGAGCAGAATTTGGTGTCCAAACTTGCATCAGTCCCTATGAGACCGGTCATTTATCTGACTCCAACTAGTCCTTCTCTGAATTCTGAGCACTGAGTCAAAAGTTATGACCCCACCAAGTTGGAGTAAATAAATTACTAGTTTTTTAAAAATACTATGGTTCACATCAGGTTCACCAAAATGTAGAGAAGGGGGATTCACTACCCATGAGTCTCTTTATTCTCAAGCGATTCCCAAGGGGAAAACTACCCTAAACTACATGAAGGAACAGAGCAAGAGTTCTAGAATCAGAAAGAGTAAATCACAAAGGTTTTTGGATGAACTGATGAGCTCTCGGCCAAAGGACGACAGCACGAAATAGGGACGACAGTGCGACGTGTTGGTTTCCTTAGAGGTGCGTTGGCATCTCATACGAACCAGAGAATTAGAATATCACATAAAATAGCAAAATGACCTTTAACAATTTGATTACTAAGAACTTTCAAAATGTGGGAAAATAACAAAATGTAATAAAATTGAAATAAAGTGGAAATGATAAAGCAAGAGAAGGAAAGATAAAAACTACTCACAGTAGCCCAAGTAATGAAGCCTCCAGCACGTGAATATCTTCAATACCTACATGCGTAAGATATGGAGAAAATGTTGGTGATCTATAGGGTTTTTCCTCAGTCAAACCCCCGTTTTGGTGTTCCCACCTCCACAAACAGCCAGATAGATAGATAAAGATGATAGGAATGAAATGAATGCAAGAGTGATAAAAGAAATCCTCACTCGAGGAGGAGAAACCGTATCACAAAATAGAGATGCAATTTATGTGTGAAATCCTAGAATATTCGCAAGCACGAGACAAGGGATATATCATCTGCAAGGGAGCCAAGAGTGTTGCAAAGAAAACTACCAAGGGATCTTGAAAGTGTTGTAGAGGGTGTTGTTGTAGCAAGAAATGGATTTGTGCAAGCTTGAGGGAGCAAGAGAGAGGAGAGAAAGTGCAAGATCAAATTCAAGAAGGAGAAGAAGGACAAATGAGTTGAAAATATGGCTTTTAAAGAGAGAAAAGAAGCTCTCGAGCGGTTACAAGGCGACCTGAATCATTACCACTAACAAAAGAGGCTAACAAGTGGAAAACATGCTTGAAAAAGGTCGTTTTAACATTGAAATGTCACAAGACATTAGCACAGCGTGCGGACGTCTACACGGCGCACTAGTGTTCGAACACATCATGCTACAAAACAACATGAATGAGAAAAGCTCAAGGTTTGACGCGAAGTCGATGCATGAAGGTAGCTATTGAAAAGGGGTCCTGAGAGGGGGAAAAGGCTGATGTAGGGGATAAAATGAGCCTACACAAATGCTAGGGGAGTGGACACTAAAGTAGATGCAAGAATGTATGTGAAATTGCAAGGGGTGCAATTTTACGACATTACAACTATGTCATACATCACTTAGTCAAAAAGCATAGGTCACAAATCATGACTGTACCTAGTAATATTGTCTCTCCACCTCAACATGATAATCAAACCAGTAAAATAAGTGACTAAACCAAGACACAAATCTGAATCTACATCAATACTGAAGCATCTATAAGCATAGACAACTCATATCCAAGTCATATATGCAACTTATAAGGATAGACAACCCACAACACTATACAACTCGTAGATCCAATAATATAATATAAAAATTCAATAATATATTGATAACCATGTCAAACGAGAGTAATTAGAGATGTTCAGGTGAGTATACAATGGCTTAAACACTAAATCACCAAGATCTAAATATTCATAAGCTCATAAAATCATCATAGTCAATAAGATTTTGCTAACTAGCCTACCCACGATACAAATGACTAAAGGAAAGAAAATATAGAAATAAGAGATGAGAAAGAATAAATTGTATTCCTCTCAAGAAAATGTAAAGTTGTTATGAACTTGAGAATTGATATTACAAAGGAAACGACTTGGTTATATAGGCCAAGGGGAGAGATAGGATGTAACCAGATTATGACAAGTGTTATCATCCTATGAAGCGTGACAACTTGGGTTTTTAAAGCTCAACAACCTTAGCCCTATGTAAAGTTAAGCTAGTGTGAAGAGGGCCTAAGTGGAGAACTAGCTAGGAAATGAACTAGTTAGATAAAGTACTCCTTTCACACTAACACCCCCCCTTAAGTGCAGCTTAGGGAGAAGTAGACAATGCAAAGACACAAATATGGGTCCCAACTACTAGGCCTGATGAGGTACCCAAATACATAATAACCTCTCAACAATAGAAGGAGAAAACCCAGTGAGAAAAAAATATGTCCCATGAGAGGTTGAATGAAGAAGGTCTAAGTGAGCCCCCCCGAAGAGATTTCCCGCACCCCCAAGAGAGACCGAAGATGAACATACTTTCTCTCGATGAATCGTTTGGTGAAAATATCTACAATTTGATCTATTGTAGGATAGTAGCGCAAATCAATGACTTGCTCCTGAATCATCTCATGGAGAAAATGCATATGGATCTCAATGTGTTTGGTTTGTTGATGATGAACTAGATTCTTCGAGATATGGATGTCGCTCTAGTTGTCACAATAGATGATACTCAACCTCACTTAGAGAAAGAGCAGTGGCATGTTGCTTCTTGCTCTACCAATAAATGGGACCGAAACCATAGTGAAAACTATAACCAAAGGTGGACTTGCGATCATCGATATCACCAACCCAATCAAAATATGTGTATCTAAGTAGGTCTGAACTTGTGCCTACTGCATGGTGAATCCTATACCGATGACTTCCCTAGATGTAGTGCAAGATGTGTTTGGCAACCCTCCAATGAAGTTCATGTGGTTCCATCATGAAGCGCAAAATAATGCCAACTGAAAAGGAAATGTTAGGTTGAGTATGAGTCAAGTAGATGAGGCCACCAAAAATTTGACGATACAAAGTAGCATCAACTAGGGGTGTGGAAAATTTTACCTCAAGCTTAACTCTAGATAGAAAGGGAGTCGATGTAGGCTTATAATCGCCATATCAAAACATGACAAAAGATTAAGAGAATACTTGGCTTGTGCAAGAGAGATCTCATAAGAGCTCTAAGCAATCTCAATCCCCAGAAAGTAGTGCAAGAGACCCAAGTTAGTCATGGAAAATATGTCATGCAAAGTAGGATTGATAGTCGCAATGATGGAGGAAGTGCTCCCAATGACAATTAAGTCATCAACATAGAGAGCCAAGAAGAGAAGAGCATCCTCCTCATGCAAGATGTAGACATTCGAATTGAAGTGACATCAGGAGACCCCAATGGAGAGAAGAAAGGAGTCCATTTTGACATACCAAGCTCATGGAGCCTGTTTGAGGCCATAGAGGGACTTCCTTAGTTTACAAACTAATGAAGAATCTTGAATGAATCCTTGTGGTTGGTCCATTAAAATTTCTTCATGTAGATCTTTGTGAAGAAATGCACTCTTCACATCCATTTGATGTACAACCCAACCATGAGCTATAGAAATAACAAGTAGCAAGTGAATGGAGTTCATTTTGGCAATAGGGGTAAAGGTCTCAGTGTAGTCAATAATCGGTACTTGAGAGAAACCTTTGGCCACAAGTCATGCTTTATATTTTCCAACTAAGCCATCCACTGCAAATTTGGTTTGATGGATCCACTTACACCAAAGTAGTTTTCTTCCCTTAGGAAGTGGAACAAGATCCCATGTTTTGTTTCACATTAAAGATTTGTACTCTTTCTCCATTGCAGAATCCCACTCAATAATGCTAAAAGCTTCACAAAATGATTGTGGATCTAAAGCTATATCAATGTAGGAATGCGGAATATTGTGATGTTGTGACCGAGTCCTCCTAGCATTTGAAGGATCCCCAACAAGAGCACCTATACACTCAAGTGTTTGGCGAGCCCAATGAGGCATGGTAAGGGATGGAGGAGATTGCAAACTTTGTGAAAAGGAAGATGAAATATCATGATCAACTCGATGACTAGAGGAATATTGAGGAAAATCCTCGATGTCAAAAACCTCTAACTCCACTGTTGAGGAAGGAAGATTAGAGGATGCGTCGGAAGAGCTTTCCTCAAAATGCATACTACGCTCAATGAAGAGCTCATGTGTTTCAGAATCCATTAGTCGATATTCTTTGACACCATCAGGGTAACCAACAAAAATGAAAGGCCGCGCTTCTCTAAAGGAATATGTTCCCATGTCAAGGAGCCAAAAACTCTAAAGTGCCCCACAACAGGTTTCTTGCCACACCAGGCTTCGAAGGGAGTGATGACCTTTAATGACTTATGTGGAACTCTGTTCTGGATGTGAGCGACACAATTGATAGCATTTTCCCAATATGCAAGTGCAAGGGAATGTGTATGGATCATGCAACCAACCATATCTTTTAGGGACCTATTTTTCCTCTCAACTACATTTTTTGTGGTGTGTAGGCAACGATATGTTGAAGATCAATCCCTTCAAGAGTACATTTTTTTTCAAATCAATGGTTCACATATTCTCTACCATTATCAGTGCAAAGAATTTTAATATAATTTCTAGATTGCTTCTCACCACGATCCTTAAACTCTTGAAATCTATCAAAGACTTTTTCTTTGTGTCAAAGAAAGTAGACCCATGTATATCTGGAATAGTCATCAATGAAGGTGATAAAATAATGAGCCTTACTTAAAGATAATGATGGAAAAGGACCCGCCAAGTCAATATGAATCAATTCAAGGACTTTTGAAGCCCTCCAAGCCTTCCCTTAATCGAACTTGTCCTCAAGATGTTTTCCCAAGGCACAACCCAAAAAAACACCATCAAAAAAATTGATCTGAGGAAGACCCATGATCATATTTTGTTTGCTGAGTTGTTGAAGATAGTGGTAGTTGAGATGGCCAAACTACTCATGCCATAGTTTGCTCATAGAATTTGAATGGGTAAGCAATATAGTGGAATTTTAATCAGGGACAAAATGAGAGAAAGCATACAAGTAAGACTCGTGATTGGCCTTACCAACTATAAGGAGTGCATTATCTTCAAGATTCTTGATGCTAACAAAATCTAGAGTGAATTCAAATTTTCTACCATTCTGAGTGATTTGGTAGATGGAGAGAAGGTTGGCTAACAAATTAGGCACGCAAAGGACATCCTCAAATGTACCATTGCAAACATTAATTGAACCCTTCCCAATTACATCCACTGGAGAATCATCCCCAATGAGAATGTGGGGCACAAAACAAGGCTCCAACAAATAAAACTATTCTTTAATAGAACCCATGTGATGTGATGCACCCAAGTCGAGAATTCACTCTTGTCAAAACTCAACAATAGCAAAAGTGCAATTGCTTTCCCTTTACCTGATTTTGAAGGAGTAGAGGATTGTTGAGCAACAAAATAAGGAAAATTAATGTTGTTATTTTTAAGAAGATGTTTAGGCTCATCGATCTGCTTCTTATGACAATAGTGTTCCTCATGACCGAGTTTCTTGTAGTAGCTACAAGTTAGCGTTTCCTTCTTTTGAAAATTCCCCTTTGAAGAGGAGTTGGAGTAAACTTTTGTTGTAGAAGATGATTATGCCTGATCTTTTTGTGACTTCTTCTTGAACTACTTTGTCACAACCCATCTTGTTGTTACTAAGTTACGTTTACCTTCATGGGTAAAAAGGATGATGAATGCAGATCATGATTTTGATATCTTTATTAAATGAATGAAATATTGGAATAGGTATTAAAGATGTTATTACTTTGGAAGAGTAATTATGTTTACATTGATGAAGAACATGTATTGCTACATGAAATATGCTAATATTTTATGATGCAAGTAGATTTATTATGAATGTCTAACTACCTTGGTGTTGTACTAAGCTAGTTGCAAGGACAGGTTCAATCCTCCAAAAGGGAGGGGAAGTATCACTCAAGAGAAGTGATTGGTTGGGTAAACCTAAATGAAACCTTACTGAGCTTACACACACTCATGACCTAGATTTGGTTTAGAAGAGTCGAGCCAGCTTGGATCTGGTAAGTGAACCCTCTGTCTTAGTTGCTTATAGGAGGTAGTCCTTCATCCTTGATTGCATTGATCGTTTCTTTGGGTTGATCTTGCTCTTTGAATAGTTGTCTTTACGTTGATTCATATCTACACTAAATGTATACATGTATATGGGTATATATACATTTATCCGTGCATGAGAGCATAATTATATGCATATGTATGTAAGTAGAAATACTTACAAACATACTCACATGAGGAATCAATTATATATATGTGTGTATATATATACACTTAATGAATGTGTGTATCGACGAGAATATGAATGTATTCATGTTGATAAAAAAGGGTAACTTGATATATGTATGTATGAACATATTAAATATGTATATGTTTAAATGAAAGAATCTAAGTAAATGATATATATGTTTGATATATTCATATGTACGTAATGGAAACATACATTGCATATATGAGTATATATGTATAAACATATATATCGTTATTATTCAATTATATGTAAAAATATATATGTATGTATATGTGTATATGTGTATGTATGTATACATGTGTATTGTTTGATAGATAATGATAAAGTGGATATATGCATTCAAAATATCAAATATATTTATTATCGTATGAGTTAAAATATATGTATATATATATATATATATATATATATATATATATTACAAATGTAAATAACATTGTTTTTACAAGTGAAACGTATAGGAAAATGCATAGTTTGATTGCATAGAAAGTAAATCCAAAGTGAAACATGAGTAACTGTTAACCAGTGCGCGGGAAAGGTTTGGCTTGCTAAAAACTTGGTAAAGGGCAGCGTCTATACATCTTGCAATGTTTATAGTTTTAATGTTGTTTGCAATGCACTAAAATAAGTCTTTGAAAACACTAAGATAAGGGAAGATAAAGAGAACGCATGAGTTTATGACTAGTGTGCATAACCTATATTTAATGAATAAAGCCAACATTTATAAGAGTTGTGCAATACGTAAGATAATAAGTCACTCCAACGTGCTCAATATGAGGTCAAAACAGCGCATGGAATTGAGTAAGCCAACGCATAGGATAAATATTCTAGCACTGCAAATATGTAGGAACAACACAAAATATATAACATGTGAATAGGGGAAGATAACCTATGCATTGCAAGAAGAGTTTTAAATGCTATGCTACGTGGTCAGTGCTTGAGTAAGCGATGGAAACATAGATTATTTAAGTTTGCTTTTTAAAGTGTCTAAAATGCATGAATAGCAAATAAGACGTTCTTGGTCAAAGCTATTCTAAGTGCTATTACTTAGGAGTTGATTCATCCTTTACATGTCGATTGGACAGTCTATGACTAAGTTGATTGTTATGTGTGTTTCAAGATGAACATTGATTGTTTCCTTTGATAAACCGCGGGAAAAAGAATAGGGAAGGTGTTGAAACTTGGTGCCATATTATGGATACTCTATTTCCTGTAGAAGTCTTTCATATTTACAACTCGATTCTCATTTGTAGAACATGTGCATGTTTGGTTTAGTCAAGTATTGTTGGCATACAAGGAGATCGATCTATTGTTTACCAAGCTAAGTATTAACTTAGATTGTTGTCACCTTTTTCTGTAAGTGATGAGTCGACTTGCATGGTTGAGTGGTTTCAAATGGATTACCACTTCCTTAGGCATCAATGTCTCGTTATTTAGTATAAATAGATGAGCTTACTCTCTCATTTGGATGCACAATCTGAAGTTATAATCTGTTGCTTTTATTCTATAGTTGTATTTTTCTAAGATAGAGTTATTTTGTGGGTATTGAGAAAGAGGTTATTGAGAGATATTGCATTGAGTGATTATAGTAGTTTGAAGTGAGTCCTAGCAAGATGACATTGGAAGGCTAAGAACCAGATTGGACTATTGGATTAAGCGATCAACGGGTATGAGAATCTATTCTCCTTTTATTTTTCTTTTTTTTATGAAAGAATTAATGTCTTGATTGATTTGTTTAGAATTGCATGAGAATGCTTGCATTAGTAAATCACACAGTTTGCTTATGAAAAGGAAATGAATATGTTTATGATTTCCTTATGAATGTTTTATATACTTCATAGTAAAGAGTGTTTGTTTATCAGTAGTATTATATACTAGATTTAGTGAAAGTGTGAATAGCTTAAGGGAGTGATTAATACTCTTGTATACCCTATATGGGTACTCAGATGTTATTTCTATACATAGGTAGTAACACTACATGTATAATGTGAAATGTATCAATGTCACGAAGTGAGTTGACACTATTATCTTAAGATGTTAGGAGACCTTAGCAATGGCAAGGTTTAGCAAAACATGAACAGTGATAGTATGAACCGTGATAGGATGAAACGTCATATTACTATTCTATATTTGAATGATCACTTGATCATTACCTTACTCTTGAATGAAATCTAGGTCTAGAATAACCTAATTGGGACAAGAATTTTATTTGATTACTGAATGAAACCTTAGGTGAAGACTTACCTACTGAGTTGGAATATGTACTTAACTACTCATTGGAACCTATAGGTTAAGAATAACCCACTTGGATGGGTTATGTAGTTGAGCTTTGTTTAAAGCTCATAGGTTGAGTTTAACCTACACATTCAAATTGATTGTTGATTATTGTTATATCCAAGAATTAGGGTATACCAAGGTTGAGACTCACCTATGTCGTTAAGTAGATAACTTGAGTTTGTGAAACACTATATGTTTAGAGCCATAGGTGGGATTACCTATTGAGTTAGATTTGTTTCCTGATTGGTTTTTTTATACTCTTGATATGTAGTCATAATGTTTACAAGATTCTACTCTTTAAATATTCCTTTTTACTAAAGAGGTTACACTCTCGAATGGAATCATCTATTGATATGATTTACCTTTTCAGGCTTCTTTCTCACAATCACCTTTCAAAGTGACTTTGTCCCAATTCTTGATAACTTATCTTCTTATAACCTTAAGCACTCTCAAGTTGCTTGGTTTCTTTTTCTTAATCTTAATCAGATCTCCAAATTGATCTAGTCAATTTTCATTGGTGGAACCATGTCCACTTCATTGATTGCTTCTTTTCTGACCATTCTGGTCTTTTCCCTTATTCTAAGGTACTAACTTCTTAATTATGCTCAAGATCTTGATCTTTTTCTAAAATCAGGTTTTGTCAAGGGTTATCCAATCTCTTGGATACCTCCTTTGTTGATTTAGATTCACAAAACATTGACTTTTTACTTCAATTGAAGTTCCAATTTATGCCAATAATGCATACCTATAGATTCATAGTATTCTTACTAAATCCAAAAAAGAAGAAAGAGAGTGGTTTGACTCAGATAAAGTACCCCATACAATGAATATTGTTAATATATTTTTGATTTGGGAGAACTCTTTGAATTTTTCATAAGTCATGATGTCAATTAAGTCATATATTTCATGACCACAAGAACAAAGTATTGGAATTATTGAAAGATAGTGAAAAGGTCAAGGATTATGACCACTCAATATTATATATATATATATATATATATATATATATATATATGTTTGATTGAAAGATCAATTGTTATTAGCATTGATGCCTTAGAAAAGGATAGGCAGATTACTTGATCATGAAAGGCAAGATCATTGCTTATGGATTAGATAAGGAAAGATCTAATTGCTCATGATTAGGATTCATTGAGAAAAGCTTGTTCTTGGTAATTAGGTATGCAATTAAATTTGATATCTTTTGAGAACCAGCATGTTTGAATGGGAATTGTTACTCAGAATAGTACGGGTTCTCATCGGGAAAGAGCTGAAAAATGGGATTACATCTTTGGAAATGATCAAAGGACAAAATAAATCCAGGGTATGGATGTTCTAAGATGAAGGAGATTTATCTCCGCAAATTTTCTAACTATTATATTAGAGAATCAAATGTGGGATGAGTCCACGAAATAGGTTTTCATTTAGTCGGAATAGGCTAATATGAGATGGAAAAGAACCTATATACCCAAAATTTTGGGAGATTACAGAATGAAATGAGGAAAATAATGTCATAGTTAGGATATTGGATTGGAAAAATTATTTGTCAGATGAGGAACCACTATAATTTGGAAGGAGATAGATTATCATGCTACAAGGTATGTAGCAAGTTGATGTCCAAAATGTCGGTAGATGGTGACAGGATGTCGTCATTGGTAGGACATGTATACTCTTAAGAATCAAGTGAGGAAGTGGTAGACCATTGGAATGGCTTAATCTTTCTTTGAAAATGGAACTAACATAATGTTATGGTGGACAAACTCACTGAGGTAACCAACTTTGATTGGGAAAATGATTTATAGGATTTTGGTCCTAAAGAATATATTATGTGAAGCAATTGCTTAGTGTTCCTGAGAAGGTTATCTCAGTTGTGAACAAGAAAATAATGATAAGGTTGTGTAAACCATGATCATCTGGTAATAAATTCAATTAAGCGAATGCTCAATATATTATTATAGTCAGATAGGCAAAAATGATAAACCAAATCTTGAAGGATTTGTATTATATATATATATATATATATATATATATTATACAAATATATATAATTCTATCATTGAGGTTTGATGCATTATATGGAAAGGAAGGGTTGAATCTCTATTAGACTGGAATAGGCTAAGAAATAGGGTTAAACTTAGACCAAAAATATTGTCAAATGGAATAGAAGATCGAAAGATCAATGAAAAACTTTGATTGATGCAAAGTTTGAATTAGGAAGTAATTTTGTGCTTAAGGAAAATGGTTGAGTCAGTGATGGATGATCTCATCTTCTGAGTTGTTCCATGGTGTAAATACCAAAGAAAAGGATGGGACCCATGGTGTAGTTTATGATATACCAAGATTCCTTATCTATTTGGGTTACACTAAGGATAAATTCATTAGCCAATGAGAATGTGTTTTCCAGTCACTATGTCATAGGTGTCATGTGGTATACGGTTACTATTGTACTTTGATTGTACATATGAGGTATTGTGATTACAATGCATAAGCTCTTTGAGAGAGAAAGTATGTGTGAAGCACACAAGTTCTCCCTAAACATTAGCAATCAACACTTAATGCAAGGTCTAGGAAGGACGAGATTGAAAGGAGTGATGCTACAAGAGAAGAATATTTTATAATTCTTACATGTTTTGGAAATGGTAAGTAAAACCTTTATTTGACTTTAGCTACACGTTAAATTTATTTAAATCATCGGGGACGATGATTCACAAGGGGGGAAGTATGTCACACCCCGTCTTGTTGTTACTAAGTTACTTTTAGCTTCACAGGTAAAAAGGATGATGTACACAAATCATGATTTTGATATGTTTGTTAAATGAATGAAATACTGGAATAGGTATTAAAGATGTTATTACTTTGGAAGAGTAATTATGTTTACATTGATGAAGAACATGTATTGTTATATGAATATGCTAATGTTTTATGATGCATGTGGATTTATTATGAACGTCTAACTACCTTGGTGTTGTACTAAGCTAGTTGCAGGGACAGGTTCAATCCTTCATAAGGGAGGGGAAGTATCACTCAGGAGAAGTGATTGGTTGGGTAAACCTAAATGAAACCTTACTGAGCTTACACACACTCACGAACTAGACTTGGTTTAGAAGAGTCGAGCCAGTTTGGATTCAGTAAGTGAACCCTCTGTCTTTGTCTTGGCTTATAGGAGGTAGTTGGTCATCCTTGATTGCATTGATTGTTTCTTTGGGTTGATCTTGCTCTTTGAATAGTTTTCTTTATGTCGATTCATATGTACGCTATATGTATACATTTATATGGGTATATATACATTGATCTATGCATGAGAGCATAATCATATGCATATGTATGTAAGTAGAAATACTTACAACCATACTCACACAAGGAATCAATTATATATATGTGTATATATATACACTTAATGAATGTGTATTGATAAGAATATGAATGTATTCATGTTGATAAGAAAGGGTAACCTAATATATGTATCTATGAACATATTAAATATGTATATGTTTAAATGAAAGAATCTAAGTAAATGATATATATATATATATATATGTTTGATATATGCATATGTGTGTGAAGTACGTAATGGAAACATACATTGCATATATAAATATATATGTATAAACATATATATATCATTATTGTTTAATTATATGTAAAAATATATATGTATGTATATGTGTATATGTGCATGTATGTATACATGTGTATTGTTTGACAGATAATGATAAAGTGGATATATGCATTCGAAATATCGAATATATTTATTATCGTATGAGTTGAAATATATGTACATATATAATATTTAGGTATATTAGATATACTATATATATAGATATTACAAATGTAAATATATATTGTAAATGTAAATAACATTGTCTTTACAAGTGAAACACATAGGAAAATGCATAGTTTGATTGCATAGCAAGTAAATGCAAAGTGAAACATGAGTAAATGTTAACCAACGCACAGGAAAGGTTTGGCTTGCTAAAAACTTGGTAAAGGGAAGCATTTATACATCTTGCAATGCTTATAGTTTTAATGTTGCTTGCAACACACTAAAAGAAGTCTTTGACAACACTAAGATAAGGGAAGATAAAGAAAACATATGAGTTTATGACTGGTGTGCATAACCTATATTTAATGAATAAAGCCAATGTTTAAAAAGTGTTGTGCAATATGTAAGATAATAAGCCACTCCAACGTGCTCAATATGAGGTCAAAACAATGCATGAAATTGAGTAAGCTAGCGCATAGGATAAATATTCTAGCACTGCAAATATGTAGGAACAACACAAAATATATAGCGTGTGAATAGGGGAAGATAACCTATGTGTTGCAAGAAGATTATTAAATGCTATGCTACATGGTCAGTGCTTGAGTAAGCTATGGAAACATAGAACATTAAGGTTGTTGTGTTAGAGTGTCTAAAATGCATGAATAAAGGATATAAACCACAGCAAATAAGACATGCTTGGTCAAAGCTATTCTAAGCACTATTACTTAGGATTCGATTCATCCTTTACATGTTGATTGGACAATCTATGACTAAGTTAACTGTTATGTGTGTTACCAGATGAACACTGACCGTTTCCTTTGAAACCACGGGCAAAAGAATAGGGAAGGTGCTGAAACTTGGCGCCATATTATGGATACTCTATTTCCTGTAGAAGTCTTTCATATCTGGAATTCGATTCTCATTTGTAGAACATGTGCATGTTTGATTTAGTCAAGTATTGTTGGCATAAGGAGATTGATTTGTTGTTTACCAAGCTGAGTATTAACTTAGAACGCTACCACCTTTTTTTGTAAGTGAATAGTCGACTTGCATGGCTAAGTGGTGTCGGCTGGCTTACCACTTCCTTAGGCATCAATGTCTCATTATTTAGTATAAATAGATGAGCTTACTCTCTCATTTGGACAGACAATCTAAAGTTATAATTTGTTGCTTTTATTTTGTAGTTGTATTTTTCTGAGATAGAGTTATTTTATGTGTATTGAGAAAGAGGTTATTGAGGGATATTGCATTGAGTGATTATAGTAGTTTGAAGTGAGGCCTAGCAAGCTGGCATTGGAAGGCTGAGAAGAAAATTGGACTATTGGATTAAGCGATCAACATGCATGAGAATCTATTCTCCTTTTATTTGTCTTTTGTTATGAAAGAATGAATGTCTTGATTGATTTGTTTGGAATTGCATGAGAATGCTCGCATTAGTAAATTATACTATTTGCTTATGGAAAGGAAATGAATCTATTTATGATTATCTTATGAATGTTTTATATACTCCATAGTAAGGAGTTTTTGTTTATCAATAGTATTATATACTAGATTTGTTGAAAGTGTGAATAGCTTAAGGGAGTGATTAATACTCTTGTATACCCTATATGGGAACTCAAATGTTATTTCTATACATAGGTAGTAACACTACATGTATAATGTGAAATGTATCAATGTCACGAAGTGAGTTGACACTATTAGCTTATGATGCTAGGAAACCTTAGGAATGGTAAGGTTAACATCAACAGTGATAGTATGAACCATGATCTAGGATGAAACGTCATAATACTATTCTATATTTTAATGATCACTTGATCATTACCATACTCTCAAATGAACCCTACGTCTAGAATAACCTAATTGGGATGAGAAGTTTATTTGATTAATGAATGAAACCTTAGGTGAAGACTTACCTACTGAGTTGGAATATGTACATAACTACTCATTGTAACCCATAGGTTTAGAATAACCCACTTGGATGGGTTATGTAGTTGAGCTTTGTTTAAAGCTCATAGGTTGAGTTTAACCTACACATTCAAACTGATTGTTGATTATTGATTAAATCTGGGAATTAGGGTATACCAAGGTTGCGACTCACCTATGTGGTTAAGTAGATCACTTGAGTTTGTGAAACACTATATGTTTGGAGCCATAGGTGGGATTACCTATTGAGTTAGAGTTGTTTCCCGATTGGTTTTTTTATACTCTTGATATGTAGTCATAATTTTGAGAAGATTCTACTCTTAAAATAATCCTTTTTACTAAAAAGGTTACACTCTCGAATGGAATCATCTATTGATATGATTATTCTTTGATTGAGGTGTTTCATTGATGAGACTACACTCTTGATGAGAATCACTTATTAATGTGATATATTACTAAATGAAGATAGTTATTTATGAATATTTATCTATGATAAGATGGAGCTTATGTAGCTATACTTTATATTATAAATTTATTCTTAGGACTAGGTTGTTCATTGAAGAGAATAGCTCATTAAGAGTTTATGCAAAGTTAATTTGTAGACTAGAAAAGCTCATATGTTATACCTAGGATTGGACTATCCATTGAAGGGGGTAACTTATGCTTATGCTCTATTGGTAGAGATACCATTGTGTTTTGGGAAAAGGGGAATAGGTTATTTATGACATTAATGATTACCTATGGAATGAAATTACCTATGCATAGTTTATGAACGGTCATAATCCAAACCGAGTTATGGTAGTGTATGTGAATAGGATAACTGTCACTCGAAGTACTGGGTGAGAATACTTTGGCCAAAGTAGTGCAATTTTCCACTGGTTGCACTGTTAGTTCACTGTGTCCCTTTTATGCATTCTAGTTTAGGATTTTCATACTCATAGGGGTAATGACCGTATGATTAGGTTTTGGTTTGTAGGACACAACACTAAGCTTAGATAGGCTATTGATATGAGGTTTTACCAACCAATCTCTTTTTTGAAGGGTAGATCCATCTTGTCATATGTGGCAGATGTGCGGGGGACTGCATTTGAGTCCATGGTTGGTGGAAAAGCGCTTGAGTAATGCTTCTCCTTATCAGTTGGTGGCTAAGGTTTGTGAATGTTTGTGCCAGTATTGGAAACAGATAGAGTGAATGCACCAGGGAGCGGGGACATCCAAAATGTGCGCACTATTGTGATGGCATCAGGACTAGTTTATATATCTATTGTTAGATGAAGCTCAGAAGAGCTATGTATGTATCTTGTACCCATTTATATGGAGGACTGTAATCATGAATGATAAACTTGAGTTTATTCAATATGAAATATATTTTATGGAAAGATTTGTGAAATTACAATGAAATGCAATGGAAGTTTGGAAACTGTGTTTATTTAAAATATGCATGTAATTTACATTATGGAAAGAAAAAAATTTATTGCTTTGTTGTGGAATTGTGGTTCATTCACTTAAGGTGAAAACTTTGAAATTTTACTGAGTAGAACACCAGGGTTGTTACATGTAGTATCAGAGCTACCAGGTTCAACTCTAGAGCCTATGGGCTCATTACATAAACCTTATTAGAAGATAAAGGTTGAAAATTTCTTATGCCAAGATGGCAAGAGGAAAGAACAAAAGGAATATACAATTTCAAGAAACTTGTTTAAGTTTGGGACTAGAAAATAATCGTCCCTAGAGTTGAAAACTCCTAAAATAACAACTCATTATGATACCCCCTTGGATTGCAAAAGATTATGCAATCAGGTTATGAAGGATAACCAATATATACCTTCACCCAACAATATAGCTATATGACTCTAAGGGGATAGGAAAGAATTGAAATAACCCCCTTATTGGTAGCAACCTATAGTTGCAAAGAGTCAAGGATTTTTGGATTTAGTAAGAATACTATGAATCTAATAGGTATGCATTATTGGCATAAATTGGAACTTCAATTGAAGTAGAAAGTCAACGTTTTGTGAATCTAAATCAACAAAGGAGGTATCCAAGAGATTGGATGACCCTTGAAAAAATATGGTTTTAGAACAAGATCAAGATCTTGCACATAATTAAGAAGTTAGTATCTTAGAATAAGGGAAGAGACCAAAATGGTTAGAAAAGAAACAATCAATGAAGTGGACATGGTTCCATCAACCAAAATTGACAAGATCAATTTGGAGATTTGGTTAAGAATAAGAAAAAGAAACCAAGCAACTTGAGAGTGCTTAAGGTTATGCGAAGATACGTTATCAAGAATTTGGACAAAGTCACTTGGAAAGGTGATTGTGAGAAAAAAGCCTAAAAAGGTAAATCGGAATGGACCAACAAAGGTTCAAGTAGTAAAAAAGTTTGGTAGAAGTACAAAATGAACTCACCAAATAATCAATGAAGGTAAAACTTTTTTTGGATGTTCCAAAAGGAATTAGAATGTTAAAGTGCCTCTAGCTTGTAAAGTTGTTGATTATTCATTAGATCTCTTTGTTGACAATCCAATTGTTGAATCTATGAGATTAGAGATCAATGATGAATCTAACTTTGGGAATAAGTATATTCAAGGCATGCCATGCAGGGTAAGAAAGGTAAGAAAAAGGCAATAGAAATCCAACAACGAGGAATGTTAAATCGATTCGGGAAAGCAAATGTTTGTTGTGAGTTCAACTTTGAGTTGATTGAATACCATGGAAACACTAAGGGGTGAAGAAAGAGAGTGGTTATACGTAGATAAAGTACCCCATACAATGAATATTGTTAATATATTTTTGATTTGGGAGAACTCTTTGACTTTTTCATAAGCCATGATGTCAATTAAGTCATATATTTCATGACCACAAGAATAAAGTATTGGAATTATTGAAAGATAATGAAAAGGTCAAGGATTATGACCACTCAATATTTTATATATATGTTTGATTGAAGCATTAATTGTTATTATCAATGATGCCTTAGAAAAGGATTGGCAGATTACTTGATCATGAAAGGCAAGATCATTGCTTATGGATTAGATAAGGAAAGATCTAATTGCTCATGATTAGAAGTCATTGAGAAAAGTTTGTACTTGGTAATTAGGTATGCAATTAAATTTGATATCTTTTGAGAGCCAACATGTTTGAATGGGAATTGTTACTCAAAATAGTATGGGTGCTCATCGGGAAAGAGCTAAAATGGGATCACATCTTTGGAAATGATCAAAGGAAAAAAGAAATCCAGGGTATGGATGTCCTAAGATGAAGGATATTTATCTCCACAAATTGTCTAACTATTATATTAGAGAATCAAATGTGGCATGAGTTCATGAAATAGGTTTTCATTTATTCATAATAGGCGAATATGAGATGGAAAAGAACCTATATACCCAAAATTTTGGGAGATTAAGGAATGAAATGAGGAAAATAATGTCATAGTTAGGACATTGGAATGGAAAAATTATTTGTCATATGAGGAATTGCTATAATATGGAAGGAGATAGAGTATCATGTTGTAAGGTTTGTAGCAAGTTGATGTCTAGAACGTCGGTAGATGGTGACAAGATGTCGTCATTGGTAGGACGTGTGGGTTCAGTTACCTTCGTTTCAACATAAGGTGTATATCCTAGTTGCATTAAGGCTATCAAAGCGAGGTTGCAACTCTAAGGAACTGTGGGAATAATTTGGGCTCTAAGTGCTATGTGTGTGGGAATAAATGTGCAAGTCTCTTTATGTGAGTTGAAATAAAATGTGGATAAAGAAAATTCTAAAGGACTTACTTGATTTAGTAAACAAAAACTTAGTGGTAAATATCTAACTCAATCAAGTTGTAAAAATTAAAGGATCAAGAATCGACCATTATAGATGGGTCAAGAAAGTATCTAATTAATGATTTTCAAATTTTTAAGAAACTCAATCTAAACATGTTCTGTTGTTTTAAGTAAATAAGGTGAATGACTAGAGTAACATATTGGGCTAGTTAACAAGGGTTACGACATTAATCTAGCCTACTGGCATTAAATTTTCTTAAAACCTTAAAAGGGCATAAATGAGTTATGAAGCATAGTCCTTTTTATAAATGCCTGAGTAGTGTAATAGGACATATTGAAGTGTATCATTAAGGAAATATTATTTTGTTGAATTCTTAAGGCCATAATTCTTAAATACAATAATAAGGTAATTTCCTAAATTTATGGGAATTTGAGGAGCAACATACTTTCTTATAGAAACTTTAGTACAATTGAAGGATGGAACATCATAACTATATTTGGAATCATGTAACTAGTGAAGAGAAAGGAATTTTAGGAACCATGGAAGGGATTAGTATGTTGAAGGTTGTAATTAAATAAGTTTAAATATCTAAACACTTAAACTAATTAAATATAAAACCATTGAACTATGTATTATGTGTAATTTAAGTACCCTTATAGTGATATTTAAAATATAGTCAAAAAGTTTTAAAAAAAACTAAACCCTTAAGATGAAGGTTGTTGGACATAAATTTAAAGACTTGAACTCACAAATTGGTATTAACACACTCATGAACTTGTATAGTGTAGTCCTTAGACCATGATTTTTTAGAACCTAACATATTACCCAAAGATCTTGATTTACATATAAGTGTATAAGAGTTAATTTCATGAAGCAACAAATGATTCACCTTGTGTTGGTAGGTAACAATTTCATCGTTGACGTCATCAACTAAAAATCAAAGCCCTGCATTATATAGTAAGTACAATTTAGAAAAGTGGTCAAAATCAAAATTTTCACCTTGACTTAAATGGTGAGACTAAAGTTATTTAAGTACATGTACAAGTAAATGATGACCTAATAAACTTAATAGAACTATAACAACCAACAATCCCTTGTGCTCTATCATTTAAAGATTAAATAGTTAATGAAATAACATGATTTCTAGGGTTCAAGTCAAAGGAGAGAATGTGTAGAAAGTTACAAATAATTCAAAATTGGTGAACATTGATTGAGATAATGTATAAATAGCCTTCCTTCTACTAATTAAACATAAAACCCTTGTGAAGATAGTGTGTCAACATGTGAATTTGAAGTTAAAACACTAGCTAGAACACATGCTTTTTCTAAATAAGCTAAGAAATAAAGACTTGTTGGTATCAAAATAAGAAAGGATACATGTCATATAGGAAGTAATAATGTATTCAATTAGGTGTTGACCTTGAAATTTTTGGATGTCACAACAAAAAAAAATAGTAATTATTGAACTTATAAATTGAGTAATGAATTATGTGTGATTCACTATCTACCAAGGGATTGGAAATGTAGATATGAGACACTAAAGTAGACGTTTAAAACTTTCAACTAATGTTGTACATTCTATACCATTGCACTTCCTCTTGAGGGAAGACCTCATACACCCAAATATAAAGGAGAAAACTTAAAGGTAGATAAAACTTTCAAGACTTTTTATGCATCTTTATGAGGATAGATGGAAGTGTGATTGTAAAAATGTTGATTATAACACGTGATTGAATGGCTCAGCCATGATAGTGAAATGAAAGATTTGTAAAAGGATATTAATGAGTTGTGAAAGCTACTACTCCATGACTTAAAATGAGTTTTATGCTATAATGAAAATTGTTGACTATCTTCCTTGTTGATTGGGAAACCTTCTGTAGTAGGTTGAGAAAATTATAGTGGAACTAACCATACTGATATGTTAGTGAACATAACAAGATAGCTCAATGAAAGAGAAAGAATGGTATGGACAAATATAGAAAACCAATTTTGATTTTAAATGTGATGTCAAACACTAACTTAGTAAGATGAGAAGTGTGGTGAACTATGTATTATTAAGCTACAGTTGCACATCTTCCAGTGATTTCTTGTACTTATGCAAAGTTAGTAGATGTTTCCAAAATTGAGAAGAGCATTGAATACTTTCTAAAGAAAATAAAATGTGATTAAGTGCATTGCTCTTGTTCTATAATATGGTGAATTTCGTAAGTGTATTGTGTTATGACATGTGAAGTGAAAAAATAGTAAATGTGTTGTGCCCCAAGTATGAGATACAGGGTATTTGACTTGGGATAAGGGTGAGGGACATCAAGTACGATCCCATATGTGTACCCTTTGTGATGGCCCTTTATGTAAGCTAGTTGATTGTGAAATAATGTAAATGTGATATGTGCATATGTGAGAACCCCAAGTGGGCACTCCATGGTTTCCCTTGGACATGTTCCTAACCTACTCCCCCACATATGAGAACCACGCTTGTTGGTTCATAGTGCAAACCAACTCCTTGATATTATAACTCATGGGCAAAGGATGGAATTACTTGGGCCATATTGATCATAGATTTTGGATAGTTCAGCAATGCAAGGCATTGATGCTATATGGATGAGTCCACCATGATATTACGTGCTATCATATTTATGTGGTCAGGGACCACCAATTATTGCATGTTATTATACTTATGTGGTTAAAGAACCACCATTCCCCTCCTTCCCTTAGGTGGCTTTATCAAAGTCATGTGGTGCTTGTAATGTGAAAATTTTATTGTTGAGATATGAATTATTGATAATTTCTTAATTGATGTTTTGTTTTATTATATGCCAGCAATGTTAAATTTTACATTTCTTCTACTGGGGATATTTATCCATTTGAAGGTTGTCATAGTCCATTGCCTCAAGGACTTATCTAATTTATTTGAAATAATATTGGAATGTTTAAATGCAGCTGCAACTGATCTTTGTTTAGTTTTTCCTCTCGAATTTATAATTTTTTGTTATTAAAATGTTGGATTATGATTTTATGTTTCTTGGTTTGAGGCTTCTTATTGTTTGCTAACTGTTGGAAAGTGTGGTGTAATGTGACTTCTGTAAAATTTCCATATCTCAGGGGGTCCCTAGCAAGTTGTATAGGGGAGTAGATGCACTGGGGAATTATGAGTTATTTGAAAGGGGTTGCAAATGGGACCAGTATGGGATGATCACTAATCCATTCTTCCTCTAGTTCTATAATTATTCTTTTGTACCTTCCTCTTGGAGGCTAACCCCCTTACACAAACAAGGGAAGGTACCTAGGAGATGTATGGTAGGGTCCTTAGAGAAGGGGCCTTGAGACCATCTTTCCTAATGGCTATGGTATCCAAGAATCTCCATCCTTGTAAACCCCATTGTGTGAGCCTTGTGATGTGAATTATGTGTAATTGTTGTGATGTATGGGTAAATTTGTAAATAAATGACATGTGAAAATACTTGACTGCTATGTGTGAAAGAAAGTGACAAATAAATTGGGACTACTATTCTTGAGACATGAATTGATATTGGAACGAAAATACTTTCTAACATTGTGAGTGATATTTGTGATGCAAAAGGGAACCTTGAAGGGTATCCAAGGATGTTAATTTGTTTGGATATAAGTTGGTATAATTTATATTTGAGGATTTGGACCACAAGGAAGGCTACTAGCATTTGTCATATTGTGATTATATCACATAAATGTTTTATGATGAGAAATTTTATTTTCAGCATTTAGATGTTGATTCATGCAAGAGATGTCTTTAATGTGTGGAATGTTTTAATTGTTTTGTCAAGAAAGAAAAGTAATTAATATGTTAATAGACTTATGTGCATTGCTATATTGATATTATATTTCTAGACCTTAACGACTTCTAGGAGGAAGTCTAAGCTAAGGGGAGGGGGATGTAAGACCCCGCCTCGTATGCACTTGATACAACCATAATTTGTTATATGTTTTTCTTGAATTGATGATTAAATATATTGTGGATAATAAATAAGGTGATCTTTTGGGAAATATTCTTGCATATCATTTTGACATTATGTTTTATTGTCACTACCATGAAGGTGGAATGCACTCATATACCGTGGAATACAAATTGAAATTCTAAATGGATTATTATATAGTTAAAGCTTAGAATATTCAACTAATAGATTAATGTGATACACAATTGATACTTACGATCATGTTGGTAATGTGCAGGAAGGCAAC
Organism: Sequoia sempervirens; assembly: GCA_007258455.2. Lineage (NCBI taxonomy): Eukaryota > Viridiplantae > Streptophyta > Pinopsida > Cupressales > Cupressaceae > Sequoia > Sequoia sempervirens. The sequence continues at coordinate 3,639,798 of VDFB02000007.1, forward strand.
GGTGTTAGCATGAGAAGGAAAAACAATTGAGAGCAAATCAAAAAGACTTCTTGAAGATATAAATTTGACCCTATTGGAAGACTAAGGTTGTGAGGGAATTTAGTTGTGATTCATGAGAGGTGTAAGTGGGGATTAGGTCTTGGAAACCCCTAGCTAATTTTGAAACTCAGATGGAACCTTGAGTGGGATTTTCATGGAGTTGTTGATCAATTTTTTTTCGTTAGGGCGCAAAAATAAACCCCCTAGGGTCTATACCATAGTGGTAGGGGTCAAGTGGACATACAATAGTGCCTCTACAATATGATTTGACCCTTGAAAAGCTCTCATAATGGAGAGTGACAAATTTTGAGAAGAGAATGGGGTGGAAAGATTGAGTGGTTTTCTAAATGCATGTCTCATTAATAGGGAAAGGACCTTCATTGATGGAGGGATGTACACACCACACCTCCCCATCCTAGAGTTGCAATTTTTGAAACTTCTATATATTGGGAGAGGAGGAATGAGTGGGGTGTTACCCACTTCTCCTTTTGGAGAACTTTGGTGTAAATTGGAGAGAAGAAGAGAGGAGGAGAGGAGTCTCCCTCTTAGGATATGATGCTTAAGATAGATTGTTTTAGAGAGGAAAGGGTGATGGAAGAGCTCAATCCCCTCATCTAAACAAAAAGATAAGTTTCCCTACCTTCAGTATCCTTGTTTATTTTGTTGTAGGAGGGTAAGATGTGTGGATCTTGTTGAATATGGTGTGTGGAGAGCCTATATGTATGAAATTTGATGTCATGTTGTTTTGATCTTGTTGGTAAAATTTGAGAAAAATCCATCTATCATCTTGGGGTTAATAGATTTCTTGCTCGAGGGTATGGCTAGAGCCCACGAGGCTCCATGACGCCATTATGATAGGGTGGAGAGAAAAGCCTGGTTCAGTTGTATGTCATTCTTTGTATTTCTTAAAATTAGTTGTAATATGGAAAGTTAGTGATCATAGTAACACGAAAGAAAATGGAGAAACAACAAGCCCTTGTTTGTTAGTCTGCTACTCATTTATTTTTGTGTGCAATTATACTATGGAATGGTAAATACTCCATGATTTTTGTGTTAAACAAAGTGGTTGAAACTCAGAGCTTTTTTTTTTATATTTGTTCTATTTGAAGGGCAATTCAAGTTGTAACAACAAATTTCCTTCCAAATCCTATTGAAATAATATGAAGAAATTTAAACAAATTATTGGGTACTCCCTTGTATTGAAATGAAACTGATCATGCTTGTATGAGATTACATATTTCTTATCATAACGAATGTATATGTTTATGTATAAAATTGTACTCCTCTTTTTAAGAAATACTTTTCTACTGGTAGAAACAAGGAGGATGAAAATATGAAGAAAAAAAGAGAGAAAGAGAGGGTGTGTTCATAATGTCAAATTATGAAATTTTAATATATATACTTACTTTTAATGTTCTTCTTGGGTAAAAATAAGAACCCTCTATTTTGCTAATGAAACCAAAACAAATTTAGTTAACAAGTATTTGAGCGACAAAACAAACTGTGAAATACAAATCAAATAAAAACAAGAATATGTATAACGATAGGGTTTCCAACAGTAGTGTGTATCTTCTCAGTCATCACTCTGCAAAGATCTCAACACTTTTTATGATGGAATAATAGTGGTGGTTCCCTTTCTATAAATGTTATTTGGTGAAATAGCAATAAAAAAGTTGCAGCGTATAAGGAAAAGTTAAATAAGTGGAAATAACCAGGGGAATGGGTATAAATAGATGAGTTAATTTTTACAAATATTATCCTAGCTTTGAGCTAATATATATATATATATATATATATATATATAAGGAAGGAGATTAATTAGCATAAACCGTGCCATGAAATAGAGGCAGTTGTGAAACAAATCTGCTCAATAAGGGTGGATACTCCCGTATGTGCAAAGGCACTTGTTGTTGCAAATACTCTTCTTGGTTTGGCGATGAACATAAGGAGAAATTGGATAACCAACTGAAAAGGTAATGATTGGACTATTTTGTCAGTCGAATGCAAGCTTCATCACTATTCAGTATGGGTGCCAAAATCTGCAATCTGACTTGGAGTTTAAGTAAAAAGATTTGCAATTAAGGCACACCAATCTCCTCCTGTGCCTTGTTAGCCGATAGGCTTTTATTGTGGACTTTCCAGTCCACAAGCCATCAGCATACCTGTCTCACACACCCTACAAACTATTTCACAGTCTGGATTTTAGCCAGGAACAACTTGCTACACAGCCTAGATTTTAGCCAGAAACTACTTGTTGTTAACTAATTTGCATGAAGTTCACGTTTCATCCTTCCGACACATAATACTTAATTCAAATTATTATTGGAGCGCATAAATGCGGATCAAATCCATCTTGTACATATGCCTAACTTATTAAATGCAGATCATTCTTGCAGTAAACAAGTGATTTGATTTGATATTTTTGCATTAATGCATGTGTTGTTGTCCAGATTTTTTGCCTTGCTGTCCTCTATAACTGCCTTTAACCACCACCCAAAGTCTAGATAAATACACCAGGCTTCATTAGCAAGCTTCATGGAACAATACGACATTTGCATCAGTTGACAACTTGTCTGGAATGAGAAACCATTACTACCTCCTCCTAATAGGTAACAAAAAAGTGTGTTTTTTTTAACTTCATTTTTCATATAGTGAGATAGCCTGATCTTCTAGTTGAACTTAGGAGAGGGGCAACTTTTGACAGAACACTCTCTCATGAACCTGGAAGATGTGATACAGTGCAATCCATATTACCTTTCCAAGGTCAGATGAGAAATATTTCTGGTTATATGGGGATTCAGGTAGGCAGAGGAGTGTCTGGAGTAAGCTTTGTGTCAGATCCAGTTGCTACTTTTATAATGCAATGCTCTGCAGTAGAACAAGTGAAAGCATCATTTCAACATCTTAACTTCAGAAGCACTAGAGATCAAGGGTTGGGGAGAGGTGATTATGGCAGATAGGACTTCTCTTTCTCTGTACATGTTATCATGGTGAATGGCCCATTGTACCATTTTCTAATTTTAAAAAATTCAATTTTGTAACATGTATCTTTTGTCTATTTTTTCCATGAGAACTAAATAATATGCCTCAAGAGACTAGGCAATTTTGTCTTACGCAGCAGAAACTGGTCTGTCTGATATTTTGATAAATCTTATGAAGGTTGAAAGTGTGGGGATTTCAATGGAGAATTAATGTTAACACAAAGTTTGGAATTGTGGTATAGTCACAACTTCATATTTTTGAGACCATCCTTTGCCGCAAGGTATGAGTTGTTTAGTGATGGAAAATTTTAATCCAAATATCAATATCAAAAAATATATAAATGTGGTCACACATTTTATGCTTTGAGATTGAATAGGTGATAAAAAACACTCCTGAAAATATGGTAAGTGATTTACGCCAAGATTACGCACAAACTGTGTTCTGTTGTCAACCATGCTGACCAGAAAATATATGCAGAGTTTTAGAGCTGAACCACAACAAAATATCCCTACAGCTGTTGCTTCAATCTATTCACAGAAGTAGATCTAAAAAAAATATTGGGGTTTTAGAGCTATTATATTCCTCAGCTACAGACCTGATTTTTGCTCCTTTTAAACGAAAAATATTGGCTGCGAGTTAAAAATTGTTTTAGGTGTGAAGCGAGAAATGTTTCAACTGCTTAATTTCTTTTCCTAAGACAACATTCCCCTACAATTGCTACTTCAATCTATTAACGCTGAAGGAAACGTGGGAGATATGCAGCTCCAAATGTGGAAGACAAGAAGTGCATTTTAATATTATAATTTGTTTTTATTATTATGTAAGGATTTGGCTTTTTCCACAATAGGTGTGCTCTCCTGTTGAACCTTCATTTTAAACAAATTAGAAAAAAATGTCAATTAGGCGTGGATGATTTGTGGAGCAGGTGACCCTAAATATAACTTAGACACAATGAATAGAAAACATAGTGATATTAATTAAAAATCTTAATTAATGTCATAGCAAGAGTGTGTAAGATTAAATTCAGATTATATTACAAGATAGAAATCACAGCTTATCAACATTATCTCTCAAACAACTGTCTTGGGTAAATATCCTAACTGTATGTCAGTTCTCACTATCCTATCCTCACTAATGTAGTAATGCATCCCAGAAATTAAGGGGATTAACATATTAACTCATACAAGAAGTATCCTAACTATATGTGTAACATATATATTCAACTTAATACATTTATTTCTCTAATACAATACTATGTGAAGTAAAATATATATTATTTAAATATTCTATACTTCAGATAGTGAAAATGATAATTTTGTATAAAAACAAAAGTAAAATATATTTATTCTTTATTTAAATATTTGATGAAGCAATAAAACATAATATGTTATTTTAAGAAGAAGGAAAATAGATATATCTATATTTATCATTTAAATCATTTATTTTTGAAGTAAACAAATACAAATTGTTATTTTAAACAAGTGTTATGTCATTTTTAATGTAACAAGAGATGTTATATTTTAGTTTCATATTCCAAGTAAATTTACAAATTTGTTGAACTAGACTATAGCAATGTTCTAATATTCCACATATTTGCAGGAAGGCATGATTGAGGCTTCTCCAAGATTTGCATAATTTTAGATTAATTTTAAATGTTATTTATTTTACTTTTTACTTTAGATGTCTAATAAATATTTTGAAATATTCATATTTCAAATTAAAAACTTATAATTATATTCAAAATGTTATCGATATTCTAAACTATATTTTTTCCTATTTTATATTTTCTTAGCAAGTCATTCTTTGTTATTTAAATTTATTGTACTTGTTATAAATTTGCATTATCAATTAAAGATTATATTCATGTAAATGTACCCTACCAATCTATATTACTACATTGCATGATTAGAAATAAAATCCATACACGGTTATTTATTTTTAATATAAATTTGAATGCTTCATTATTTTATTACATTTATTTAATGTTTTTTTAAGCATAACATTAAATTTATTTTATTTTTTATATTATTTTAAGTAAATTCATGTAAATGTATCATACCAATCTATATCTTACTACATTGCATAATTAGAAGTAAAATCCATACAATATTATTAGAAAAAAAAACTCGTCTACAATTGCTCTCATAGATATGCACAATTAATTATAAACTCTCTCAAAATTATAAACTTGTAATTATTCCCTTCTTTAATAGAGTAAAAATAATAAAACTAAATCAATTACAAAATTTATCTTCTACAAGTGAACAATCAACAATAATAAAAACAAGATTTACCCAACTAAAAAAATATTTATTTTATTAAACTTACATATCTAGTTAAATATTTACAAATTATGGATTTATCATTTAACAACATTGTGTTTCACTAAATACAAATTCCAAGATTTAAAAAAGGGACCTTCACAAAAGACATAGCGAAGCTCTTATGTGACTTTGATGCAAACTTGATACTAATTGTTCAAAGGTATCTAATAAACATTTTATCTCAATGCGCATTCCAAGACCTTAAAAGAGTTCAAAAAGACAAAGAGATGCTCTTATTTAACTTTTATTTAGGCAAATTCGATACAAATAGTTCAAAGGATCTCATTGTTTAAAATTAAATAAAAAAATATTCAACAAAATTATGTACCTTTAATTTCCTATCGGCTACTCCCTTGAACCTCTTATAGGTGCAAGTGCTAGTAATTAGTAAATTGTCCTCTCAACGAGAAAGCCACTGGGAATAATAAACCCTCCCCCCATCGCCAGGCAGGTTTAAGTTTTGCTTTAGATATAAATTGATATAAAAAAGGAAATGAATAAATGCTATAAATAAGCATATGTCGTTTCTCTCTTTCAAACAACTTCCGAATAATTGTCATTTTATAAATGGGAGTATATATATAGGTAGCATTCCAAAAAATAATTAAATGTAGAAATTTGAATGCTAGTCAAGACTCCAACGTCTTCAAAGTATAGACCTCAGGGGAAAAACTCAAGATTTTCATTATCGCTGGGTGAATAACATAGAGTGTTGATCTCTAGTCTATGCTAAGTAAAAGTAGATAGTAATTATAACAAGGAATAAAACTATTCTAAAAGCGACCTGTTTCTGGTTTCCTATTGCGAAAGCTTCCATCCCAAGGCACTGTTTTAATTTCTTGAGTACTCATTGTCTGACAGAGATAAATTTTTCAATCTCAACTAATTCTTTTGACTTTTAAAATTTCTTGATGACATAAATCCATGTCAATTTCTTTGGGCTATCGTACTACCTCTACGTGTTAGCCATCCCCTTACCATGTGAAATAAGCTAATTTGTGGTTGTCAGTAGTCTTTTTTTTAATTTTTATCTTACCTGTAGCTTAACACCTTCTCTTGGTTCTGCGCGAGTAAGACCCCTTGTATTAAAATCTTGTTATCGACCTAAGCTTAAGTGCACAAAGATTAGTGGGGTTGCGGTTCCCTGCGAGGCCATGGTCTCCATAATGGTGATCGACCCTTCTCTCAAACTTATGCCAGCAGACTCGAGAACACCATCTTCATGTATCTGTTTAGCATCCCCGGTCTGGTAGAATTAACTTTGTTGCCAAAGATAAAAGTATTATAATGGACGGTAATTAAACTGGAGCATCGTAACCGCAGTAATGTTGGTAACATATGTAAATGAGCCTTCTTGATAAGAGAACATAATAACAATGTTATTATGGCACATAAACATCAATTCCCTTGAGTGTTTCATTGTCAATTTTGGTTGCCAGCACAACACAGTAACTCACCCCCGCGTTAGGTTACCTTGTCTTATCAATCGAATCATCCCCATTCATTGCTTGACCAACATTAAGTAAAGGGAGAAGATTTAGGTAATTCTTTATCCTCGAGCCAAGATAAGAAGAACTGGGTTTTAGTAAATGCTAGATTCATTTCCAACTACCTCTTTAAACTCTCCCTTATTAAATCTCTGCTCTCTCAATCCGTAGTGTTCAATATTTAAGACATTCTTTGCGTATTGGTCAAGTGTCCGCCACTCTGTCTCCAAGTGGACAGTGTGGGCAGCATGTTTTCAAAGGGCTACTAAAAGCATTCTTGGTGATGTCCAAGTTAGGCATGCCAATTCGTGAGCTTTAGCCCAAAAAATATATATAGTAATGATATAATGTTTATAGCGCATAGGTCCAATAGCAAATTTCTTTGGTTAGATGGTACCCTACATCATTTAATGTAAAGATCTATCAAATGCTAGTGATCTTAAACGCCAAATTTTGTTCATAACTTATGGAGTCAAATAATTAGTTGTTGTGGCACACTATTTGGGAAAACGGTCATAAGCATGGCTTTTGATATAGGCAGAATATTAGCTAAGGGATAACGATAATATGTTCAGCTACTCCCAGTTTGGGTGCTATTTTTCCTGCACGCCAATTACCTTACATTGCATAAACTCCCCTGCCAATAATTCCTCATCACTGGTGCAAGTAAGTTTTGTGCGAGTCTGTGGGTTATTGTAGTCAACCATAAATGTAAGTGCGCATATCTACTCCACTTTAGGCACCTAAATGAAAATTCCAAATGGGCAACAAATCAATCAATTTTGACATGTCAATTTCACCCAAATAAGAGGGTGATCCCACAAAACTGGTTTACAATTACATTGACGAAGGAAAATTGCAAAAATGCTCCCAAAACCAAAAATTTGAGTTTTTAGAGGTTCAAGTGAACCCCTTTTTCATGCCTGGTTCACTTGAACCCCATATGACACATTTTTTAAAAGAAAATAATGAAAATTTTGAAAAAAGGGGGGGTTCGAGCGAACCCTCCTTCACTCGAAGGGGTCAATGGGGGTTTGAGCGAACCCCCCTTCACTCAAAGGGGTCAATGGGGGTTCGCTTGAACCCCCCTTTATTGCCCTTTTCCCCTCTTCTACCAAATTTCTACAAAAAAATTTCCTTTCAAAGCTCAGATTGAGGATGAAAATGAAGGAGGCTTCATAGACCCAACTGGATGATGATAGTTCTCAGAACGAACTATCCATTGAATATAATTTTAGTATATTTTGGTTTTTGTTATGTATTTTTTTAGCTTGATTAAACATAGGGTTTTCACCGAAAATCAAGCTCTTTGTTCTGCACATGTGGAAAAATAGTAGATTATCAAAAAATAAATTTGAAAAATATCTATGCACTGAATATTGACATTCCTGATCCAACAAAAAATAAATTGAATTTTGACATATATAAAAAAAATTGTGTTGGCAAGTAAATCATGTCTAAATTGTAATTGGTTTGACTTCAAAACTTAGTTAAGAAAAAAATATTCAATGAAGTGCTATGAAACCAATTCCATGCACTAGATATTGTAATTATGAATCTAAATTTGAAAAAAATAGAATTTTATCCTTCATAAAAAAAAATTTATGTGTTAGCAAGTACACGTCACTCTTTAAAATGGTGTTTACTGTTAAAAACTACTTTTTGAAGGAGATGGAAAAATAAGTGCAATTTGATTCCAAAATTTTTGAAAAAAAATATATTTAGAATCTGCAGACAAAATTTCACAAATCGCTAGTTTGTATCATCTTCAAATTCTTCACGATTTAACCGCTATAGGTGCCAAAAAGTGAAAATTTAGTTAAAAAAAAATTAGTTCAATGTCCAGTTTGGCCAAAAATTGTAAACCAATATTGTGGGATTACCCAAGAAGCTTGATTTTTAGATGGCGAACATTTAAGCAGATGAAACAATTCAAATTCGAAGTAATTCAATATTTCCTCTTACATTATATCATTATGCCATTCTCAATGCCGACGAACATCAACATACTCGTTAATATGACCATTGTAATTATTGATGTAAATATTCATTACTACCATTACATTTATTAATGTTGTTATTAATGTAAATGCAAGTAAGTAATTAACAAATTAACATTATACTCCTATTCATCCTTAGTTGAAGTAACAGACCGTGATGCATTTGTTCCCATATATGTCTTGTTAGACAAGGTGGAATGTAAATTTGTTAGTGGGGCTCATGATTCAATATTCACATAGAAATCCAGTAGTATGGCTATTGACATGTTAACAACTCGAGTGTTAAATCGAGGTATTCCCTTAATGATTTTGTTGTCAGACATAATTTTCATGAGAATTAGCACATTTTCATAATAATGTTTCTTTTAATCAAACCTAATTTACCCTGAATTCGTGGTTAGAAAAATACTAATACCCTAGTCCACGCAGCCTTATTTATTATAGCATTTGGGAAATATTTGATATTAAGATATTAAATTCAAGTGAGTTAAATATTAAGTAATGATTTGAGGGTATTTCCTTCTAAGTGTTATTCACCGTTAATAAGGGTAGTTATAATAAGTGTTACATAAGAGGAAATCATTTGAACAATAATTCTACTATCAAAGATTATAGTCAATTAATCATGATAGCATCTTAATATTTAATAGACCATTAGATATACTCCTTTAATATGTGTATAAGTATGCGATTGAGTGGTTGGGTATAAATGGCGTAATCATAATTGATTAATGTTAACAATGGTAAGATCATTAAATTTTTAGGATAACAAAGGATAATAACGTCGTTATGGATAATACCTTGATTTAGTTTAGGTGACATTAAATCAATTTTTTAACTAGTATCACCTTGCACTTGTATCAGGTATCATTGGGGTACGACTATAGGGTATGATCCTTTCACATCATGATAATCCCTCCTTGATGGCCTTCAACACCTTGTTATCTATGTAGCATCATAGGATGCCTCCATATGTGAGGCATTCAGTGTTAATGTAAGCTTGAGGGAGAGAGACATGTTATTTGGGAAAAATAGATGTTTAAGGGATGTGCATATCTAATGAGGTTTTAAATTAAGAATCCAATAATCAATATGTTATTAATAAGGCTTAAACGTTGAGCATGGTAGTCAAATATATAAAGTGTATTGTTATCAATTAATTATGTTTAATACCTTTGTTTAAAAACAAAAAAATAGTTGGCTTGTCTAGTGCAAAAATTATGGGCATGACACTTGGTAAAATAGAATGTGTTTAAGTGCATTGCTCTTGTTAGATAATATGGTGAATTTCATAAGTATATTGTGTTATGACATGTGAAGTGAAAAACCAGTAAATGTGTTGTGTCCCAAGTATGAGATACAAGGTATTTGACTTGGGATAAGGGTGAGGGATGTCAAATATGATTCCATATGTGTACCCTTTGTGATGGCCCTTTGTGTAAGCTAGTTAATTATGAAATAATGTAAACGTGATATGTGCAGATGTGTGTCTACTAAATGAAATGTGAAGTAATTCTTTGTGTAAGTCTTGTTCGTATGTTAAATGTGTACCCCTAGCATACGACTCCCCTACGGAATTGAGATGTTTGCTAGTGTAAATAGGGGTTGAGGGTGAGAGAACCCCAAGTGGGCACTCCATGGTTTCCCTTGGACACTTTCCTAACCTACTCCACCACATATGAGAACCACACTTGTTGGTTCATAGTGCAAACCCACTCCTTAATGTTATAACCCATGGGTAAAGGATGGAATTACTTGGGTCATATTGATCACAAATTTTGGATACTTCAGCAATGCAGGGCATTGATGCTATATGGATGAATCCACCATGATATTGTTGTTGGAAACTTGCAACCATTGAAAGACAATTTTCACATAACCCAAAAAGAAATCTATGCAACTAAGTATTCAGAATCCACATACAAGAGAATAGACAACATACCCATGAAAATATGACACAAGATATACCCTGGAAAAACCATCAAGAGGGAAAAAATCCAACCTCCAAAAGTATCCATATCTCATGTATTATTCAGCAATAAAGATTACAATACATCTTCAGAGTCTCCATGAACACCATTGAAGCAACAAGCCCTATCCAAGCAATCCATGTGAACAAGCATGCAACCACACATCCCATGTCATGCTTCAAACCCTCACAAATACTAACCAGAGCTAACATGAAAACTTACCTTGCTAAACAACTACCCTTGTGGTTGCTTTTATAGAAGCAAGCTCCCACAAAACCACCAAGTGGTATTACATAAAACCATGTGACTAAAACCATGAGATTACAAAACCATGTCCCCACATTTAATATTGGGTACTACATTTATTATTTTCCCCAATATTAAATAATTACATTTTTACAACTTTAAATTATGTCTCGATGTTACATACAACATACAGTGGCCCCAAGAATAATTACATCAAATACATTATGCAAGGTGTACAACACACCTTTTTCCTAACATTCTCCCACTTGTATACATTGCATAAGGGGAACAAGTAACCTCAATACATGAATCAAATGAACAATTCATATAGCCACATATACCATCATCGAATCAAAGTGCTTTGTGTGCTCCATCAAGATACTTGCAACAAGAATCAAAGTTACCACCATCCCAAGCATGAATGCTCTCATCCTCCATCATTCCAATGCACAAAGATAAGAAGCCATCCAATAGAGAAGCCACACAATCTATCACAACAAAGCATAAGTCCTGCTCAACCAATATCCCAAACACATACACTCAATCCAAAGGTAACAATATGCACTAGTAGTCGTCAAGATACACAAACCCATAACTGAAATAGCACCCACAACAAGTGCCAACACATCCAACTATCCATACCTCCAAGGTATACAAAACATAGTAAACTCATGCCATAAACATATACACCCATAAACTACAATCATAAACTCCATGTGCAAAACCTGTCAAAGAATGACATACACATCCAAGAGCTCCCACTACATGGGTAATGCAAATCTGAAAAATATCAATGCATACCAAGTCTACCAATAGCATCATATAGAAAGTGTAAACAACATCATGTAGTACCAAGGAATCATCCACAATGATATGCAAAACCTATAAACTATAACTTGTAAGAACAGTTCTCATCACAAGTCTCCATAGCTCTCCTAAGTTCTCCACACCCAACAAAGAAAAAGATAAAGGAACCTCCATGTCATCACCCAATAACATAAGTGAAAAAACATGACCACAAGCTAGTGATCACAATAGCTCCAACCAAACCTTAAACTAATGTAATGTGAAACAAAACACCTAAGAAGATAACCAAGACCAAAGAGAGAAACATTGTACATCATATACATGTAGAAAATCCTTCTACATACACCTCTAAATGCCAACTATGTCAAGTATGATCTCCTCCACAACACCCCAAAAGAAAATCCATAATAACATCCAACCATTCAATCACCAAGATCAAACATAACATATGTATCATGTAATCAATATGGATGTAAGCCTCTCATAACCAAAGAAGATCAAACTAAATCCATTCCCAATTAAGGAAATAAGCCCAAAACATCTCCTAAACTCAACATCAATGAATGTAATCACAATGCATAAGGAGACAGACATGCCAACACTCCTCAATTGAACCCTCCAAAACCATATATCCATAGCTCAAGATCCATATGCATGAGAAGGTAAAGTATAAACATAAAGCACCTAAAAGAAACAATGGGAAATACCTCTCAAGTGAAACCACTGAGTAGACCAAGAGTGGGGAATGAGAATGATCCTCTAAGATATCCAAGTCATCATGACTCATCCAAGAACACTCTCCTCATAGGTCCATGTTGAACTCACATCCAACCAAGGTGAAGGCTCCTCAAACTTCCTACTAAAATATCATCAAGAGTAACCATCTCAACACATGTCTCTAAGTATCCATGAGTACCTATAACCAACCAATCCATGCCAAACTCCAAATGCAACATATCACCATCATGAAGTAATCAAGCAAATGATAGATGTACCCAATACCAAGAGAACCACACAAGATCAATTTCAAAGCTCCAATCATGAATTAGGAACATAAACATGACAACATGATCTAACCATCTCCTACTAGGAGATCTCATACAACAATGCATACATCCTAGTCTCAAGAGAATGAGTGCCATGTCAAAACTCTAACACGTGAGAAAGAGTAAACCATGATATAATACCATACCACTCTAACCAAGAAACAACATCACTAATTAATATGAATATAACCATCCCCTATCAATAAAACCAAAGATGCCAATGAACCCTCACTACATAGAAGTAGAATCCAAAATTCCATCCATGACACCAGCAAACACTGCAGAAGAATATCCACCATCAAATGGTGAATCCACATCACTACCAACAACTCCCACTAAACTATGATACTGAGTCACACATGGCATCGTGACAACCATCTTCTCCATGAAGATCATCCAGGTCTACGCTCACAACTGAACTATCAGTAACATAACAAGTAGAACCAAAATCTCCAAGCCAAGAAGATACCTACAACTCCCAAACCATCATAAACATATCCAATCACCGCCAATCCATCACTGTCAAAAAGCTCTCACTGAAAAGTGTAACCAAGCTATCCATGACATCATGACAACAATATCCTCATGAAGATCAACCAAAAGGCCCTCACACAATCAAAGAACTCAAATGTAACAAGAACTCCCAAAAGAAAAAGTAAAACCATGATCCTCATACCAAGAAGATTCACCACCACAACCTGAATCAGGATCCAATACAACACCACCAACAATGCACCTGCATAAACCATCATGACATGCCAAAGTCACTAATGCACAAGAAACATCCATGACACCATGATCACCACCAAATGTAACAACAACCAATCCAACCGTGTCCACATATATGCATAATCATAGTCAACTACATAGATCTCATATCATGAATGTACTTGGTAATACCATCTCACCTCCTCAACATGACAACAAAACTAGTAAACCAAGTGACTAAACCAAGCCACCAAAACTGAACATGCATCAACATTGAATTATCAATGGGCAAAGACAACCCATGTCCAAGTCATAAATGCAACATGTAAGTATAGACCGCCTACAACATTGCACAACTTGTAGATACCATAATGCAACATACAAATCCAAAAATATATTGATAACCATGTCAAATGAGAGAATAATCTGAGATGTACAACTGAGCATACAATGAATCCAACATCAAATCTCCAAGATCCGATCATCCATAAACTCATAGTATCACCATAGTAAAAGTAACCCATAAACAACTCATATAAGGAAAACAATCAATAAACCATGCCAAAATATCTCCAAACTTGATCCACTGAATAGTGCTTTGAACAAGCTCTTCGTTGACTATTCGAAGTCCAAAATTTGACTCTGTATGCACCTGATATCACCTCTCAAAGCTCAAAATAAACCCCTGACTTCCAGCTAACAAAAAACTGTCAAAACTATAAAATATCAGAAAATCACTATTACCACAGTGTAGAGCACTAATTCAGCTTTCCAACGAGTCCAAGAAGAGAAAAAATGGACAATTTGGGCGAAAGTTATGCCCCTCTAAAGTAAAACAACAATTTCCATGTCAGGCAAAAAAAAATTTAGCCACCCCTTGGTGGCTGGGCGGTGGCCCCACCCGGGCGGCACCACTCCTTGGGTGGCGGACCTGAAAATGCACTTCAAAATAATTAAATTTTAGCATTTAAAAATTTTCAGGCTCCTTTTGATATTTTTGTGGCAGACTAAAAAAGGTCGATGGAAATTTTATTTAAAAAACAATGTTTTTTAAAAAATATATTTTAAAAGATTTTATAACCCCAACTTGGGAGGGGGTAAGGGGGTAGGGAAGGCGGCGGCAAGGCCTGCCTGCCGATGGTACCTACCATTGGCAGGTCTGCCGATGCAGCCTATAGGAGGGTACGGTGGGGGTGGGTTGACACCTCCCCACATGCCCTTTTAATTTATTTTTTTCAAACTTTTCAAAAGCCTTTCAATCGGTATTTTAACCGATTCATTTTATTTTTTTGATTTTTCATTTTGCAGGGATAAATTTTTATATTGACGGGTGATACTTTTTAAAAAATAAAATAAAATTATCAAGAATGACATCCGTACAACTAGGGCTTTTTACAAAAAAAAATTGTATTTTTTTCAGTAACCAAAATAGGACAAATTATATATCAAAATTTGTCTCTCAGCCAATCTAGATCCAATTATGAGGTCTATTTTGTTCCAGGAGGCCACCTGTAAAATTTCCCCCACAAAACCCCCATTTGAATACATAACCAAAAAACCCTTTTCACCCAAAATTTCTCACACCCCAAATCTACAGACAACCCATCAAAACAACAAACCCAAAACCCTCATATCTGCAATAAATAACCTACAAAACCCTTTTATCTTGACATGCCTTTCATTCTCTTATGCAATAAATAACCTACAAAACCTTTAATGGGATTTTAATGAGAGTTGTTGGTCAAGTTTTTTTTGGTTAGGGTGCAAAAATAAATCCTCTAGGGTCTATGCCATAGTGGTAGGGGTCAAGTGGACATACAATAGTGCCCCTACAATATGATTTGACCCTTGAAAAGCTCTCATAATGGAGAGTGATGAATTTTAAGAAGAGAATGGGGTAGAAAATTTGAGTGGTTGTCCAAATACATGTTCTCATTAAGGGAAATGACCTTCATTGATGGAGGGATGTACATACCACACCTCCCCATCCAAGAGTTGCAATTTTTGAAGCTTCCATGTATTGGGAGAGGAGGAATGAGTGGGGTGTTACCCACTTCTTCTTTTGGAGAACTTTGGTGTAAATTGGAGAGAAGAAGAGAGGAGAGGAGTCTCCCTCTTAGGATATGGTTCTTAAGATAGATTGTTTTGGAGAGGAAAGGGTGATGGAAGAGCTCAATCCCCTCATCTAAACGAAAAGATAAGTTTCCCTACCTTTAGTATCCTTGTTTATTTTGATGTAGGAGGGTAAGATGTGTGGATCTTGCTGAATATGGTGTGTGGAGAGCCTATATGTATGAAATTTGATGTCATGTTGTTTTGATCTTGTTGGTAAATTTTGAGGAAACTCCATCTATCATCTTGGGGTTAATAGATTTCTTGCTCGGGGGTATGTCTAGAGCCCACGAGGCTCCATGACACCATTATGGTAGGGTGGAGAGCAAGCTCGGTTCAGTTGTATGTCATTCTTTGTATTTCTTAAAATTAGTTGTAATATGGAAAGCTAGTGATCGTAGTAACATGAAAGAAAATGGAGAAAAAACAAGCCCTTGTTTGGTAGTCTTCTACTCATTTATTTCTATGTGCAAATATACTATGGAATGGTAAATACTCCATGATTTTTGTGTTAAATGAAGTGGTTGAAACTCAAAGTTGTTTTTTTTTTTATTTGTTCTAGTTGAAGGGTAATTCAAGTTGTAACAACAAATTTCCTTCCAAATCTTGTTGAAATAATCTGAAGAAATTTAAACAAATTATTGGGTACTCCCTTATATTTTTTTACACCCTAACCAAAAAAAAAAATTGACCAACAATTCTCATTAAAAGTCCACTCAAGGTTCCATTTGAGTTTCAAACTTAGCTAGGGGTTTCCAAGACCTAATCCCCCACTTACACCTCTCATGAATCAAAACTAAATTCTCTCACAACCTTAGTCTTCCAACGTGGTCAAATTTATATCTTCAAGAAGAAGTCTTTTTTATTTGCTCTCAATGGTTCTTCCTTCTTATGCTAACATTGTTGCCTTCTTGCACATTACCAACATGATTGTAAGCATCAATTGTGTATCACATTAATTTTTTAGCTGAATATTCTAGGATTTAACTATATAATAATCCATTTAGAATTTCAATTTGTATTCCATGCTATACGAGTGCATTCCACCTTCATGGTAGTGACAATAAAACATAATATCAAAATGATATGCACGATTTTTTCCCAAAATATCACCTTATTTATTATCCGCAATATATTTAATCATCAAATCAGGAAAAACATATAACAAATTATGGTTGTATTAAGTGCATACGAGGCAGGGTCTTACAAAGGCATTCTATGCATTTTGATGCCATTTATTGTAGTTGTATGGCATTAGCAATGGAAATTTAAATGTGCCCATAGTGAAGGAAAAATAGAGCACAAAGTAGAAGAGATATATAAGCACAACTACAACAAGAGACCCCCTTTTCACTCAATCATAGAACCCCCAAGAGAAAATGATTTGGCACTTTATATTTAGTGCAGTTACAGATTTCTAGATTTCAACGCTTTTATAAATCCTCAAAATGAGCATATGTTGAAAGTAAATTTTTGGTACAATTTCATATGAAATAATCAACGTCAATGCAAAGTACATAAAAAATCACCCACTTTCAAAAAAAGAATCAGCTCAATCTGAGGTCGTATACAAAAGTTATACAGCTTTAAAGTTCTCAAAACGAGAACAATGAGGTGTCCTCTCTAAGAATCAACATTTTTTAAAAAAATGTGCTTTGAAATATGAAACCATCTTCAACAATGTGTAGAGCACGAAAATTTAGCCCAAATAAAAAAAAAATGCATTGAAATTGGAAGTCGAGAGCTCAAGTTATGAGCTTTCAAAGTTGGTCAAGTCAAAAATCAACTAAGCAATGGAGAGGGGTTATAATTTTTCAAAAAAAATCTGCCAAATTTTGTAGGACTTCTACCAAAGGCAGCAGACTGCCAAATATAAATGACCTCCAACTAGTTTACACCTCCACCAATTTTAGTAACCCGTCAAATTTAGAAACCCGCTAAATTTAGTGGTGCTGACAATTTGTCAGCAGATTTGAAAATTTATATTTTTTAATATTAAAAAAATATTAAAAATATTGAAAAAGATAAAATTTTCGATGGATTAAGTGTCGACGAAATTGTTTTTTATATATTTTTGAACATTTTAAAAATGTTTTAAAAAAATATTAAAAATATATAAATAAAATTAAAAACTTTAAAAAGGCCTAAAGCGTCGCATTTAATTTTTTTTTTAAGTTTTTTTTTGGTTTTAAATTGCTTTAAAAAAATGTAGTTTTAACAATGTTTTAATTAAATATTCTATCTCTTAAAATAAAAAATACTTTTAAATTTAAAAGCAAAAAATAGATATTTATATATTTTTAGAATAAAAAATACTTTAAAATTTAATATATATATATATATATATACTGGTTTGTTCAGGGGTCATATGCTCCCTAGACAACAAATTTTTTTTTGCCTCACCTTGCAACTTTCTCCAAATTCAACGTTTTGACTGTCGATTTATAGTTTTTGGGCCTTTTAAGCACAATGAAAGGGTCAAATTTGACCCAAAATGCTCCAAAATGATGGTTCCTTGTTGGATATGGCAATGAACCTCTCGCTTCAAATTGTTGCAAATCCGGTCTCCATTGTTCGATTCAGACGAAATAAAGGTAAGATCTGACTTTCTCAACTACTCTGGACTCAACGGTGAGCTCATAATTTCTCCAGGAAACTTTAGAAAACCTGCAACTGGAAAGTCAATATATGAACCCCCAGAAACTAATATTTTCTTCACACTTTTCTGATTTTCTAGATCATCCAAGGATGCAAGAGGAGCATACTCAATGATTTGAAAAAAACAGATCTACACTCTCAAATTTCCTAAATTATTGCTAATCCACAACTCATTCTTGCTCTGATGATACCATGTAAGATTTTTCTAACTAGCCTATCCAAGATACAAATGACTGAAGGAAAGCAAATACAAAGATAAGAGATGAGAAAGAATAAACTCTATTGTTCTCAAGAGAATACAAAGCTGCTATGAGCTTGAGAATTGAGATTACAAAGGAAATGCCTTGGTTATTTATATAGGCCAAGGTAAAGCTCAACAACCTTATCCCTATGCAAAGTTAAGCTAGTGTGAAGAGGATCTAAGTGGAGAACTATCTACGAAATGAACTAGTTAGATAACATGCCCCTTTCACACTAATAAAAATAATAGCAAATAAATAATTTCAAAACATCTCCAAATATTAACCAATGTGTAGTGTTATGAACAAGCTTTCCTTTGACTATAAGAAGTCTAAAATTAACTCCATATGCACAAGTTATGACCTCTCCAAGTCTAAAAATTATATGACTTCTAGCAAGCATTTTTTTGTCAAAACATAAATTTAGAAAAATCACTGATACTACAACAAATTACTTGGAACCACCTTTTTAATGACTATAAGAATTTGAAAAAAAAACACCTTGGGTGAAAGTTATTGTTAGTGTAAATAGAGTAATTATTATACCTAGTTAGCTAATTACCTTTCTAGGATTGACCTATTCACACCTAGCTTAAGTTTACATAGGTTTATTTTTCTTTTGTCACTTCATATGGTTGATACATGTGTCCTCGTGACTTGAGACACCTATTGACACTTGCTCACACACTTTCAAGTGAGTTTACAAGTGTTCCATCTTTGGAGGGGTAGTCATAGTTTCACTCCCACCTTCTCACTTTCTCGTCCTTTCCTCTATGCAAGGTTTGATCATTGTATTATACACTCTTCATATTATATTGATCTAGACATATTATTGTGTTCATAGTTTCACTTGTAAAAGGTTATCAAATTCAAGCTCTTTGATCTTAGCATTTTCCAACATGGTATCAGAGCCATGAGGCATGTTCCCACATCGAGGTGACTCCCGCACATAGCCCTATCAACAGAGTGTCATAGAGCCAAACAAACATCACCATTGCATCCATAAGGCTCGAGAAATAAACCAACACCTTTTGTTTCTTTAATTTTGGCAATTCTTTTATTTTTCAATGTTTTGGTCATTATATTGTATCGAAAATTTGTAAATTTTTTTTTTTGCAGAGGGCCAATATACTCTCTGCCCATCTGCTCATTAGGGTAGATTTTTCTTCTTGCAAAATATTTTGGTCATTTATTGCATGAAATATTGCCACAATTTCTTGGCCTATTCGACCTATTTGTAGGTAATTTCTTAGCCTATTTGATATGTTTGGAGGATTATTTCATTGGTTATTGCAGGGATCTGAAGGTGTCATTCATATCATTAATCCATTTGTAGAGGAATTTGTGTCCCTATCGAGCTCTTTCTAAGATTTTTACAGGGTTTATCTATCAATGGTGGGTAAATTACACCTATCAACTCGTTTTGCCTCAAATCATCTTTCACCCCACCTTGGTTTACAAGCCACCTAAATCTACAAACCTCTAGAATTCTAGAAGATTGGCACCATCCAAAAATATTTTGTAGCCACTTGCCACAAGAAAATTGGAAGCTTTCAATGCTTTTACCAATTGCCCAACATTGGAGGCCTCTTGTGGAGTACAAGAGATTATTAATCTATATATTATTCAAGCACTTAGAATCAATTATTTGGAAACTTTTCTTGGCATCTTCCTTCCCTGAAAATTACTCATTGGATGAGGAACTGCGAGGACATCCTCAGTCGGCACTCACCATAAAGTCAAGACCATGGCAAGTTAATAGTTGCACGACTTCTCTAGCAATCAAGTAAAGGAAAGATTTTTTTGTTTGCAAAGCTCCAAGCAACACCTATACCAGACCTACACAAAGCCTCCTCACCTCGAGTTTCTACACAATCACAACTTACTCCATTTGTGGCATGAGGAGAATCACTTTGTTTTTTAGAAGGTGCTTGGAGACATTTGCACATTTCACCTCTATCCTAGGTTGTGGGATTTAGCCTCCACCCATTGTCTCAACTATGACCCCTCTATCTCCATCATCTTTTTGTTGATTCACCCTTCATAAAGACATACTTCCAATTCCTCCTCCAACATGGGCTTGGTAGTATCCCACATAGTGGTATTTCACCCAAGATCCACTTAAGCTCCCATAAGTCCTCCATCAACCTCCACTTGGCAAGCAACCCTCAACACTTGGTGCAAATGACTTGGTAAATCAACAATTTACTCTCCCTCACCCTCATACCATTGCTAACTTGCATAGTGGTCTTTACTTTGGCATTAATTATCATTTTTCCTAAACTATTTACATTTACTCCATTGTTGGTAGTTAGTTGTCAAATTTTTTGCTCAAAGAGAAGTCTTTTTTTGCAATAAACAAACAAATAGGGGCTTTTTTCATTTTTGCATAACTTGCAAACAAGGGGGTGATTTTTTTTATTGTAAATAGTCATTTGAAAGTTGGCTCTAGCGTCAACATTTTAGCATCGAGACATTTATTTATTTATTTTTGTCTAATATCAAATTTTAACCTCTGAAGTCAACATTGCAAACAAATTTTGGTCAAGCATAATTTCCACCCCGTTTCTCAAAAAAATTACAATTTCTTTATTTTTATTAGAATCTCACAATGAATCTAATTTTACATGTCGAAATAATATATGGGTTACCATTTTATCACAAAATTGTAAAAATCTTTGTGAGTTATAAGCAGAAGATTTTGGCATCCAATCTTCATAACTTGCAAGATTTTCTTGCACATTATTCTCCGAGTACTACAATCAACACTAATCATTTTATGGGGGCAATCTTGTATTTAACATTGATCTTTTGCTTATAATTAGACCTTGTCTAGAAAAATAAGTGTAAATATTGTGGGAGCAATCAACCTATGGATGAATTTTTTCCTCATGTCTCCAATCAAAATCATTGACTTACTGTTAGAGCTTGCAAAAAATAATCTCACTAAGGCATCTTGTGTGAAACAATCATTTGGAAATGAGCAATGTAGTCCAATGACTTGCATTGAGATCTTATCTCCCACATCACCTATTGCTACATTTGAATCTGGTGTTGAATCATTCACGAGTTCTAATGATTCTTTGCATTAGGTTATTACTATCATCATTCTATATCCACCACATTGGGATGCATATCTATCGAACATAGCATGTTTGTTTGTAGAATCCCACCTTACAGATTTCGATGACCCCATTGACATCTTTGGATATTCTCTTGCCTCACCTACACCGACTTCTATCATGACAAATTATGTAGACATTTATGAGTTGACCTATCCAACTCATTTATCATCATCTGTAATAGTATCAAATACACATCGATCCATATATAATCATACATTCATGGTCCCTGATCTAGAATCTTCTATGGTACCTAATTTATCTTATTAACATCTGTCACACATCAACATTGGCTTGGAGATCTTTTAGCATCATTGGCATCATTTAATCTTTGGATCATGTGCAAAATTCATATACATTCACCTTACTTTCTGCATATTTCTATCGAGAATGGGAAGTCATCTTGCACACATTTGTGGTGTTGTTTCTTCCCAAGGGGAGGAATATTGTTCAACATTTGTGGATCATCTTCAACATCCAATGTTGAGCATCTACTAGCACTAGAGGTTGTATGGTTTCTCTTCTCATTTCAGTTTTGGGAGGAAGCATTTCCTCACATGGAGTTCATCACTTCATAATTTTTTTTTAGGGGGGTCACATGACCTTCTCTCTTTTCTCTCCTATGGCGAGAACATTCACTGTACTTTGTGCTCAAATTAGTCCTTAGGGGGTCATCATGAGTACTTGTATGTTGTTTATATCACTTTCAACTTAGAAAAATCCTCAACCCACCCCTAATTCCAAGGATTTACAATCCATTCTCGATCCCTTTTGTTACCTTGGTTTTTATAAAATATTTGTGAGTTTGATTAATCTTTGGCAAGTTCTCCATTAGATGTTAGGCTTTGAAGAGGTTCTCAGAACCTTGTTAGTTTTTGATAAAGTTTAAAGTATTATATATTATCTTGACAACTTGTTAAAACTTATGTTGTTTCTATATCATCAGCCTCAAACAAGGTTATCAAAACCACATTAGCTTTTGATAAGGTTTTCACAACCTATTCAAAAAGTCAACGTAAGTAAAGCAAGTTACTCATTTAATCAAAAGACAAAAAACATTGTTAGGAATAAGGTGTTGTACACCTTGCATAATGTATGATGTTTAAAGTATTATTATGTTGCGGTGCACCTAGGGGGGACCTAGAAGTACATGCATCACTGGGAGTTGACATTCTTGGGGCCACTTTATGTTGTATGTAACATTGGGACATAAGTTGAATGTAAGTTGTAAAAATATATTTATTTAATATTGGAGAAAGTAATTTAATAAAGTAACCAATATTAAATATGGGGTCATGGTTTTGTAATCTCATGGTTTTAGTCACATGGTTTTATGTGATACCACTTGGTGGTTTTGTGTGAGCTTGTTTCTATAAAAGAAAACACAAGGTTAGTTGTCTAAGGTTGGCTAGTTGGGTTTTTTATTCTTCTTTTGAATAGTGTATATGTGAAGCATGGCATAGGATGTTTGGTTACATGCTTGGACGCATGGAGGATGCATTGAGGAGACTTGATGTTTCAAAGGTGTTCATGGAGGCTCTAAATATGCATTGTAATGTTTATTGTTGAATAATACATGAGTCATGGATGCTTTTGGAGGCTAGGTTTTTCCCTCTTGAGGGTTTTCCTAGGGTATATATTGTGTCACTATTTCATGGGTATGTTGTCTATTCTCTTCCATATGGATTCTAAGTACTTATTTTCATTGATTTCTCTTTTGGGTTATATAGAAATTGGCATTAGATGGTTGCAAGTTTCCTTTCATTTGGTGATAGAGTCATGGTTGTGGTTGGATAACCCTAGTTTAAGCAAATCTTGTTTAAGTTTCAATCTATGGTCTTGCATGAGAGAATGAAAGACATGGCAAGATATGAGGGTTTTTCAGGTTGTTCATTGCAAATCTAAGGGTTTTGGGTTTGTTGTTATGATGGGTTGTTTGTAGATTTGGGATTTGGAAAATGTCAAGAGTCAAATAGTTTTCTTGGATGTGCATTCTAATGAGATTCTTATGGGGGAAGTGTTACATATGACCCCTTGGGAGAAAATAGACCTTATCGTTGGATCTGGGTTGGTTGAGAAACGAAGATTCATATAAAACTTGACCTACTTTGACCATTGTGAAAAAATGCAAAAGAAAATCCCCTATTTGGCTAGTCGTACAGCTGTATCATCGCAGTCTATGGAATAAATTTAGAAAAAAACTTCGAAAAATATTTTCAGCCTAAAAAAGTTTAATTAATTTTTTTTAATTAAACATTTTTGGGGGGGCGGGTCTGCAGACCCTATGTCACCTCTGGCTTACGCCAATGGTGACAATGATTGTACCTAGCGTTGTCGGCCACTAGTGGGCCTCGATCCCATGGGGGACCCTACTCAACTCACGAGGCTTAGTGGGCTATAAAACTGCCCAAAGTTTTATTTTAAAAACTTTTAATATTAAAAATTAAATTATATTTGATGATACTATTAGGTTTGCCACAATTTTTTTAAATTTGAAAAATTTAATTTAATTTCAAACCCTTTTTGGGTCTGTAGACCTTGGCAAGCGACGCCACTTGGATGGGATGCTGACATGCCACCACCACTGCCACCGACAGACCACCGGCCAACCACTAGAATGTCACCACTATGCAGGCTATAGGGCAGATTGGAGAAGTTTTATTTGAAAACGGGTATAACTTTCACCTAGGTTGCCAAATTTTCAACTTATTATACTCATTAGAAAGATGGTTTCGAGAACTGTGCTGTGGTATATGTTTGGTTTCATGATTTTGTTGTTTTGACTAGTTTTTGGAGCCTAAAAGTCTGATGTTCTTTGTTACACAATTTTGAGTATAACTTTTGCATACAAAATCAACTTTTCAATTTTGAATAGGCGTTGGAGAGCATGTTCAGTGTACTTCACAATGGTGTTGTTATATTTTTAGTTTGATGAGTATAGAGAGTCATGTACTTGTTTGAACACTTGTGTATTCCTAAGATTCAAGGTGTGATTATGTGAGCATCCAGATGAGTCAAGAGGTGAAACCTTAAGGGAGTACACATTTTCATGTGATTTTTCATGATGGTACAACTATTTTTTAGATTTGGTGCTTCATACTATAGTTTTACATGTGTTTTTCAAAGTTGGATTGTGATGGTGATAGGTACATAGGTTGTCTTTGGTTTTGAGGACATGTTTGGACGTGGTTTGAGACTTGGAGTCTTGTGTGGGTGATAGTTGAGTGCAGGTACAACATCGGTGTTGATTATGGTGTCATGATTATGTAGGTACACTTTTACATTAGCACGACGTAATCATGTTTGTGGTGATTTGGTTTGGTGTTAGGAGGTTGGTTCTTATCTCCTTGATGCTTATTTAGTTCCTTGACTATGGTATTTGGGTATGGACATGTTTGGAAAATCAGATTTGAGGTTGATTTGGTGTTTGAGTCATTTGGTCTACAAAATTATTCTCTTTGATATCTCAGTTTATAGTTTACTAATGTGATGATGAGTTTGCATGTTTCAATGATTAGATCTATGAGTTATGTGATTGGTAGGTATGTGTAACCTATTGATTGCAATGGGATGAATTGGATGTGGATTGTCTATATCCACTAGGTTTGATTTAGTGTTGTTATAGACTTTGTTAATTGGCCTTATCCGTGGTCATTTGTACATTGGTATGTGTGCTTTGAGATGAGAGGATGGATGATGTTTATAGTACTTGGATAGTCAATTTTGGGACTTGTAGCATGATGGTTTTATCACTTGTCATGAATATCTTGGTTACACTTTTCAGTGGGAGCTTTTGACGGTGATGGATTAATGGTGTTAGATATATTCCTGATGGTTTGTTGGTGGTTGTATCTTCTTGGATTGGAGATCTTGGTTTCGCTTGATGTTGTTGACATTTCAGTTGTGTGTGTAGACTTGGATGATCTTCATTTAGGAGATGGTTATCACAATGCCATGTGTGACTCAATGTCATGGTTCAATGGAAGTTGTTGTCGATGATGTAGATTCACCATTTGATGGTGGATGATCTTCTTTATTGTTGCAAATTTTTGGAGGAGCTCTTAGATCCTGTTGCTGCAAAAGGGTCTTTCACATTTGTAGGTTCACTGATGGAGATGGCTATCTTCGTGATGATGGGAGATGTTGACATCTTAGAGCCATGGAGGACTCATAGAGTCTTTGGTTGAGGTGTTGTATATGCTTTCTATTTTGACATGTTATCCTTGTTCGATAGGATGATTGTTAATATATCATGGTGTACTCTTGTTTGTGCATATTAGAGTTTTGGCATGATATAGATGCATATTATGTTGATTAGAGAAAATGTTATGTTCATATGGAGCATGTGATCTATTAGGAGGAGATGGTTAGATCATGTTGTCATGTTTATGTTCTTGATTCAAGATTGGAGCTTTGACATTGATCTTGTTTGGTTCTCTTTGTATTGAGTACATGATCATTTGCTTGATTACTTTGTGATGGTGCTATGATGCATTTGGAGTTTGGCATGTATTGATAGGTTATAGGTTCTCATGGATAAATCGAGACTTAGGTGAGTCTTGGAGTTCTCTTGTGGTTAGAGACATGTTGTTGACATGGTTACTCTTGATGATATTTCAATAGGAAGTTCGAGGAGCCTACACCTTGGTTGGACGTGAGTCCAACAATACATGGACCTATGAGTCCAACATGGACCTATGAGGAGAGTGTTCTTGGATTAGTCATGATGTCTTGGATATCTTGGAGGAGCATTCTCATTCCCCACTCTCGGTCTACTCGACAGTTTACTTGAGAGGTGCTTCCCA
This sequence comes from Sequoia sempervirens, assembly GCA_007258455.2. Classification (NCBI taxonomy): domain Eukaryota; kingdom Viridiplantae; phylum Streptophyta; class Pinopsida; order Cupressales; family Cupressaceae; genus Sequoia; species Sequoia sempervirens. Next base: position 3,666,343 of record VDFB02000007.1, read on the forward strand.
TTGTTCCTTTAAGGTGTATTATGATTTATTCTTATCTTTCATAGATATGGATCTTGAACTATCGATACATGGGTAGTTTTGGAGGATCCATTTTGAGAGATGTTTGGCATTTGTTATCTCCTTGTATATATGAGTTTATATTATGATTCCATTATGAGGATCTTATGATATGGTTTATGGGTCATTTTCCTTCTTTGGGAATGGTTACATTGAGTTTGATTTTCTTGTTTTGAGAGGCTTACATCTATGTTAGTTGCATGATACATGTGTTATGCTTGATCTTGGTGATTGAATGATTGGGTGTTGTTATGGAGTTTCTTTTGGGGTGTTGTGGAGGATATCACACTTGACATAGTTAGCATTTAAAGGTGTATGTGGGACTTTCTACATGAGTATGATGTGCATTGTTTCTCTATTTGGTCTGGGTTATCTTCCTGGATGTTTGGTTTCACATTACATTGGTTTTGAGGTTTGGTTGAAGCTATTGTGATCAATAGCTCATGGTCATGTGTTTTTAATTATTTTCTTGGGTGATGACATGGATGTTCCTTTATCTCTTTCCTTTGTTGGGCGTGAACAACATGGGAGAGCTATGGAGACTTGTGGTGAGAGTTGTTCTTATAGGTTATTTATTTATAGGTTCTGCATATCATTGTGGATGTTCCTTGGTACTACATGATGTTGTTTACACATTCTATGTGATGTTATTGTTAGAATTGGTATGCCTTAATAATTTTTGGATTTTTATTACCCATGTAGTGGCTCTTGGATGTGTATGTCATTCATTATCAGGTTTGCACATTGAGCTTGTGATTGCAGTTTATGGGTGTATATGTTGATGGAATGAGTTTACTATATTTTGTATACCTTGGAGGTATGGATAGTTGGATGTGTTAGCACTTGTTGTGGGTGCTATTTCAGCTATGGTTAGTGTATCTTGACAACTATTGGTGCATATTGATACCTTTGGATTGATTATTTGTGTTTGGTCAGTTGAGGTAGGACTTATGCTTTGTTATGAAAAATTGTGTGGACTCTATTTGGATGGATTCTTATCTTTGTGCATTAGAATGATGGAGGGTGAGAGAATTCATTTTTTGGATGGTGTTCATCTTGTTTCTTGGTACATGTATCTTGATGGAGCACATGGAGCACTTTGATTCCTTGATGATATATGTGGCTATAGGGATTGTTCCCTTGTTCATGTTTTGAGGTTACTTGTTACCCCTTATGCCATGTATACAGCGAGTGGGAGAATGTTAGGAATTAGGTGTTGTACACCTTATGGTGCACCTAGGGGGACCTAGAAATGCGTGCATCACTAGGAGTTAACATTCTTGGGGCCACTTTATGTTTTTGATTAATTAAGCAGGGAAAGGGCCCTGACCCTTACAAAAAAGTACAATAATAAATAGAACAACAATCAATCAAAACAACAACAAAAGGAAGCCAATCAAGAAAAGCTTCCCCAACCCCCCCACAAAAAGCTTAACCAATTCCCTTATGATCAAACATTTTAGACCTATTAGAGATATCAAAAAAATACATACAATCTATATTTAGATCCCAGCACTTAAACTTATAATACCAAATAATACTTAAAGTAATGTTAATGCATAAACTAGAACTACTAACATAATTATAACTAAAAGTTTGATAGTCCAGGCACCAAAGGCCAACACCAGTAATAGTATCACTAGGAGAAGCACTAGAAAAAACCATAGAAGCAAAACAAAAAACAAAACAGTGACCAAGGATTAAGCATCCTCAATTAGACTCCAGGCTTTCAACAAGTTGTTGACAACGTCTTCCACTTTCTCTTTCGGCTCCATCTTGCCTGATAAATCAACCATCTCGTCCATCGACTTTCTCTTTTGCTGCTTCTTAATTTTTCCTTGGCTCGAGACCATAGCCATGATAGCCTTCTTCATAACTGCATCCACCACCCTGCAAAGACTCTTTACTGTTGTTTCAAGAGTCTGAATTCTGCTTTCCTTATCCTCCTCTTGCATCATCTTTTCCAGCCATTCTAATCTCTCCTCCATCCTCTTAATTTTAACATTATCAATTTCATCTATCTTCTCTTCCTCATGGTATTTTGTTTCCATAACTTCTTGATCATTTATTTCATTAACATATTCCTTCATCTCCTCATTGTCCTTTTCAACCTCATGAATTTCCTCTTGCTGCAACTCCCCTTCCACTTCCTCGTTGTTTGAATCCTCCTCTTCCTTTGACTCATAATTTTCCCCCTCAACAAACTCTCCCCCCAAACTATCTAGGATTTCCTCCATGGAGGAATCCTTGTCTTCCTTCACTATCTTTTTTCCTTTACTTTCTTGTGAACTAGAAGCACCTTTTTCCTTCGAATCCTTAGACTTTTTACTACTGACTAACTCTTTAGAAGCAACCATAACAAGCCTTGTAGATTTTCTACCAACCGGTGTTGAGCACTCAGGGTTCTCATTATCATCTAGGATTGTAATAGTGTTGGCTCCCTCCCCCAGTTTTTGGATAAGTAGCTTCCTCTTTTTATTCTCGACAGAACCGATGAAGTTAGCCCTCTTTTTTTTAGGAGTGACATGTAGGAGCTCAACCCATAAAGGGTCCTCAGGGTTAGGTGACTTTTTAGTGGGCTTTTTAGTAGGGGTGTGCAGGCGACTCTCTATGAGTTATATTTTCACAGAGCTCTTAGGGGTAGGGTTTTCTATCAAATTGAGGGGAAGATTATTTCGAGGAGATGTAGACAACACATATTTTCAAATAGATCTAATTAAACCTTGGTGTAATGGAAGATTTGCCCCATGGGTAAGGATTTGACTCAGGGAAGAGAACAAAAAAAAAGGAAGATTTATCTTTTCGAGATGACGAATATGGTTAAGGATAGGAAAGTAGTGACAATGCACAAACTGAAAATGACCCTCCAGGTTAAAATACTTCATGACAAAGAAACACACATTGTGGTATGGGGGAGGGAGTAAAACCCTAGAATAGCCATTATGGAAATGCTCAACCTTCTCCTTATCCTCAAAAAAATTTAGAATACAGTCCTGGTATTTCCTGTTACTTCCTTTGCCACCTTCTTTCCTTCGTAGGCCAGACTCGTCGCCTTTGCAATAAGCTTCACATCCACCTTAAAATGGAGACCACTCATTTCAACTTCACCATCCTTCTAGGCATTGGAAAACTTGTAGCTTAGCTTCTCGTTATATCCTTCCATGGCTGCAAAATAAGGAGTGAAGCTAGCTCTCTCGAACATGCCCCATAGCTCTGCATTTTTCCGCAGTGAATCATACTTGCAGGGTTCCGTCTGCTTCCTTGGGCCGTCCATGTCAGTCACTTCGCAGAAGAAAAGAAGGAGAAAATATTTATCGTGCCCTTCTTTGTTCTCAACAATGGCAGCCGGTAATTCAAAAAACTCAGTATTAATGGTGACCTTTTGGTTATTCATTTGAGAGGATAGCAACACTAAAATTTTAGCTGAATATTTGATATTGAAACAATGTTGATTATCACCTTTTCGAATCCCATCATAATTAAATTTGACAGCTCTGCCACCCTTCCTAGTGATAATTTATTTTATTTTATTCCCAATCTTATCGTCATCATTTGCACGTGTCGATCTGTCTTTTCCAAAATCATCCTTTAGATTTTTATCAGTGGAAAGTGTTCATTATTTCCCCATTTAAATCTTTCCTTTCAAGGCACGAGCCATGCCAAATAGACCGTCCTTTCCCTTTTATTCCTATTATTGCTTTGGGATTTGGTGTAACTTTTTTCTCATGCCACTCCATCCATCCTATCAACAAGCGTGAGTGCCACCAAGGATCCCCTATTACAGCTAGACCTATTTTCTCGTGCCACTCCATCCATCCTGTCAGCAAGCCTGAGTGCCACCAAGGATCCCCAATAGGGGCCACTTTATGTTGTATGTAACATTGGGACATAATTTGAATGTAAGTTGTAAAAATACATTTATTTAATATTGAGGAAAGTAATTTAAAAAAAGTACCCAATATTAAATGTGGGGTCATGGTTTTGTAATCTCATGGTTTTAGTCACATGGTTTTATGTAATACCACTTGGTGGTTTTGTGTGAACTTGTTTCTATAAAAGCAAACACAAGAGTAGTTGTCTAAGGTTGGCTAGTTGGGGTTTTGAGTCTTCTTTTGAAGAGTGCATATGTGAAGAATGGCATGGGATGTGTGGTTACATGCTTGGACACATGGAGGATGCATTAAGGAGGCTTTACGTTTTAGAGGTGTTCATGGAGGCTCTGAAGATGTACTATAATGTTTATTGTTGAATAATACATGAGTCACGGATGATTTTGGAGGCTAGGTTTTTCCCTCTTGAGGGTTTTCCTAGGGTATATCTTGTGTCACTCTTTCATGAGTATGTCGTCTATACTCTTGCATATGGATTTTGATTGCATTGATTTCTCTTTTGGGTTATGTGGAAATTGTCACTAGATGGTTGCAATTTTCCTTTCAAAATTGAAGAAAATTATAAGCATATCAAAACTTATTAGAGGTTTCAAAACCTTTGTCAAAACCTGACAAGGTTTTTATAACCTCATTGGCTTTTGATAAGGTTTTCACAACTAAGCCTAAATATGACACAATTTAAGTATTTAAATTTCAATGTGGGTCTTCATAAAATTTTGGAAGATTTTAAAGTGATGAAGAAGCATTTTGGAATTTCCTTGAGGTTTTGAAACCTTTGTCGGAACCCGACAAGGTTTCAAAAGCCTTAATAAAAGCCGATGAATTTACTTCTATAAGATTAGCTTCTTCATGGTGTGGTCCTAATAAAACCTTTTAGGTGATTGTATAGGTTTCAAAACCTTTGTGAGAAGCCAACAAGGTTCTCGAAACCAATTATTTTCTTGACACACTTTCATAGTCGTTCCATTTCAAAATTTTAAAAGTGTTAGAAGTAAATGTTGGATGAGAAAGCTTACACACACCAAATATAAGCCACACCATTAATGCTTCTTCCTCAAATTAAATGATCTAAGTCATAAATACATTATGAGCCATTTTGACAAGTAATTAGCAGAAAATTGTTGAAGAGTGAGGAAGGAGAAAGCAGCAAGCTTACAACATTAAATTTTATCATGATAATTGTTGCAAATAGAGTAAAGGTATATATTAAGCCCCATTTCAAAATTTATGGTGTATTGGAGACTAAATTAAGATAATATAAGAGACATAGACGGGTAGAGAAATTAAGCAAATAATTCAAATTCTTGCTAAAACCCTAATTATTATTCTTAGAATTTCATATTCTCTATAACATAATGAAATTCAAATACCTTGGCTACGAGCACTTGTCAGGTTTGACCAACACCATCTCAAAGATTGGAGACACAAGACTAGGTCATGTAAATTTGAAATATTTTTGGGAGAGAAAACATGTCTCCCATCACACAAAGGTTGATCAAGAGTGGGTTACTACAAGCAAGTGCAATCCCCGTGGTCGTGCAATGCACATATTTGGTTCTTGAGTGTATGAATCATTACAACCCACATACTCAAGAGATAAGAACCAATGGCAATAGGTTGATGGTTATATTGAATGACAACACTTGTCTCTAACTACCTTAGAGAAAGTCTTTGTCGCCATTGATTATGTAATAGCTTACCAACATTATACCGAGAAAAAGAGCCAATTTAGGAATACGATTGCTCGACAATGGTTTAAAACACCCGAGTAAGGTAAATCCCAATTTCCTAAAAAGATGCATCGATCTCATTCCATAGATAAAATATCAGATATTATAGTCCTCCTTCACACACTAAAAGGAAATGCGAATGCACATGATTTTGAGGAATGGATGCATTTGTTCATCATTGTGATAATTCATGGGCAATAGTTCATTGATTGAGGCACTTTAATTAGTAACCAGATTCATGTAGAAATCACCCACTTCAACCTACATAGGATTTTTATATGTCATCTTACCTTTTCTATTCCATTGCTTGCACAAGGCCTTGGCCAGGATATCACCCTATAGGCGTGCTTGATGACTCTATTCAAATCTATGATTATTACACTTAGCTATAGTTTGAAAGAATTTATAGGAGCATCGAGAGGGTAAACAATGCCTTTACCATGAGAGTAGCGAGGGAAATTCAAGGAGACATGGGTTGAGGATAACTCTTGAAGCTACTTAATTGATCAAGAATTACGATAGTTATTTCATTCAGTTTCAAAGATTTACCTACATAAGAGTAGGAGGATTTGATGGGTTACCCTATAGTTTTCCAAAATATGTTGATGATAAGTTTATCCTTATTGAGATATGCATATATGTGGTTGAAGTGAACAAGAGATGCCATGAAAGAAGTAAAGTAGGAATCTCTTTTCCATTTGGTTTATCACATTATCCGTGCAATTCAATATTTGATGTTTTGAACATTGAAAAATACTTGGTCAAATTCACCATGCAATTCTATTAAAGGAGGTTTCCATTTGACAACCAAAACTTTGTCAAAGATAATTTGCAATTAGGTCTAGGCTTTTATCACATTCCAGATTTGGAAGACTGTTGGACAAATTGCATAGATGAATATGGAGTAAGGAGACATGGATGGATGAGGTTGACATTAAGGCAGGCTGTAACTTTCAAATTAAATTGGGATATCCAAGGTATTGAAGATGATGATTTTGACTTAGTAGATCCCATCTTCACAAATCACATACAAAGACAACCCATCTTGAAATATAAACCATTGAGGCTAAGACTGCTATAGTGCTTAAGTGAACAAAGGAATGGGTAATGAAAAAGAAGATTGTAAGGAAAAATTCTACTCCACAACAAGATAAAGGAACTACAAATCAAGCAAAAAGTAGTCAAAGAAGATCTTCATCCCCTCAAAAAATGACATCTGCAACTCAACAAGCTACTTTCAATGATAGTGGAGGTGATGATGAAGAGCCTCTAAGGAGAGGAAGTTTAGGAAAGGCTTGTGAGTTCCGGAAGAGGCCGCTTAGAGAGAACAAGATAAGGAAAGATTGAGCCCTATGTTGGAAAGTGTAGAGGAAGCTATTCATGTATCCTCTTCATCGTCTCAAGCAAGTAACTCTTCTTTTTATCCTACCTATGATTCTCCTATTCCTACTATCCCCAAGAATCCATCCACACAAGCTAAAGAAAATGCAATTTCATCACCTCAGGTTGGGATTTCTGATACCCCCCTCTAAGAAGGTCACTCCAATTTTCTTCTTTTGGGACCAATAATATCCTTCCACCTTCATCAGTCTCATGGTTAGAACAATTGTTAACCAAGAAAAGGAAGGTTGTTGAATTGAGTTTACCTAATAAGGATGTCGCGTTTTAGTTACCCTAGAGGACTACATAGGTTAAAAACCCCAAAACTACCTCTCGATTGTTAAATGACTCCTCTTTGGGGAATATGCATATTAAGGTTTCCCATCCCTCAATGCAAAAAGATGCCAAATAGATGATGGCAAAAGATTTCAACATCACAATAATTAATTTGGGACCCTCTACAAGAGATGGAGATGTCCACAATTTCCAAATATCAGCTACCAAACTTGTAGAGAGGACAAAGAAATATAAGCAAACTAAGGATCAGTTAAAGTAATAGGTTAATGTTTTTAGTAATTGTTTGAGATCCCTTGTTGATTTCTCTGCCCAACCCACTAGCTAAATTGAGGTGGCTTTTGATACCAACTCTACTAGTGAAAAAGAAATGATTGATAAAATCCACGTTTGCAAGTCTTATGGTAAAGTTACATAAGACTGGACTACGGATATTATGGTAAGAGGGACAAAGTTCATCACTAATATGAATTTTTTTGTGAAAACATCCATTTACTAAAGAAGGAGATTGACAACAAAATAATTGCCACTAAACATGAAGAGTCTATATGGGTGAAAATTGACAATGATCTCAAGGAAATGCTTGATGTGGGATAAGATAAATTAGTAGTTGAACAAATTTCACCAAGCATTGATGATGGTAGGTATTTTATGTGGAAGAAAAATATTGAGTGAAAGATCTCATTTATGAATAAAAATATGCTGGAACAAAGTAAATTACTCAAGGAATGCAACCAGATGAAGGTTGACATTCGTAAAGACCTTTCAAGTATAGGTGTTCATCTCTAGAGAGAAGAGGATGTTCAAGATGAGAATGTGGAAGTTTTAAAGGGAAAATTCAAATAATTGATTGAATTGTTTTTCAAAAACAATATTTCAATATGGAGAACATGAGGAGATTGAGTATCATTGACTTCACTTTGTCTCAATTTATTGGTCATGTGACAAATTTCTCTTGTAAGTTGGATTTGGCATGAGGAAACAAGGCTTTTTGGAAGTTAAGAAAGTTCTAAGAATGTAATCGTTCCCCAACATAGCGAAATGCCTCTAATAATCAAAGCTTTTTATACATATAAAGCCAATTTTTCCATGACACCTACCAAATCATCACAAGAAGGGAACACTAATAACGCACCACCTCAATAATGCCTCGTGCTTTATGGGTTGCATTTTATAAATGAATGTTATGTCTCGAGAAGTTAATGAGACTCTCTTTTCCCCTTCTTTTCAATTATTTTCCAAGAAGTGGTTACACTTATTTTTATATATATGAAGTTTGATGGACCAAAAAAATGGATTTTCAATTTTTTTGAAAGGAAATAGATATAAGACAAATTGAACTTGAAGATTGCACATCCGTGAGCTTACAATTTGGATCAATGAATAAATGATCTATTATAATCTGTGTGTTGTAATTGGTTTCTTTGGTTATCACATTTATGTGTGAATATGAGCACTATTTCGGGTATTTGATTTGTTCAAGTTTTAGAATTATCTTTGGTTTATAAGTTCATCATTTTACGCTTTGTAGAATGCAAATGATCTGTTTCTTAATTATTTTCTCACAAATTAAACATACAAAGTAAGAAATTCATTGGTAGCATTTTACACATCTTTATTGATTCTATTTTGGCCTTTTCTACTTTTTGATTAAAAGCATATCCATCAAGTTTTACAATCCATAAATTCTTATCAAACGAGGGAGTTGTACCTCATAAAATTCAAAGGGAAATTATTTCACATAGAAATAATTTACCCAACAATTGGTTGGCGATTATCTCTATAATTGGACAACAAAGGGGAAAGATAAAGATATTCAATAGTGAATAACATGTTAACCAACACCTTTGAAAATGGCTAAAGGCCCCACCTCGAAATCCACCCTAGATCCTAAGGAGGCAAATGGAACTCCATTGTGATGAAAAAAATGATCCCCACTCTTGTAATGTTTTTGGTGCCCCCAACTCAAAAGTCTTCCCTTGAGCTTGCACGACTACAACAAACTAAAGGATCTAAGGTGGAGAATCTCCAAGAATGATGATTACATAACAACATCGTGAAATGGTTGTTCATACAACAACACTCTAATAAGAGAGTTAAGGAGATGAAATTGGAGCTTTTCAAGATCAATAAGAAATGGAAGACCACTTAAGCCAAAGAAGAGATCTAGGAGAGGGATGAGAAATTTTGTGGCCACTTTCAATAAATGGGAAGGGTTGGAGCAAAGTATCATTGAAATCAAGGAAAACCAAGACTTGTTTAAGAAAATATTGCTTAAGATGGTTTCTTTTAGCAAGGAGACTATTAAGAATTTGACCACTAGTATGTATGTCCTTCAAATTGAGCTCCAAAAATGTCAAAAGGGAAAAAAATGAAAGGACTTGCTAGGAGGACAAGAGCTTGAGTCATTAAGTAGATAGAAAAAAGAGATTCCACAGAAAAAATCTCGAACTTTGTCACCTTCCTTGACAAAGTGGAGTTCCTCAATACAAAATGACAAACTACTGATGGTTTGTAGAAGTTGGCAAACACCAAATAATTTTGTGTTTATTGTTGTTAATCCTTTGCTATTTTTTTGTTATCCCTTTAGGTTTCTGTTGCTTTAGCTAGTAGTTTATAGTGTTTGTAATTGTTGGTCTCATTTCTCATAAAACTATTTTCATCTTCATTCTGACTATGTTTGTAATAGAATCTGAATCCTCTCAAACCCATTGTTTACCAATATAAAAAATAATTAATATAAAAATTTAAAAATGAAATGTTGCAATAAATAAATAAATATTTATACAAATGAATACTTCTTTTTTATGGATTACATTGGGGATTTTACCTTGGCTCGAGCTAGCATGGAGGCCACAAACGGGGGACCTCCTCCTTGACACAAACACAAGTAACAATCCAATTCCGTGAGCATGATAGCCCAACAAGGGCACAAAGTCAGCGAGTGCACCAACCCAATGAGGGATTGGACCTTAGACATGAATGCCTAGCATATGGCATGAACACTATCAACAGCCTCAACATTGCGGGTCAAGCCTGCGAGCACATTGGATCAACAAGGAATAGTACCTGCGATCACAATAGCCCAATGAAGGTTTGAACCTTGGTGACCACAACAACACCACCATTTAACCATTGCAGTATGGGATGAACCCCTATAAAATGAATACTTTTATTATTTATAATATATCCTAAAAAAAAAACTCATCATCGTTCATAATCTTCAAATCAATATATATAAATCTATGTTGTTTAGATACTTAAAAAACAAAAACTACTAAAAATGAAACTCAACCATTACAAGCACACACTCAAACAATTTTGAAAAACACGTATCTTTATAGACATGCACTTATAGCATGAACTATTCACGTCAATTTTCGTCCTTATATTTGGAGAGGAAATATTAGGTGGACGTGAAATTTTTATATTTGGAAAGGAAATATTAGGTGGACGTGAAATTTTTATTTTAGCGACAAAATATTGTCTGAAGATTAGGTAGCTCAATATTCTTATCTTACAAATAAAACGATTACGACATAACACTAAAAAATCTGCATAGAAAATAACTTAAAAGGAGTATTCAATCTCTTAAATAAAAAAAATAGTAAAAGATATATTTATGCAAAATTTCCATATCAGGCACTTTTTGCTTGACAGGCTTGGGGCGACCGTCAAATTTAGGTCAATGATTTGCTGAGGCGTGCAGCGGGCTCAATGTACCCGTCGTTCCAAATCAACTGTGGTTAGAACGTGCTGAATGTATGGTACTACCAACTGCCGGCCCCTTCGTACGAGGTAAGGGTAAATTACAAAAATGTTTGGTGATTGCAATCGGTCTGTTTATCGTTTAAGGCCGGCATAGAGATAGGCATTTCTATGTGTGACTCAGGGGAAAACAAACATTTAATGCTGTCCGAACTCACTATCATTCAACCGCTAACTACTATTTATAGTGATTGAAACAGCATTGAATATTTCGCCCTTCCTTGTGTGGTGCAACCCTAAAATTGTGGGGTATTTTCAAAGACAGAGACGCAGAGCTAGCAAGGAAGGATGGCGGCCATGATAACAGCATCATCTGCCTCGGCCTCTACTTCTGCCTTCCTTGTGAAGAGGTTGAGGCCACAAATCCAAATGCACAGGACGCTTCAGCTTCAGCTTCAGGGCAAAAGCAAGGCCAAGCCCACACGCGGAGTTGTTACCTGTATGGCAGGGACTGGCAAGGTTTGTCAATATCTCTGCTGTAGGACTAAATCTCTGTAAATTACAAATTTTGGAGTATCCAACTTCAACAAGCCAATGCTGCTGTATGGCATAGTACTTTTGATTGAATGCCTCTACCAATCATAGAATTTGTCACTCTTTCTCTGAGGTCCTGAGAAGTGGGGACACTGTTTTGGGCATGTCATTTTTTTTGGTTTGGAAGAATGCGCAGCCCAGATTTTCCAGGGATTCGAATCTGGGTCCATCTCTTGACGGTGTCAGGCTTTAGGCAGATTCGATTCGGTTGTGTGTGAGCCAAACATTCTTACCAATAGATCAACTGAACTAATTTCTTTTTCAGAGCGGTTAGTAAGATGTTTTAAACAAACTAAATGCAGCCAATGTTTAAAAAGTAATTACACTGTGGTGAATTTGCAATCACAATGTTATCATTTGGCCTTGTAGACGTTAAAAATCTTCTATTCTGTAATAGCATTTCAAAACTTTTTAACATCGCTACCTAAAAAATTGCCTTCTAAATTTTTATGTTTCAAATTAAACAAGATGTCCAGCCTTTAAAAGATGGGATGCCCCTCCAAGTTCGTCCCTAAGTCTACTGGACTTCAGGGATGCCACCTAAACAGCGGGTACATGGAACTCTGGCAATTTATGGATTACCGAATCTACAACACATGTATCTGTAATTTTGTAGGCCAACCGTCAGTGGTCAACGGATAATGAAAGTTCTGAAACAAACAAAAATTCATACAGTTATTACGTTATAGGAACTATTCTTTTGTCACATATGTTTCAAATTAAACAAGATGTCCAGCCTTTAAAAGATGGGATGCCCCTCCAAGTTCGTCCCTAAGTCTACTGGACTTCAGGGATGCCACCTAAACAGCGGGTACATGGAACTCTGGCAATTTATGGATTACCGAATCTACAACACATGTATCTGTAATTTTGTAGGCCAACCGTCAGTGGTCAACGGATAATGAAAGTTCTGAAACAAACAAAAATTCATACAGTTATTACGTTATAGGAACTATTCTTTTGTCACATACTAGATATCAAAGTTATTGTGCAGATGCGAGTAGCTTTAGTACCACAGTTTCCAATCTCAAGCTGTACAAATGGTTTCTGTCTGCTACATCAGTTGTTCTACAATTTCTGTCATCTGCTGGCTTCTGTTATTATTAATAGCTTGCTCACTTGTCCTGATTAAACATTTAGAAAAAAACAGAGAAAAGCGATGCACAGATTTTAATTATTAGAAATAATAATGCATATCCATTTGTTTATTAATATTTGCACTTGAACAGCAGAACTCTCTGGCTAGCAAAATGATTAGAAATATATTCAACTGAATGTCTGTTTATAGAGACTAAATGAGGAAATAGGTGAATAAATCCTTTCTCTGTTTGGATCAAGGAAAATCTGGTAGAGATATTGCAGGTTTCCAGTTTATATGGTGCAGTTGAGAAGAACAACAGAAGCCAATGGTTAGTAAAATGATTAAAAAATATGCAACTGAACATTTGTACATAAACTAAAGGAAAAAATAGCTGAAGAAGTCCTTTCCCTGTTTAAATGAAAGAAAACCTGGGAGAGACATAGCAGGTTTATTTACCCACACTATGGATCCAGCTTAAAAACTCATCAATATGGAATATGTAGTGGTTAGATTTATTACTTGTGTATAAATGTAACCAGAAAATAGCTTAGATGGTGTGCACTTGCACTTATACAGCAAATCAGTAAACGCTAACTAATATTTATAGTGATTGAAACAGCCACATATAAAGTATACACACAACCACATGTATATAAGCGTGTGTGATGTGTATGTGTATGTATATATTGGGATGAAGCAGACACAAAGTCGAAGCATTCAGTTCATGGAAATTATCAAGTGATTTCTCAAGAAAGTAGTTAAATTTAGTTTATCCAATGATAGTTGGCTTTGTAAGTATTTCAAACAGCTTGGTAATATTTCATTAAGGAGCATTTACCTCATCAATTAAAACAAAGACCTTTTAGGTAGGATTGAATATAATTTCATTTTCTTCATGAGAGTCTGTTTCTTAGTTTCATTTTCCATTTGATTAATTTTTGCCCATCGTATGGCACTAATATTTTGCTTTGAATTTGACAGTTTTTTGTTGGAGGGAACTGGAAATGTGTAAGTATCATCATTTTAATTTATTGTCAGTTTTCAAATCATTTATTTTATTGATTAATGCTTTGCATATTTCATAGAGAAAGATAATTCTTTCGGCACATAATAATGTACATGCATCCATCATGTATTCTTTTTCGCTTGGATGGTTTGTTTCTTGTACGTATGTGTGTGATTAAAGCAGAGTGCTAAAGATTTGTTGAGGTTTCGAGGATCTGAGTCCTAGTCAGGGACTCACATGCTCAAACGAGTCTGAAGAAACTACAAAATAAACTTGAAATTGAAAAAAAGAAACATTAAAAACATTTTTTATATATTAAATATAGTTTTTAAGTGCTGAGTTTTTCCACTTAGTCAGACACCAAGTCCAAAAAGAGCATGCCAAGTCCGAATCTCAACACTATGGATTAAAGTAATTTGCACCAACACTGTGAATTATATGTGATGTACATTGAACATATATTATTTCTTCTTTTGTTCATATCCTTCTTTTAAGCAATGGTATGCAAATCTAAGAGTTTTATTTTTCTTATTCAATTTGTTTTTGTATATGTAACTACTGATGTCTTGGATTGTCTATTGAAATTGTGTCCACAATCTAGACGTCATAGTTGAGAAGATCTAAGACACCCATAGAAATTTCAGGTTTGTTCCTAAGTTACAGTTTGGGTTCGGGGATGGGTGCAGGTAGGAGAACCCGGTACGTGGGTACGTGAATTTTTTTTTTAGGGGTTTGGGTACGTATGGGTACGTGTGTATTTATATATGTATTATATATACAAAAAAATAAGAGAAATATACAGAATTGTAAAACTAAATCATTTCATAGCATGATACAAAAAGATGACGAATTGGTAGCATTTAGAGAATGGAAACAACATAATCAGTTATATAAAGAATAAAGAAAGACCAAAGGTCAGTGGAATCCAAAAGAACATAAGAGAATGACAAACAATAAAAACATAGTCAATCAGCTTCTTCTCCTTCAAGTTGGACGTGCAAAGATAAGAATGTTCTGTTCAATATTCGAACATATTCAACAAAGACATAAAAGTCAATTTATTGCAGTGAAGATTAGCTTCAACTAGATGACAACGTGAAAGCAAAACAAAAGCACACTACAAGGAAATAACTGGACAGTTAATTTCAGATAATATCACCCATGATTATGTATCTATTATTTGACCACCATTTATTAGCTTTTTTCAAACTGCATGACATATTATTCCAAGAGGTGTCCAGCAAAGAATTTGCAACAAATTAAGAGGATGATTCTGACCATCCAATAAGACTGATATTCCTCTTCTTTTTCATAGGTCTCATCTTCAAAAACTGGAGCAGCCATTTATGGCATATCTGATAAAGAACAAAAAATCTCACAGAATACTAAATAAACAATTCATTAGTTATTTCAGTAAACTGTGTCGATTTATTTATTGCACTAAAACCAATATAGAAAGCAACACTAGGCATAAAATCCAAAAAAATGAATGAAATTTGGGCCGTGGGTTCGACCGGGTTCGTGCTGGGTGTGCACAGGGTGTGCGCCCAGCACTGTGGGTTCGCACGGGTGCACGGGTGTGTGCGCCCTGGCAAACCCACAGTGCTGGGCGTGCACCCTGTGCGCACCCAGCATGTACCTGCAGACGAACCCGAACCGGGTTCGGGGCCTGCGGGACGAACCCTGCATCTTAGGTTTGTTCTCATCATCTTCTTCTTCCTCATCTCGTTTTCTTCCTATCCCTTGAAGTTTTCTTCTCTACAGACATTTTTTATGAACTTGAAGACTATATTCAATGCCTCTTATTTTCTTTGTTTACCATTTTAGATTTTCCCCCACTTGTCTATTTCTTTTTTTTCTTGCATTTCTTTGGATTTTGAGTTTGCTTTGAGTCTAAGATCCTTTTTTCTTTAGTTCTTTACTATTGTAATAGATGCATGTTTCAGTCCTTTTGACCTATTCTTGGCCATTTGTGGACATTAACATAATTTCTTTCTTTCTTATCTGCTGAATCTAGAATCTGGATGTCATCAACTACAAGGTTTTTTTAGCTTGCACTTGAGAGTAAATAATTGGTCTACACAGGGCTTATGATCCTTTTGAACTTTGACTGTATTACAGAATGGCACAAAACCTTCCATTTCAAAGCTTGTGTCTGACTTGAACAATGTGAATCTGGAAGACGATGTAGGTAAGAAATGCAGAATTTTTTCTTGTTGGATGTCTTTTATGCTGTCAATTGCTTATTACATATCTTTATGTAATTTTCGTTTTCAAGTTAGTTATGGGGCAATGCAGGGAAAATTTATTGATTTCTATCTTGTGGTTGTAGTTTATTCTATATATATTAGTGTAATTTTGATATGATTCTGTTTACAATTTGGATATGCTGGCATAATCAGGATGTTAAGTTACTGAATTTTTCTGCTTTTCATTCAACATCATATTTTTCTAAGGTTGCTATAAAGTAAAAAAGGATGCAACTCCGGACATTTTAGATGCATGTTCCAGTTGTTTAGCTATGAAAATGTTTTAAAAAATCTCATCACATTCAATTGCTAGCTTAGGAAATAAAGGGAGACTTGGAGCTGCCTAGTATTGGCTTATTTCATTCCATTGTTTTATATTTTATTTATTTTGGAAAGGAATTGTCTTAAGTTCTGCCTTTTCAAAACATAATTAGTGAAGAGCGTTTAAAGATTACCACATTCCAATGGATAACATCGTAATATCTTGATTTGAAGTATCTAGATATTCAAACCACACTGAAAATGGAATACAAAATGTACTACCAATTCTCAAATCAATCTACTAGGGTTGTATTAATTTGTGTTGATTCACTATCATTAGGAAATCCCAGTCGATATATAATCATGATATTCTTAACGTTGAAAGAAATTTATTACCTGATCCATATTCTGTAGTTGGCCGTGTATTAAAAAGTGCAGCAGTACTTTGAATGGAAGCACTGACTGCAATGAGAAATGCTTAAACTTTTAATAGGGATCTTGACCTTGGATTGGAAAAGCATTTATTTCATGAATCAACAAAGGTCTTCAATCAAAACAAATATAAAACGTAGAGCATTTTTATTAGTGACAAGATCACCATCTACAAATAGCATGGCAGTTATGTGATTGTCATGGTGGTTTTTACTTGACAGCTGCAGTGGTTTTGCTTGTTTCAAATGCACAAAGATTAATGAAAGAAAGAATGACTTTAGGATGTTCCCATTGTTTCTATTTCAAAGAGACATAAGATTGGTTGTAAACATATGAGCATAACAATAGGAAAATTAGTATGACGTGCTTTATCAAGAGCTTTTATAACTACTTTGGCCAATAGAAAAAGAGCAATGAGTTGTACTGGATCTAGGAGTAAAGCTTATCCATAAGGGGAGAGATACCAGCATCCAAAACCATATTTCAGGGGAAAAACCCATATTCATATGGCATCAAAAGTGGAATATGTTTACATATTCTGTCCTCTTGGAAAGCTATGCAATTTTAAAAAGAGACATCACTCTGAGTTTGTGTGAGAAAGTTATGGCACTGGGAAAGTTGCTGCTGAAGTTCATGGGATGTGGTTTGACCTACAGAAATAATGATTAGGTTATTTTGACAGCTAATAAAGGTTGTATAATCATCCTATGTGGCGAGATGAGCACCATACCAGCATCCGAAACGTAACAGGAATGGCATAAATGATAAAAATTCCATGTTCATTTAGAAATGCCCAAAGAGTGACTTTTGACATTACTATGTATGTGCTGCTTTGGTTTCTCTTCCATTTTGCATTTGACCTTCTGTATTCTGACCTTTGGGAGGCTGAGGGGAGGTCTCAACTATTTGATTCATGCCATAGCAAAGAGGAGGAGGAGGAGAATTGGATGTTGTATATTTGAGAATAATCTAAAGTACTCATAGGCTGAACAAAGTTTGTACAAATCGTTGTACTTGCCTATTTTGAGCAATACACTCTCATAGAGAGCAATTCTCCTACCATCTGGGTTTTTCACCCTTAGTAGGGCTTTTCCTACCTCCATATCTATATTGTGCTGCATTTTATACCTAAGCACTTCATTTCTTTGTTAATAACATTCTAATTCCTCCATTAATACCTGTCATTGAGGAAACTAAGTAGAACAGTAAATTCATTGTTTGATTCCCTAGTTTCCGACGAGATAAGGGGATATTATAGATCAAGGAAGTTAATTATTGCTACTTCTAGCTAGTTTTCCATACTGTATTTTCTAGTTTAAAATCTTTGTGCCACTCTTGTTTGTGCTTGGTTTTTTTTATAGTTTCATCTTTGTTTCATACAACTGTCACTTTGCTTTATTTCATGCTAACAATCTTTGTTAAGTTAATTCAAATAGGACAGCATACACATTTCTAAATTTTTATTTAAGCATAATATCATGAGATATAATAATCTTAATGTGATTAGAGTTATTCAATCCTTTTGGGATTGTGGATAGTTTGTTTGTGTTGGTTTGTATGATAATGATAATATCTTAGAAAGAGGAATCACAGCCTTGCCAATAAAATATTTTGACAAAAAGTAAAGATGGACAAAAAAGGTGAAGAAAACCTTGGGAGAAAAGTTTCCTCACTTGAAGCTAACTCGTAGTTTATGATGAAAACCCAAGAAAGCTTCATTAAACAACAGGAGCTGAGTGTTAAGTATCAAATTTATATGGATAAGATTGAAGATTCTTTGCGTGGAAGAAGAGCAACCCCCTCATGAAAAGGATGAAGAAACAAAGGTTAAGGA